>CM071927.1:31734260-32334260 GCA_016081115.2 Rehmannia glutinosa | reverse complement strand
CTTGGGTTAACAACATATTGTTGTTGGGTCGTATGCACAATTGTTGTTGCGGTTCACATCAGTTGGTAATCAGAGCCATCTAGCAAGGTTAAGTCTATCCTTGTCCTTTAATTTTTGCTATTTTCCAGAATTTCTCATAAACCATAGTTCTTGAAGGGTACAAAAAAAAATTCAATTGCACAAAGAAATCAGCGGGCAAAGAATCGTAAACCGCGTGCAAAAAAAAAAGAAAAAAATGAAAATACTGGAAAATTCGAAAATTTAAACCCTAGTCTTCAATTCCATCTTATTACGATCCGTTGATTGGCTTGGTAATTTTCTTGGTGTGTTGAGGCGTACTTGCGACTGTCTGATTGGTTTATAATCGTGACAAGTGCGGATACTTGGGGATTGTGAGTTGAGTGATACACGAGTGTATACACATGAGGGAGTGATTTAAACATGGCCGACAAAAATCGGCAAACAGCAGATTTGGGTAACAAGCTGGATATGGAGGCGATAGCAAACATGGTTAAGAAGATAATGTTTGAGACATTCGGGGATCCCAGAGAGGCGCCGAGAATCGAGGAACCTGCTACTAGGGCGCGGAGGCCGAGGAGGTTCGAGTTAGAGGAGTCGGCAGATGAGATTGATGATTTTGATTCCGACAGGGAGCAAAATTACAATCCGAGTAGAGGTCAGCGTGGAAATAGGGGTGATCGGGGACGTGAGGATAGCAATTTGAGTAACATCAAAATGCAAATCCCCTTGTTCCAAGGAAAAAGTGATCCGGACGCCTATTTGGATTGGGAGAGAAAAATCGAGAATGTGTTCGATTGCCAGAACTATTCTGAGTTGAAAAAGGTGAAGTTGGCATCAACTGAATTCTCGGATTATGCAAGTGTGTGGTGGGATCAATTAATAATCTCAAGGAGGAGAAGCGGCAAGCGGCCCGTTTCCACATGGGAGGAGATGAGGAGTCTGATGCGACGTCGTTTCGTACCAAACCACTATTATAGGGGCGTCTATCAGAAATTGCAAAGGTTAATTCGGGGGTCGAAGAGTGTGGAGGATTACCACAAGGAGATGGAGATGCTTATGGCAGGGGCAAATATCGATGAGGACCCGGAGGTGACTATGGCCAGGTTCATCGCAGGTTTGAATACTCCCATTGCAGATGCCGTCGACCTACATCACTGTGTCGATCTCGAGGAGATGGTGCACATGGCGGTGAAAGTTGAGCAGCAGCTCAAGATGAGGGGTTTCAACCGGCAAGCACCAAGCTCTAACTCCAATGCATGGAAGTCAAACACCAACAAAAAGGAGGAGCAGAGTTCGAAGGCATCGGACCCAAGGGGGGGACGACCGAGTCTAAACCCGTAGGTAAAATCAAACCTTCTACTGCTCGAACGAGGGATATTAAATGTTTTAAATGTCATGAGCTTGGACATATAGCTAGTCAATGTCCAAATAAGAGGGTGCTGGTGTTGCGTGAGAATGGGGAAATGGAATCGGAGAGTGAGGGAGAGCAGGATTATAGTGATATACCGGAGTAGGAGGATATCCCGGAGGTGATAGAGGCAGCGAAGGGGGAGGCGTTATCCTTGGTATCTCGGAGGGTGTTGAGTATTCAGCCTAAGTCGGATGAGGGAGTCCAGCGAGAAAACATCTTTCATACAAGGTGTTTTGTCAATGGAAAGGTGTGTAGTGTCATTATAGATGGGGGGAGTTGCACTAATGTAGCAAGTGCAAAGATGGTGGATAGGTTAGGAATCCCAACGATAAAACACCCACAACCGTATAAGTTGCAGTGGTTGAGCGACTATTGGGAGATGTGGATAAGTAGGCAGGCGAAAGTAGCATTTCAAATAGGGGGATATAAGGATAAGGTGTTGTGCGATGTGGTGCCGATGCAGGCGGGGCTCATCCTGTTGGGTAGGCCGTGGCAGTTTGATAGGAGGGTTCAACATGACAGCTACACTAACCAGTATACTCTTGTTCATAATCAAAGGCATTTTGTACTTCTTCCTTTAACTCCAAAAGAAATCTATGAGGATCAATTGAAATCGAGAGTAGGAGAGATAAAAGAAAAAGAGAGTTCGGCTAGTGACCATAAAAATCAAAATAAAGCCGAGAAAAATGAGAGCTTGAGAGAAAACAAGAGTGAGGGTCCGGCTAAGGGTAGAAGTGAGGTTCAAGAGATAGCCAGGAAAAAGGAGAGCAGTAATTTTGAGAGGGCCGAAAAACAAAAGGGGGGAAAATGGCTATGAGGTAAGAAACGAGGGAAAAATAAATTTGATGGCAAAAATGAGTGACCTTAGGAAAGCCACCACGAGTGGTTGTTCGATGATACTCTTGGTTTATAAGGGTGCTTATTTATCTAACCGACAGTTTTAACCCCGATTTGGCTAGTTCTGTCTTATCTTTGTTGCAGGAATTCGAGGATGTGTTTCCAGATGAGATGTCGGATGGATTACCACCTATTCGGGGAATTGAGCATCAGATTGACTTTATTCCGGGTGCATCACTGCCTAACCGGCCGGCGTACAGAACTAATCCGGAGGAGACAAAAGAGTTGCAGCGGCAGGTTGATGAGTTGCTAAGCAAGAAACTCATCCAGGAAAGCATGAGTCCTTATGTGGTTCTGGTGCTACTTGTTCCGAAGAAGGATAGGTCTTGGAGGATGTGTGTGGATTGTCGGGCTATTAATAACATCACTCTCAAGTATCGGCATCCCATACCTCGCTTGGATGATATGTTAGACGAACTCCATGGTTCTAGCATATTCTCCAAGGTAGATTTGAGGAGCGGGTACCATCAGATTCGGATGCGAGAAGGGGATGAGTGGAAAGCGGCCTTTAAGATGAAGCATGGTTTATATGAGTGGTTAGTCATGCCTTTTGGGCTAACCAATGCACCTAGCACGTTCATGAGACTTATGAACCATGTTTTGAGAGCTTTCATTGGTAAGTTTGTCGTGGTTTACTTTGATGATATTCTCATTTATAGTAAATCATTGTATGAACACTTGGATCACTTAAGGGCCGTCTTGGAGGTGTTGAGGAAGGAAAAGTTGTATGCAAACGTCAAGAAGTGCACATTTTGTTCGGAGCAGTTGATATTCCTGAGGTTTGTAGTGAGCTCGAGGGGAATTACAGTGGATGAGGAGAAGATTAAAGTTATCCAGGACTGGCCTAAACCCACATCGGCCAGTCAAGTGCGTAGCTTCCATGGCCTTGCGAGCTTTTATCGGAGGTTTGTGCGGGATTTCAATACTATCGCAGCACCATTGACGGAAACTATTAAAAAGAGTGTTGCGTTTCAGTGGGGCGAGGCCCAAGACAAGGCATTTGAGTTGTTGAAAGAAAGGCTAACATATGCGCCTTTGCTAGCATTGCTGGATTTTACCAAAGTCTTTGAGATCGAGTGTGATGCGTCGGGGGTTGGGATCGGCGTCGTGCTAATGCAAGAGGGGCAGGCGATCGCGTTCTTCAGCGAAAAACTGAGTGGTGCGGCCTTGAACTACCCGACGTACAACAAAAAGTTGTATGCTTTGGTCCGGGCCTTGAAAACGTGGCGGCACTATTTGTGGCCGAAGGAGTTCATAATCCACACCGATCACGAGTCCCTAAAGTATCTCAAGGGGCAGCAAAAGTTGAACAAGCGACATGCACAGTGGCTCGAATTCATCGAGACGTTTCCATACATCATCCGGTACAAGCAAGGTAAAACTAATATTGTAGCAGATGCACTATCTCGGAGGTACACTCTTATCTCTACTTTAGATGCTAAAATTCTTGGGTTTGAACATATTAAAGAGTTGTACTTGCATGATCTTGATTTTTCTGAGTCATTTGGTGCGTGCGAAAAAGGGTCCGAAGGTAAGTTTTATAGGCATGATGGTTTTCTATTTCGGGAGGATAAATTGTGCATTCCTGAATGTTCTTTGAGAGACTTACTAGTGAGAGAATCGCATGGTGGGGGTCTTATGGGACATTTTGGGGTAGCCAAAACTTTAGCCGTCTTGCAAATGCATTTCTATTGGCCACATATGAAGCGAGATGTTGAGCGCGTTTGTAGTAGATGTGTTACTTGTAGGCAAGCTAAATCTCGGGTTCAAAACCAGGGACTTTACACGCCCCTACCCATTCCAACGACACCATGGGTTGATATTTCTATGGACTTTGTTTTAGGACTTCCAAGAACTAAACATGGGTCTGATTCTATATTTGTTGTCGTAGATCGTTATTCAAAGATGGCACATTTCATTCCATGTCATAAAACTGATAATGCGTCTTTGATTGCCGATTTATTCTTTAAAGAATTTGTGAGGTTGCATGGTATGCCTAGAACCATTGTGTCGGATAGAGACTCTAAGTTCTTAAGTTACTTTTGGAAGACCTTGTGGGGGAAGCTGGGAAGTAAATTGTTATTTTCTACTACATGTCATCCCCAAACACACGGTCAAACTGAAGTAGTGAATAGAACGTTGTCTATGTTGTAAAGGGCTATCACTAAAAAGAATATTAAAACTTGGGAAGATTGTTTACCGCATGTTGAGTTTGCTTATAATCGTGTTGTGCATTTTGCATCAAAGTTTTCACCATTTGAACTTGTTTATGGTTTTAATCCACTAACCCCATTGGATTTATCACCTTTACCTGTTTCTGAGCATGTTAACTTAGATGGGCAGAAGAAAGCTGATTTTGTGAAACAGTCACATAAGAAAGCGAAACTCAACATCGAACAGCGAACAGAAACATCACAAGAAGATGGTGTTCGAACCGGGCAACTTGGTTTGGGCACACATGAGGCCTGAACGATTCCCAGCACATCAAAAGTCCAAGTTGCAGCCGCGGAGAGATGGTCTGTTCTAAGTGCTCGAGCGGATCTATAACAATGCTTACAAAATCGATTTATCGGGCGACTATGGGGTCAGTGCTTCTTTCAATGTTGCGGATGTTAGTCCATTTGATGTCAATTTGGATTTGAGGACAAATCCTTCTCAAGAGGAGGGGAATGATGAGAATCCATGGACGAAAGACCCGAAGAATGATATCAATTGGTCCGGTGACGAGGGCGCGGGCAAGGAAGTTCAAGGATGCACTAAATGGGCTGATTCAAGTCATTCAGAACGAGGCCGAGAGTGCATTGCCGAAGGAGGAAGATGATCGGGTGGTCCAGTTGATTAGCGTCGTCAACGGTCCAGAGTCCACCTAGCTTCTTGAAGACCTCATAATCAAGTGCTCGATGGTGTTGTATTCATTTATCATAGTTAGTTGTAGTTTAGTTTTTATTTTGAGTCATGTTAGTGTTTTGGAGGCCAAATAAACATTTAAGGCCGCGTTTGAGTTGTTATTTCGAGTTTAGGACGAGCAGGGGATAAATGACTGAAGAATTCGAAGGGGGCAAAAGTCGTGGAAAGCACGGCCAGGTCGTGCTTAAGTTACACGGCCGTGTTCGGACCCGTCGTCGCGAACACGGTCTGGTCGTGCTTCTGGGCACGGCCGTGTGGGAAAAAGAGCTCGTGGGTTCGTGGAAAACACAGCTTAGCGAACACGCCTGGCCGTGCTTCTTGGCATGGCCGTGTGGGAGTTGGAATCCAGGCGATGTGCGAAACACGGTCTGGCCATGTTTCTCTGGCATGGTCATGTTTTTTACCGGGTTTTCGAATTTTTCTGTTCTTTTTGTTTCCTTTTCAGTTTTAAGTTGTTTTCTTAGTAGGTTAGGGTTTGGACCCTTTATAAGGGTGAACACTTATTATTTTTCAGGCAGTTATCAATACAATTAAGCTTTTACTCTCTAAATTGAGTGTTTCTCCAAGTGCCTCAAGATTTACGTTTCTTGTTGCAATTATCGACTTATCAGGCAATAATCCATAATTGCTTGTTGCGTCTTCGCATACCGAGGTTCTTGCTTTGCTAAGCAACGGGTCGAGGTTTCCACCAAATTAACCAAACTAGTGAAGATCTTGGGTTAACAACATATTGTTGTTGGGTCGTATGCACAATTGTTGTTGCGGTTCACATCACAGTCTGAGCGAACAATTCAAACCCTGGAAGATATGTTGCGAGCCTGCACGTTAGATTTCCAAGGAAGTTGGGATTCACACTTACCATTGGCCGAGTTCGCCTACAATAACAGCTATCAGGCCACGATTGGGATGGCACCCTACGAGGCACTATATGGGCGAAAATGTAGATCCCCACTACACTGGGAGATTGATGACCAATGGACTCCAAAAGAGAAACGAAAGCCGCCCTCGATTCCAAAGGTCGACTTAGTTCAGGAGGCCATGGAGGAGGTCAAGCTGATCAAGGAACGGATCTGCACAGCTCAGAGCCGCCAGAAGACTTACGCGGACAAGAGAAGAAAGGATTTGGAATTTGAAGTCGGAGATGAAGTATTTCTCAGACTCTCACCATGGAAAGGATTGATCAATCCGAAGAAAGGAGGCAAGTTGAGTCCGAGATATGTTAGACCTTATAAGGTTTTGCAGAGGATCGGGAAGTTAGCCTACCGACTCGAGTTACCAGCACAATATACCGAAATGCACGATGTATTCCACGTATCGAGATTGAAGAAGTATCAACTAGATCCCGAACATATCATCACTCGTGATACTCCTCTTCTGATGGAAAATTTATCCTACACCGAGAAGCCGATCCGGATCATTGACCAGCAGATACGTCAGTTGCGTAAGAGAGAGATTCCGATGGGTAAAGTGGTGTCGCAGAACCACAACCGAGACGAAGACGCAACATGGGAAATGGAAGAAGACATGAGGAATCAGTATCCGGAGTTATTCTAAAGAGAATTTGGGGACCAAATTCTTTTATGGAGGGGAGGATGTGAAGCCCCTGATTTTCCGAGCGTGTAATTGATCCTTTTATCGTCTATGTATTTTATCGACTATTTTACCGTGTCACTTTGACGGGTAAATATTAATAATAAATATATATTTTTGCATTTAATTTCATTTTTATTTATTACTTGTGATCATAATCATTTAATAATTCTATTTCACATTAATGATCACCTAATTGGTCATTATTACTATTTGTGTATTTATTAGTCACCTTAGAATTTTAAGAGACTATTTATTTTAGAGACTTATACCTTATAGAATTAAGAATTGATTTAGAATAAGTGATCATGAGACTTATAATTGATCAAGGAAATCACTAATTATTTTGGAGATTGATATTATTCACCTATTATCATCAAATTTGGGACAAAAAAAATGGAAATACCATAAGTACCCCTTAAGTGGACGGCAATGATGATCATTTTGGTGTAGAAATATCTTCCAACTCTTGTACATATACAACTTATGTTATTCATCTTGTGTACAATTACACCATTAATTCAAATATTATATACATTATCTTATAAACCAATTCTTTAATATTAATTTCCCCAACTTATTCCCACTCACCCAACATTCTTTCCTTACCCATCCTTTGCTCATACCTTTGACTCTCCTTTTGTTTCTATGCAAGAGACATAATTCAAGACATGAAAATTGAACCCAAAATAAAAAAATCCTCTCCTCTCCCTCTCACCATGGTGGACGGCCATATGGCCAAGAATGAACAAAATTTTGTTCATTTTCACCAACACATTCTGATCTTCAAGCTAAATCCTCCTCCCTCTCTCTAAACATTCTCCTCCTTCTCTCTACAATTCCTTCACATCTTTAAATCTTCAAGAACAATTCCTTCATATCTTCAAATCTTCAAGAACACATCCTTCACATCTTCAAATCTTCAAGAACAATTCCTTCATATCTTCAAATCTTCAAGAACACATCCTTCACATCTTCAAACATTCTTTATATCTTCAAGAACACATCCTTCACATCTTCAACCATTCCTTCTTATCTTCAAGAACACCATCTTCATATCATCAAACACTTCCTCTTTCTCAAACACTTAACAAAAACACAAGAATTTCCCTACTTCTTCATAAAATTCGAACCCTCCTCTCACAAAGGTAAGAAATTTTATACTTCAATTCAACTTGATATCCTATAACTCATCACCTTCTCTTCTTAACTTAAGTTCAATTTTGACTTTTGGAGGTACACATAGAAGACTACATAAGGACATGCAAGCATTGTGGTCACCTTAGAAGACTTGAAGAGAAATTGTTGGAGAATTTGGACTATAAGGTAAGATTTGGTCACTAGTGCCCTTTTCTCTTTTTCTTCCTATTTTCTTCAAATTTTAACATCTCTTTTTCATTTTTGAGAAATAGGGGCTGACCTTAAGTGGTTTTGAGGGTGAGCCAAAAATTCCAACTTTGAAGCTTCTACTAGTTCCATTTCATCTACTACACAAGGTAAAGTGTAGTATTTCCAATTTTCTCCAACTTCTTCTTTTTTTCCTTAATTTTTAACTCATTTTTCTAACTCTTAATTTTTGATATTTCTTGACTTAGGGGCTATCCTAAGTGAGTTACAATCAAGTTGTGAAATTTATCCTTTTATTTCACAACTATCCAATTTTAAGGTGGGTGGAAAAATCTTTCTAACTTCTAGGTGTTTTCCTCAAATGCATGTAGTATTTTGTTATTGAGAACTTCAGATATATATATATTATGTAGTGAATGTTAAATTCTTGTATCAAGTTGTGAACATTTCTCAAGTGTTGCTCAAAAATGCTATTTATTGAAATTTAGGTGCATGCGTGTACACTTTATTGTTGTATTTGATGAATTCTTGTATGAAATGGACATGCATGTGTATGAACCTTGAAATCCATATTTTTATGACTTATAACCTGGACAAGTCGAGCATAATTGATTAAATTTCAATTTTTGGACTTAAAATGCAAAAATAGAAAGTTGGTGGACTTAATTGCAAGAAAATAAAACTTAAGGGAACCCTCTGTAATTTTCGAGTTTTAGGATTGTAATCAGGTTCAAAAATGATGTTTGGACATTTTAATAAAATTTTAAGAGTTTTAAGATAAATAATATCAACCCTTAAAAGCCCAAGGACTAGATTGTAAAATTTTAGAAGTTTAAGGGCTACATTGCAGTTTTCGAAACTGTACTAGACCCTAATTTTAAAATTTGAATTTTAACTCTTAAGGGACTGGAAATAACATATTTTAAGTGTATTCCAAAAATCCAAGTGTTTAGAGCTTGGAAGTGATTTTACAAAAATTAAGGGACCAAATTGTAAAAGATTAAACTTGAGGACCCAAATGATATTTCCAGGACTTATACAGTCTATGTAGAAATACTAATTTAACTATAACTTAATGATATTTTTGACCAAGGTTTAATTTCATAACAATAGGACCCCTAAAATGAGATTTTCAAACAAAGAAAATGCAATAGAATTTATCGTTAAGGGACCTATACTTATTTCTTTTTAAAACTGTTTTTGTACCAATACCCATTGATCTTAGTGACATTTTCCAACTGGAATCACATTAAAATCCCTTCCGGTTTGTGAGTTCCAATTATTTTAAACTTAGGGCCCGAAATGACAATTTTAATAAATTTGGGGCCAATGTGAGAATTTTATAAAAACTCGACCTCAAAACTTTAAAAGCCTGAATCTCTGAACAATTTAGAGAATTTAAGAATTGACCTCATAATTGTTCAAGGTTGGGACATTTATTTATTCAATTTTTAACCCCAAAAGTATTGGTTTTTACAAAACGGGGCTTTGTAAATTTTCTTTTTAACAAGGACCTAACTCAAATTATTTTTCTTTTAATGAAACAGCCCCGGACCCTCTGATTTTAATAATTAATTAAAATATTTTAATTTCTCAAAAATCCCTAGACTTATCGGATCGTCTTGACCGATTAATTCCCGATCGCGGGCCGACTTCCTCGTCTTGCGATTTTGAATCTATAACGGGACTTATGTTCCACCTAATCTTTCAAGATATCGAACATTGCTTATCCTCCCGATAATCATCTTCATCCAAATAACTCCACCAACGTCATAATTGCCACTCGCAATTTTCGAAAATTTTCCTGAACTACTTCCCTTAATCAATAATACTCGACTGCCTAGTTGACTACCTGAACTTGTATTTACTTTCCTGCCTGATTCAACTTGGTGTGTCGAGCTCACAGTCGAAATGGATACGTCGGGGATGGAACCGGGCAGCCACTCTTCGGCCCCATCGTCCTAATCCCGCAACTAAGGGACGGAGTTTGTCCAAGGGAAGTGGGTCGTAGTACTTGAGGTATAATCATGGTTATGACAATCCGGGCCTAGCTAGCTCTCTTTGTGGATTTGTCTTTGCCTATGGAGCGATAAGGTGACAGTGTCTTGGACCATCTTGCTCGGGGAGTTACAAGGAAGAACGAAGGAATCACTGTATGATCCACACGATTCTGGAGTTAATCAGACCTGTTTGGTTGGCGCTACAAATCCGTACGCAACCACTACTTGTATTGCATTGGTTGGTGCTACAAATCCGTACGCAACCATTACTTGTCTTGTATAGGATTGGCGCTACATTCCATACGCAATCCTACCAGTCTTGCCCGAATCACATAGTGCCTGTGTGATCACGAATTGTTTCTTAAACTGTATAAGTATATTACTTAAATATATTTATCACGACGCTTGTGGACTGTGTGTGAAATCATGCATCATATCTCACTCGTTTTCATACAACTGTTTTTCTCGCATTAACTATATATATCGCCTCACTTGTACACGATCACCCCATCCACTGAGATTTCTGTCTCATCCCCTCCTATTTTCTAACCTTTAGATGATTACTATGTTGAAGATGTCGAACCGGCCACAGACTGATTACCCTCGCCCCGCCTGTCGAACTTGCATCCTTTTTCTGATGATTGTACTTATTTCATGTACTTCTGCTGATGTTGGACTCCCATTTATCTTGCTACTCTTTTCTCTCTTTGACTGTAATTTAAGGGCGTAGGACCCTTTGACATTTAAGATTGGGATATTGTGTACTTTACATTTTAGTTTTGACGTATAAACTTATTCAGGTAATTATGTCGGATGTATTTGGATGTTGTTGGACCTTAAGATGTAATTCGTACTTGTACTTATTTTATTTCCGCTGCTTTAGACTCTGTTTCACTTGGGATTGTTGTATCATTTGTCTAGACTGTTGGGTTTATTTCTGTTTAAGTGGTTGATCGTCGTCGCGTCACGTCTGGGGCGTGACAGTTTTTGCATATTTATGACTTAATAAATAATACATGGTTCAAACATCAAAAATAAACAAACATTACAATATCCTTGTTGGGAGAAAAAAACTTAACAATTGTTTTGCTTGCCTATTGTTTATTTATAACTTGTAGCATTACTAATAGTAATTATGTTGAAGCGCATATCACAAAAATTTAAAAAAAAAAACAATAATCAAGCAAATGAAATAATAGTAGCACTAATAATTAAAAAAAGAACAAAAATCCACGATCATTTACATGTCTATCAAAACAAATATCCTATGCAAGTAACACCAAAATAACCAAAAAACATTGTTCCAAAACAATCAATAATTACACTTTTGGCCACTTGAGGAGGCAATAAATTTCTTCTTCCCACCACAAAATATTGTTGAATCTTCAATGTTCTTTTCTCCCAATTCATTAATATTATCAAGGACAATAGCCGCACAATACTTCAATCTCAAAGGCGCAGTTTGAGTCAAGTTGTCCTTCTGAAGCCCGCTATCCCAGTTTCGAGTTCCACCCCCCATATAGGTCTCCATCTGGCGTATCGCAAACACTCCACAGTCAACCTTGTTTTCATCATCTCGCCACGCTATTGCCAGTCTTGCAATTGACGATTGTTCAACTGATTAACCATGATTCATACAATTCTTCGACTTCAAATATAGTGCAAAAGTTCACGCTAAAGACTAAGGGTAAAATTATTAATGAACAAAAAAAGGATCCGTTTTGACTAAAGGTTATAAGAAAAAATCTAATACTAAAAAAACAATATCAACTTTAAAGAAATATTATATGCAAGCAAAGCAAGAAAGATGAACTATCAAAGCAAAAATCTAATACTACTAAAGCCGAAACAAATTCATATAAGCAAACTTACAGATTTGAAAACATGAATCAATTCAAACATTAGAGAATACTACTTTACATAATGAAAAGCAAGATACATGTACTATTAAAGCATGAATCTACTACTAGAGAAGCAATACCAACCTCATATAAGCCACCTCATATATAACAACAAGGGATAAAGATTATTAACATCCCAAACTATACGGGTGTTTATACTTTGCAATCCAAACTTTGAAAAGTTACTGTTTGCAACCTCAACTTTACAAAATTTTGTACTTTGCATAAAATTCCAGTTTTACCCCTGGTTTCATGAAAGTTGGTTTCTAGTTTACACTCTAAACTTTAGAGTTGTTGTACTTTCCTGGACGATAAATTCTATTGCATTTTCTTTGTTTACTCCCTAAGTTCTTGCGATCCTCAAAAATGGTATCAGAGCCTAGGTTTATTAAGAACTTTTAGTTATATTTATTATATTAATGTAATTAACAATTGGTGAGGAGAATTATCTCCGAGAATATGGATCTGGACAATTGTTCAAGATGTACACCTTACAGGACATATCGTCAAATTTTGACGATGTATGCACAAGAACACCTGGATAAGATCGCATATTGGAACCACCAATATGAGATTCAAGAACGCGCAGGAGCCGATAGGGAAGCCTTGAGGCAATGCGAAATGCGAGCGGCATATCATATGAGTTTCTGGACAGTAAACCAGACCTTATATGGAGATCTGATGAATCGCCAAGAAGCGATTCATGAGAATTCCCATCGAGAATAATGATTTCGATGGAGTACGAGAATGGGAACGAGATACTTTCCAGACAAATCTAAGTTCTCCGAAGATCTTAGAGAAGTCCGAAGACGGCGACGTAATTATGGCAACCGTCATATTCATCTACCAGCACAAGTTCATCAGATCCAGAACCAGATGGAGACGATGGTGAAATATCATAAGGAAACTCTTGAAATTCTTCATGATATTCATAAATGAGTCAAAAACTTGGAGGGCAGACCGAGTTCTTCCGGAGGAAAAAAACGTATTGATTTCGGGACAGTACACTATTTACACCAAAAAGGGAAACCAACCGAAGTTATACAAAAAATGACAGACGATGAAAAGCTCATTGCTATCATCAAAGGAATATCCATCATAAACTAAAAGTGATGGATATAGAGAAGATCAATCTTAAAGATCTACATGACCTGGCAGAATCCTTCGCGGGATTAGGTATTGTAGACTTAAAGATGAACGCAGGAGATGGATCAGCTTTGGTTACCTATGACCCTCATGGGAGACCAATTCCGCCAATTCCACCACCGCCACCAGTAAATCCCAACGTCGAAGAAAGTGCGGGTTCAAATCATGGAACCCAGGATGAGAGAATGCATCACGTTGGAGATTTCACCACAGGGAATGAAACACTTTCAGGAACAGGAGCTCGACCACCTCTTGCAGGAACTCAAGTACCTCCTAGAAGGCCAAACATTCACCAGACACCTTATGGAAGATCGCATCTAGATCCGATATATCCATATGGATTGATGCTAAATCTGGATATCCTAGATTTCAAAAATCGAGAAGTCCTTATTGATGAATGGGCATCAGCAATGAGGATTGCAGCAGGTACCCTTGATCTTACGAAGGATTCCTTCATTTTACTCCTTGAAATGAGTATTTAGGGATCTGTAAAGATTGCATGGGATATGATCGATGCAAGTACGAAGAGCGCGGTCACATCAGGAGAATCACTGAAAGGAATTGTCGATGATATGGCAAAACTATTCAAAATCCAGTTCATCGGCACGGGTTACTTTGAGGGATTAGAGGATGAAAAAAAGAAAAAGATATAAACAAGCCCTCTATAGCCTTGAGTTACATGATATTTGTCATATTGATGAATATATCAAGTTGTTCACCGAATACCGGTGGAAATCCAAGATTGTAGAAAAGGAAGCTTCACAGCTATTCTTTGCAAAGATTCCGAGTCCCTGGAGAGAAATGCTTATCAGGGAATACAAAGATGGAGCAGAATTAGATACAGTGGCCAGAAGAATGTCTTTCTTAAAAGCCAAGTTATCTGAATGGTGTTACCAGGCAGCTCTATACAGGAATTATAAGATATTACGAGGAATTAACAAAGCGGTTCCTCTATGTTGCGTGGACGATGATATCCCAGCAGTTGTGGGAGGTCAACCAAGGCGGTACAAGAAGAAGAAGGAGAGAAGCCATCCATACCGCCGGGAAAGCAGCAGCAAGAGAAGTAGGTCTTCATGGAGACCTAGAAGGTTATGGTCAAAACAAAAGGTCCGAAGTTACAAATCAGGGCAAAGACCGGCAGCAAGCAGGAATAGATCCTCTTCATCATGTTCTAATCAAGCGAGTACCAGTAGAACGCCGGGAAGGAGAACTTTCAAACGAGCTCATACCAGGGCCAATGAAAGTTTCAAAGACTGTAATTGCTAGACATGCGGAGCAAAGGGGCATATCTCAACAGATTACCCTAACAATCAAAGACGAGGAGTCAGACAGTTCGATGCTACACCCGAGATCGAAGAAGCTATCTATTATCAAGATCTTATACAGGTGTATCAATTTGAGGATATACCCTCAGATGAAAGCATCTATGAAGAAGATATCTATTCTGGTGGTGGAAGTGAATCCAGTTCAGAATCAGAGTGAAGAAGAAATTCTTCAACAGACGGTTAGCGAGGATATGTTAGGATTCCTCTCTCAAACTACGGTTTCTCATAAAACTCTTATGAGAATTATGAAAGAAGATCCAAAGCTTCAGATATATGATAGTTTTACGATTGGAGCTATGGAAAAGGCTTTGGATAAGTTTGGGTTTCATAACAGAAAACACCAAATTATCCATAGAGTAACTACCAGAGAATTTGCTATCCCGATGGAATTTACTGGTAAACAGATCGAGATGCAGTTGGTCCCGTACCGAGAAGTTCAGGAGATCAAAAGAACAATCAAGACAGAAGTTGCTAACACACTCTCATGGATCCATATCGAAGCCATAAGGGTTATTATTAGAGCAACATTCAAAAAAGGAATAGATTCGCCACTCAATCTTGCTATCTTTGACAAGCGAATCTCAAATCTCAAGGATTCATGCCTTGGGGCAGTTACAGGAAATTTGTATGCAGGAAAATTGGCATAAAATGTCTATCCTAGAAATGCATACAATTTGGGAGATCGAGATTTCAACAGGGTCCTAATCCTTCATCAAGATTTTAAAAGAGTGGATTTGATGAAAGAAGGGAATAGACCTTATTCGATCACCTACAAGATTTTCTATGCTCTTTCAAATACACATCATTCAAAAGTATTCTTGAGAAAAGAATTTATTGAAGTCCTAAGAATCTTTGAGGACTTTGCCAGGGTGGTTCTACCAGAAATCATTGAGTCTCCAACTATAAAGGAGATTGATATGAAAATTCAAGATATATCAGTCTTCAATAAAAGTCGAAGTCTCAGAGTTGAGCCAAGAAGGATGTCTTTCCAACAAGACAGAATGATAAGTAGCAGTCGTTGGGAAGAAAAGAGACCAAGTACAGTTCAGCGCATTCCAGATGTTTTCAAAACACAGGGAGAGCTGAAATGTCCCGAAGGATGGAGAGAAGTGTAAGTAATATTCGACATCACTCAAAAGGATAATATTTTTCCTTGTGATGTTCTATATTATCTCCAACAACCTATAGTTGGAAGATATCAAGGAAGCCTGAAGATGGGTGAAATTGAGCTGACTATCACAGGTACAGCGGGAAAAATCCCAGAGCAATTAATACTGGGAATTGAATTTCTTGAGGATCATAAACCTTGGGAAAGATTGCAAGACGGAATGGAGTTCACAGTGGCAGATAAAAGATACAGAATCAGATGACCACTAGTTCATTCTCTATATACATTTCTATCGGAATGTTATATGCTGAATATAAGGCCGAGTATTTCGCCGCCTACATTGATTCAGGTGACGAAATATGTACTGCAAAGCCGGATGTTTTTCCCAAAAACATTGGAGAGGATTTGCCAACTATTGCAGGAAGAGATTTCTCTAAGAGGATTCTTATCCTTAATAAGGGAATTAAACAAGCAGAAATCATGATCGGAGGTGCAGGCGGTACCCCATGGTACAAAGTAAAGACGCCACCAATCTATTTCCATGATACAGGAGCAGATGTGTTGCTAGGAAACAATTTCCTACAAACATTCAAGCAATTTACACAGGAAAATGAGACAAGAAGACTTATTTTCACAACATTATGTGATCATAAGATCATTGTCCAGAGACTGCGGGAAGCATTTTATAGAAAAATGCCTATTAATTTTCGCAGCAAGCGTGGTGATGAAGCCAAACTCTGAAATCCAAAAATGGTGGATCGAAGGAAATTTGGTGAAGCTTTATTATCCTATAGACAATTCAATTCTCGAAAGGATAAAAAGCTTTGGGATAATAACTTGTATTCATTCAGAGTACAAGGAGAAGAACGAGTTACTCCAGAGGTTATTGTTGAATTGATGGTGAGCCTAATGGAGAATCCGCAGAGTGACGTAACCATTGAAGAACAAATATCACTTGAGGATATCAAGAAGAAAATCCAAAGGAATTATAATGAAGATCCTTTGGCATGGTGGGACAAGAACGAGCTCAAAGCTTCCTTAAAGGTTAAACCAGGAAAGGAGTACGAGTTCGTGAGATTCAAACCAATCCTTATGAACCAGGAGGATCGTGAGGATATGCAGAAAATACTTAAGGAACATCTTGACCTTAAGTTGATTTCACCACGAGTTTCTCCATACAACAGTCCAGAGTTCTTAGTCAGAAACCATGGAGAAATCAAAAGAGGAAAGCCAAGACTTGTTATTAATTACAAAGGGATTAATAACATTTTGGAATTAGATGGATATTATATCCCAAGCAGGGAACATTTGGTTAATTGTATCAAAGGTGCCAAGATATTCTCAAAGTTCGATTGCAAGTCTGGATTCTACCAGATTAAGATGGAGGAAGAAAGTAAGAAATTCACAGCTTTCTCCACACCACAAGGACACTATATTTAGCCCATTACTTAAAAAATATGTAGTACTCAAATGGGAAAATGAACATCAAGAAGGAATTAAGCAGCTTAAAGAAGTTTGCAAAAAGCTTCCGAAACTTGCAATTCCACAGGATGAGATGAACTGTTCTTTTACGGATGCAGTGATGATTGGTAAGCAAAGCAGATTCTTACTAAGGTCACACCAAATGAAGAAGTGCCATGCAGAATCTTGCGGTTTATTCACACCCGGTGAAGCAACCGGATGGCATATCAACGAGAAAGAATTCTTTGCAAATCGAAAGGCTTTTAAAAAATGGCCTCTATTTTTCTTGGCTAAAAAGTTTACTTTAAAAATTGATAATTCAAGTGTCAAGGCTTTTCTAAAAAATTAAATTGAATCAAAACCATAAAAGGCTCGATTACTTAGATGGCAAGCTGAATGTCAATATTATGATTATGATATTGTCATTATAAAATCTCATGAAAATATTATTGCAGATTTTTTGACACGAGATGGAAAAAGCAGCGTTCTTCGACGAGGTCCTTAAACGATTAAGACATCTCCGGGAAAACCTGGAGAGTCTAGAACAAGATTTTGGGACGTTATGTCTCAATGTAGAAGTTGTTGGACGACTTCAACAGGCTGACCAGAAATCCGTTTCTAGTCAAATACGAGCATGCCGGTTCGCTCAAGGACAATTGTTCTTAAGATGCAAGGGCCTCTCTTCCAGGCCGCATCTCCTACGGTGCAAAAAGGGGCAAATAGAGGACGGGGCTTTAACCCGGAGGTTATGGATTCAAGTACCATAATCACAAGTGTTGCAGGTGTTGCATCTCCTAAGGGTGTACAAACTGTAACGAATGTTGAAACTCCGGTGTCACAACCCGAGTCTTCAAGTCAACCTAGTACCTCTGGGGTAAAAGAGGGAGAGTTGAATCTTAGGCCATAGACCGGCAAATCTAAGGTTCAAACTGACGAGATTAAGATTTCTCCTATGCAGGTATATCAACGACAATGGGAGAAACTAGTTACAAGGAGAGATATTAACCCAGAAAAAACTATAGTTGATATCTCAGGCAAGTATCCCAGGGTTTGGATGAAGCCAGGAAGTCATCTAAATGAAGTACAGGAATGGTATACGTTTGGAGCTCTAGCTTCAATCTATACTGTATCACCAGGATTCCCAGAAATTTCAAAATTACTGAAATGGATTGGGGAAGCAGTTTACGAGACTTGGGCCAACAATCCACACTTGGCCAGATGAGACATTTTGGAACTATATTTTCTAAGTGCAGCTCTCGAACCAGCAAAGAATAGCTTTAATGAAGCTTTTCATTTCATCAAGCTAAGAAGACTGGATGGAAATGCTTTAAAATATATAAAAGTATCTTCACCGGAAGAAGGACCAGTATTAGTAGGAGCATTTTCTGAAGATGAAGCTTCTACCAGACGAGCATGGGGTCTTTGGGTTTATCTAACCGAAATGGACAAAGTCAAATATCCATTCAAGTTTTTCCATAATTCAACAAATGGATCTTTCCTTTTGAATTTGATGACTGGATCAGCTACAGGATTTGCAGAGGAACTCTTCGAGACCAAAAGAAGAATTCTCTGGGAGAATAAAATTCCGGCAAGTAAAGAAACTTACCGGAAATTATGTAACATGGCGCATGTTGGCCGTTGGATCGACCGGATCTGTCAAGCATGCCCCGAACAGAAGAAACCCAAGTTTGGGAAAGGTTTCCGACCCAAACCCGATCGACAATACCATACAGCTGGAAAGGATAAGGGCCCAGCTCACAAGACGCGTTTTCCTCGGAACCACGCAGACCAACTTTTTAAAAGATTCCCCGACAAACATCACATGGGCTGAGTCACGCGGAAAGAAAAAAGGAAAGGCGTGGCAATATAATACGAGGATATGACGTAAGCAGTGACGTCATAAGTTTCAACAAGATTTGAAGTTCGCCTTTCAAGTCCGGACTTACCTCTATAAATTGCAGGATTTGAAGGAAGTTGAGGACATCGAACATTTTCCTTAGTTTTCTTATAATAAAGTCTGAGAGATAAATTTGTAATATTTTGAGTGTTTTAGTTTTCAAGTTTTTATGTATTTTGAGTGCAAGCCTCATCGATGAGAGGCTAAACCAGTATTCTCCTCCCAAAAGGAGATTACTAATGTAATAAATATTTCTATAAGTTCTTAATAAAAAGAGGCTTTCTGCTTCAACATGTGTTCATAATGTTCTATTAATACGCCTAGAAGTAGGAAACGAATCTAGGATGTGCTGAACAGTTGCTGAAGGAGTTGGATAACTTGCAGATCATCTTCCCTGAGGGTGAGGTTGAACAGTGAGGAGCTATTTGTCAAACGATCTGGGGGCAATAATTTTCCGACTGGTGGTGTTGCGAGCCATCTCACCCGGTGCGTTGTTTTGGTCAAAGAAGGTATGAATTTTAAGGGATTTATTAATTTTACGGAAGCATGTTGGGCCTGATATGGTCGTAATGGACTATTTTCATTTTCAGTCTAAAGACCCAATTTGTATACGGATAAATACTTGAAATAAGATCTGGATATAAGTATGTCTTGTTGAGTTTATAGGCTGGAAACCTGACATGATCCATTTAAAACCTCTGAATAGAGACTAGATCTAAGTAGGTGTAACAATGCCACGAACAAAACAAGTTACAGAAAATAAGGGTTCTTATTTCTCGAAAAATCCGAAAAATAAATTGATTACGGAGTAAAAAATTTATGTTTTTGGTATAATGCAATAAAATTATCATTAGAGTTTCAAGGGGTAACTATAACTATGGTTTTTAAAGAATAAAGTCCTAGGGGCAAAATGGTCCAAAGTGTGCAAAAGTGTAATTATTTTCATAGTTCAGGATGCAAAAGGTTACAAATTAAAGTATAGGTTGAGAAGTGTAAAAAGGAGTAAAGTTGGGGTGGTTAAAAATAATTATCTCTAACAACAAATACAGTTAATTAAAAACATTTAGGAATACTAAAAAGGCAACTCTTCTGTACAACAAAGCAAAAAAGCATGAACTATTAATCCATAAATCTAGTGCTACTGAATGAAGGCAATAAACATGTACTATTAAAGCACAAATCTAGTATTAAAGAAGCAATCCAACATCACTATGATCCTCACTATCATGTTCCTCACTACTGGATACAATCTTTCTTTTCCTACTATCCTTCGCCATTACAATTAACACTTTTTAAAACTCGTGAAAACCCAAAAAAAAAATTAAAAAACACACAACATCAAATATACAATGAAAGCATAAATCATGTACTATCAGAGCATAAAACCAGTACTAAGAAAGTAATCCCAACTTCATATAAGGAACCTCATATAAGTTGAGAAAACACAAAAAATAAGAAGCACATAATTCAAACAACTTCATATGACAAAACACCAGGTAACCATTAAAAAAAACACCCAACATCAAATATACAATGAAAGCAAGAACATGTATTATCGAAGCATAAACAAAGTACTAGCAAAACAATTCCTTCTTCATATAAGCAACCTCATAGAATATTCAGAATACACAAAAAATAATAAGCACTAAAGACACGAAACTTCATATAACAAAACACCAGATAACCGAGAAAAAAAAAAAACTAAAAAATGCCCAACACCATATATACAATGAAAGCAATAACATGTACTATTAAAAGCATACTTTTAGCACTAAGAAAGCAATCCCAACTTCATATACGCAACCTCATGGGAAATTCATAAAATATAAAAAAAGGCCCAAAAGGTAGGGAAAATCATATAAACAATCATTACCTAGCAAAACACAAAAACGCAAGTCATAAAAAGCCTGCTAATTTTGGTCCAAGTCATCCACAATTCCCCTAAATTTTTAAGTTTCCCAATGTGACACCACAGAAAACACACACTTCACACAAAAAAATCCACCACCCTCTTTTCTCACCTATCATTCCCATCAAAAAATACAGCAAATTCATCAACCCAAATTCTTATTTCACAATTCGGCACCAAACAATTCAGCAAATTCCTTCTCAAGCCCACTTTTGCAAAATACATACTTGGGGTATCAGAAAAATATTATCTTATGAAATGAATACTAGACTTACATTAGTTGGTGTCTCAATTGGGAAGACAAATATACAGTTTTGAAGTATTGTTTTCGTCTAAATAGAGACAGTGGGAAAATATGAGTTTGGATGTAATGACTTGCTGAGCCATAGTGGGATAGACATGAACTTGCTTCGTACCTTCAAATGTCTTATCATCTCCAAACATCCAAACTGATATATATCAGTTTCAATTTTCAATTTTTGTCTCGAAATCCAAAAGTTATCAAAACAAACTATACACCAAAACACCAGTTTCAATTCCATTGTTTTTTTTTTTGAGGGGATTCAATTGCTTCGAGTTCTTTTTCTTGAATTAGAAATAAAATACCCATAATTTTGTAAAATAAAAGAAAAAATTCAGAAATACCTAGTGCAAAAATGTAAAATCGATACAAAACCTTAGGGGCCGGAAATTCCATCAAAAAACTAGGGTTAAAAATGGAAACAAATTGAAGACGCAAGACAACACATACCTCTGAAAATAGGGGAAAAAGAATCTCGGACTTCCGTTGAGAGAGAAATGTCGCGAAGACCTCTAAAAATAGGGGAGAAGCGGCACGAAGACCTCTGAGAATGGGAGAGAAACCGATTCAAAAGTCTAGTTGGGAGAGACAATCTCGGTCACATTTGGGGGATACAGGAGAAACCTCAATTGGGGGAGATAAAAATCCTACACGGTTGGGGGAAAAAGGGAGAAGAAAAACCTTTGAAAACCCTCTGAAAAATAAAAGGAAGAGACAAAGTGAAATCTGAAAGGTATGGGGGGACAAAAATCTAGGAAAATCAATTTGATGACAAAAAAATAGGAACTTGCCATTAAACGTTGGTTATAAAATTAGCAAATAAAACCTTTGACTTATCTAACTAATTATGATATTACTCAAATACCTTTTAACTAGCCCAAAAAAAAGCCTAACAATAAAAAAAAAACACTAGAGTAAATCTTGACCACTCAAACAATATATCAACAGTCCAGATCTGTCTCTACGTTCTTACATGGGGACCCGAACTCATTTGATCCAAATCCTATATATATATATATATATATATATATATATATGTGTGTGTGTGTTAATTATGGTTTTTGCATGTATTTTGTGCATGTTTTTTACCAAAATGGAGTGATATACATGCATTAAATTAGTAATACGGGTTGTGTTCTTAATGTTTAGAAAAGATATTCCGCTTTGTTCGTTTTGCAGGAAAATAACTTTTTGTAGTACTTTTGTGGTAATTTGGAGCATTGCAAATAGTAGAACCCTTGAGATATGTAGAACAATGAGTACACGAAGTAAGGAATTGATATGAGAAGAATCGGCTGAATCGGAGCAGAAAATGACCATGCACGGGTAGCCCGTGCGTGTACACATGGCCCGTGCGTGTAGCGAAAAATTGATGTTTGATTCGGCATGACGCAAGAGTAGCCCGTGCGCTATGTCGCAGCTCGTGCGCCTGTGTGGAGCCCGTACACTTTGGCACGGCCCGTGCGTCTGTGCGAGATTTGACAGAATATTTTCTTATCCAATAGAATTTATCCTTTTAGGGTATAAATTGATAGAAGGCGGAAACAATCAGAGTGGAACATATTTTTACCCTACAAAATAGAGAAAAGAGCATCCATCTTCAAGAGGAACCGAGAGAAAAGTCAAGATCCACATCCACACTTGAGGATTGAAGATTGATCGAGAGATCCATCGATATCCCTGGGTTTTCTTTCTCCATTATATTTTATTTTCATCTAGTTTGATATGAATATGAATAATTTATCTATGAGTTGTTTATACCCATGTCCGGCTAAACATCTTGTGGGAGTAGGTTAATTTACTTCTTGTTGGATGATTGTTTTTAATTGAAGTTATATTTTGAACCCTATTTGAATACTTTGATTTTTTGTTTGTTTTATCATTTGGCCAGTGATTTAGCATGTTTTATGTGTTGATTCATAAATCAAGAGACAAGTTTCAATACTAGATCTTGAGTATTTGACATGAATATATTGCATGATTGAGAAATCTATGATTATTTGTGAGGATTTATTGATCTTTTATGCTTTTGGTAGTTGGTTATTCTATGTTGAGTAGAGATGCTAGCATAGGCAATCCAATCAACATGTTTATTTTGTCGAGAGAGAGAGAGAGAGAGAGAGAGAGAGAGAGAGAGAATAAATAACTTATGTGATCATCTTATAGGGATAATAACTTTGGTTTGATTGATCTGATAACAAAAGAGTGATTAACTGAAACCATAACCCTGGAATCCATCCATTTACTTGATATGTGATTCTTTGCTTTGTTAGTTTTGTGGTAGAATATTTTCTTAGTTTTTATAAATCATCAATCCCAATTTGGATCGTCTAAATAAAATTAGTGCTATTATAATTTCAATACTTAGTACATTAATTAATTAGTCCTTGTGGGATCGATCTTACTCATCATATCTATTAACTAAGTCGTTCATTTGCGATGAAGCTAAAAAAATAGGCGAACAATATATATATATATATAGGGATTGGTTCAAATGAGACCAAATCCCTTAGGTAAGACTATACGGAGTATTTATGGTTGTTGGATCTAAAGTTTAGTGAGTCAGATTTGATTTTTCTTTTAGGGAGATGGATCGGTTTCTGGCATTAGTAAGGGTAATAATTAATTATTTTTCCAGATTAATGATAGGGATAAAATTGTAATTTTAATGACAATTTTTGTTAAAAAATCTTACCATATTTATCTCCCGTGATTTGGGTGTCAATTATCTTTTAAAAAAATCACGTCTCTTTAGTTTATCACCCTATCTCTCTCTGTCGATTTGTGTTATGCTGCTAAGATAGGTTCTCGATATCTCTAGAGCTCACGTCTCCAGATTTTGTTCAGGCCGTTGCACGAGAAATCAAGGTTCTTCTCTTTTTTTTTTGTGTTTCGTGTGTTTCGTTTTTTGAGTTGTTGATTTTGATATTTGGTTCGATTTGCAAATGGAGGTGCCAAAATATTTTTTCGAACATGTGCATATTTGATGGTAGAAGATGGAGTTTCTGGGTTTTTTGTGTTTTCATGGGTGTTTTTTGAATTTGTGTGGATTTCTTGGGTTATGTATGTTGACTATGCCTTTTTGCAGTGTTTATTGTATTTGCCCTAATGTTTCATGCTTATTTATTTCCGTTTTAGTGTATTTTTAGGTCGCATTTGGCGTATATGTCTATTTATGTAGGTTTAGTCTTTATAGTCATTTTTTTATTAATTAGCGCGTATTTAATATTTTTCTTATGCATATTTAGTTGGGTTGTAAAGCATATATAGCACACATATTGCATTTTCACGGTTTTTTTGAATTTGTGTGGGTGTTCACAGGTTTTGTAGGATGACTATGTCTTTTTATAGTATTTATTGCATTTGCTCAACGTTTCATGCTTATTTAGTTCAGTTGTAGGTCCCAAGGGGTGTGAGTAAGGTTTAGAAGGGGGGGTTGAATAAACCTTACCAACTTTTCGATTTTAGTCCTTTTAAAATATAACAGAGTTAACACAAACAGCTAAGTCCTTGAGGACAGCTAAGTTGGTTATTCAGCAGAGTTAGCCACTCAACAGACTCGATAGACTTAACCTAAACCTTAACTTGGCTGTGTTGGTTTTATCAGCGGAAGACTTAACACCCTTTGATTTGTTTTAAACTTGTTTTAACACTTGATTTTAGCTCTTGGTTATTAATCAGTTGGATAGCAAATAAGTTTATCAGCAGATATAAAGTAAATATGCCGAAATATAAATGCGCTGAAAAATAAATGACAGTTAATTTTTATAGAGGTTCGAAGATGGGGTAATTCTTCTAATCCTCTCTTCTCCAACTCCTGGAGGAATCCACTATGCAAAAGATCTGTTTACAAAGTGGTGTGATCACCGGAGACAGACGCCTTGATCACACAAACGGCTTCTCTTTTGACTCGGCTTCTTCACGGGGGCAAGCTGTCGTGGTGCTACTTGACTCACTTTCTCAAGCTCTTGGATTTGATCACCAAGTCCTCCAATAACTTGATATTGGTTCGACCTTGAACCTTTCTACAATCCTCCTTGGAAAGTAGACCCCTTTTGACTCTTCAAAAGTTCCCTCTTCAACAGGTTTGAAGTTGTCTTTCCTTCACAGCTTGTGTTGGATCGATTTCCTTCGAGTTTCAGGCTTGAGGATTTTCTTGAGTATCTTTGAGAATATTTGCAGGTTAGTAGCTTGAATAATGTTTGCTTGTTCGTGGTTCAGGTAACCTTTTCTCAATGAATTTCCTCAGCCTTTTATAGTGAACTTTCAAAAATTTGTTCGTTGAAGAGATAGGCTGATTTTTAAAGGTCACTTGTGTTTGTTGGCTTGTCTTTTCTTGGTCCTCAATCTTGAGATGTAGACATTTCCTCGTATTAAATGAATGTGCAGCTTTTCAGGTTCTGACACGAGGTGCAGTGTTTCCCATGGGTTTATTCCTTTTGCACGCTTCTGGGACAAGCACTTTAGGACCTGGCAGCATGGAAGTATTACTTATTTAAGTAATGTTCTTGACTTCTATGCAACGGATTCATTTCAGTTAACTCCTCTTGGCTGCTGCCTTTTTCCCCAGGTGACTTGAGTCTGCTCCAATCATTGGAAAACTCATCTGTCACTTCAACTTGAGACTTGGCTTCTTGAGTTGACTTTGATTGACTATTTACACAGTTGTTCCTCAGCTGATACTTCTTCAGTCGAGTTCTTAATCTTCTATCTTGGCCATACTCAGTTGTTCCACAGCGGAGTCTTCACTTCAGTCTTCAGTTGACTTCTTGTATTTCCAGGCATAGTTGACTTGACTCACCTTTTCCAGCCCTATCTATTACAATGAAAATTATAAGGAAAATGGGGTGACAACTTTCTAGTTTAAGTTTTACATGGCATTCATCAAAATCTATAAAAATAAATTTCCCAACATCAGTTATAGTGTATTTTAGTTTGCATTAGGTCATATGTCTTTTTATGTAGGTTTACTCTATTTTAGTCATGTTTTTTATTAAAGCATATTTAATGCTTGTCCGTTGCATATTTAGTTGAGTTGTAATGCATATTTAGTGCACATATGAGCATTTTATAAGTGCATTTTTAATGTTTATCCGTTGCATATTTGGTTGAGCTTTAATATATTGTAGCGTACATGATGTGCATTCTGTATTAAATTCTTATCAGTCAATGATATAAAAGTATAAAAGTATTGTATTAATACTCACACATGTTATTCAGTAAAATGCCACATTTTGAGACATTACTAAAATAGAACCTAGACCACTGATTAGCATGCTTTTTCATTAGCCATTGATATGCATTTTCATCCAAATCCTTGATTTTTTTCCATCATGGCATTAAACTCCTCAACTTTAGTTGCTCTAGCTGCAGCCCAAAGTGCATTTTTAATGGCAATCCCTGTGAACTCATCTCTCTAAACCTATTCTCAGCTTCAGGAAATAACCTATTAAAAGCATCAATGAGCCCTTTTCTGTTTGTTACTCATGAAGGTCCATTGTTCATGATTTTCAATCCCTAAGTCATTTTCTAACAGAGACAAAAACCAAATCCAAGAGTCACTGATTTCATTCTCAACTATAGCATATGCAATTGGAAACATTTGGTTATTAGGATCAATACCAATTGCAGTTAGCAATTGTCCACCTGCAGCCCCTTTCAAGAAGCAACCATCAACTCCCACAACCTTCATACAAAATTGGAATCCTTTCTTGCAAGCATCAAAACATACATACAATCTCATGAATGTAGGTTGTCCAGTCTCATTATCACACACAGTCAGTTTTAACAACACAGTTGACCCTGGATTGGTTCTCCACAACTCTTTACAATAATCCCTAATTCTGCTAAACTGTTCCTTAAGACTGCCTTGTAGCAATTTCAATGTTTTTTTGTCTAGCTATGTAAGCCTGTTGTTTAGACGCATTAGCCTTGAGTGTGGTGCACAATTCATTCCTAAATTCATTCATGCCTAACTTGGGATTTTCTTTGAATTTCTTCATGAATGTTTTCCCCAACCAACCTGGATTATACCATGAACACTTTTATGATAATTATAATTCCATGAACACTTTTATGAACTGGATTATATCCAACCAACCAAATACTAGTAGCATTATTATAATTCCATGAACACTTTTATGAACTGGATTATACCCTTTAAACTGCCAACTTTTATCATTATGCATAGGTGACACATATGCATACCACTCACAGCCTTTTTTTTACATAGCCCTAAGTTTTCTCTTGTCATTCAATACAAAACTCACTGTCATACCTCTTCTAAAACAATGTTCTTCAGTTGCAGAATTGGCTTCTTGTTTTGAACTGAAAATAAGTCCTAATTTCAAATCAACACTTTTAGCTTTAATTTTGGGGTTATACTTAGGGAATTTTTTCAAATTATCCTCATCAGAACCATCACTACTCACAAATTCATCACTATATTCTTCAAGGTCTTCACCCCCTCCCTCCATCCAACATGTCATCTCCTCTGCCATCCCCTTCCGTAAGCCTAAAAAATCATCAAACTCTATATTTGGATCTACTGACATGGCAAATTCTCTATCATCCTCATCCAAATCATAGTTAGTGTCACAAAATACATCAGAGTCAGAGTCACCTGAATCATTATCAAGCTCAAATGGTTCTGGAACATTATCCAAAAATGAGAAGTCAATAAGAAGGTCAAGGTTTTCTTCCCAATTAGAATATATTAGATTATCTGGTAATTGGGACTCTGTTTGGTTAAGATGGCTTTTTTCAGAGACATTATCTAAGTGTTCTACATAAATTTCAACCTCCCTGCATCTAGAAATCTACTTAACAATCCCATAAGCCTCAAAATCTGTCTCAATCACACTACTACCTATCTGTAAAGACTGCCTATATTTATGCGAGAATCTACATTTTGATGAATTATAACCTAACTGTTCTATGAAATCCTTCAATTCAATTAGCCCAAACAACTCCCAATCAACTCATCAAAATAATCTACTCTACCCTCTGCATCATGCCTTACATGTTCAATTTGCATTTCCCCACCATGAAATATTTTAAAGTGAACATAGTAGCATCCTCAACAGAATCTACATGACCATAAAGAAAATACCCAACATTAAAATACAGACAACATACTCAGAAGAAAAAACTTCAAATTCGAATAACATACCATAATTTGGTGTCTCCTGCATACCGTCATTGCCTCTTCTCGCAATTAAACCAAGTTCCAACATTGATTCCAGAAAACAAGGGTTTATGGCTTTATGTGTTTGGGATAAGGTTCAGTTTTGGATTCAATTAGGGTTTTGAATTATGATTTCGGAATGATATTTTAGGGTTTCATGAATTTGGGAAAAAAATTGGGATCCGATTTTGAGGTTTTCCAATCGAGCTAATATGTTTTAGTTTCAGCTGGTAAATTAGGTATTTTTACCAAAAAAACCTGCTACTCCAGGTTCACCTGTTAGTCTTTAACGGCTGACTAATGGAACGTGCCAAAACTGATTGAATTTTAAAAAGTTGGGTATTAATAATGATATGTCCAAAAAAGATAGCAAAAGTGAAAACCGCTAATACTGTGGGTACTAAAAGTGGGGGGGTTTGATGCTACCCAAGTGGGTTGTGTCCAACCCTCTTGTGATTTTGCCAAGTGTCCCACTATGACATATGCATGTATTTTTTTTCAAAAAAAGAAAATTAAAATGGGACACATGTCACAATCCGACGGGAATTGGGCACTACCCACTTGGGTAGCATCTACTTACCGAAGAAAGTGAAATTATCCCTTTTGTATTATATATGAATGCATTGATTTTATATGGATATAAATGTTTGGCGCGGATTTTTTGTAAAACAAATATATATTGGCTATTATTGATGTTTTGTGTAGTTTATGTAAATATATTTTTGTATTTGAACTTGAATTATTTTTACAGGTTTTTAAATAAAAAAAATAAAAATATTATGACAATAGTGACGGGTTTAATCCGCCGTTGCTATTTACTAACTAAAAAAATTAAAGTAGCAACGGATCTGTCTGTCGCTAATAGAGACAGATTTTTTCCATCTCTAATTTAGCGACGGACCAACCCGTAGTTAAAAACCAATAAAAAAATAATTTTAACGACGAATTTGTCCATCGTTAATTTAGCGACGAAAATATCCGTCGTTGTTTATGTTGCTAGTGTTGGAATTGGTTTTATTAAATTGGGTTTTTGACCCGATTTTGACCAATTATTTAAGTGGGTCATTTATTCAAAGTATGAAATAAATGAGATAAATGTCATCTACGCCGCGGGTAGATGAGTTTAGCATTTTGAATTTCTCAAAACCAATATCGGGTGAATGAAAAATAAATGCATAAAGTTGGCCACTTAAAATGCTTTTATATATGGAATATAAAAGGTGGGAATATGGAAAACCATATCCCGCATAGGAAACATATTAAATGTTTGACTAGTTAATAAAGAGCTTCACCACTAATAAGGAGTAATCAAGTGGAACTCCTTATGGTACACCCTAGTGGACCAAGTCAATTTTGACTAGCCTTTGGCTAGCTCAAAAAGCACCGAGACGGCAGTGCGAGCACCGTCCGAGCCGAGCGCGAGCCGGGCCGGGCCCGCGCACGCCGCACATAGTCGCATTGGGCGCTTTCGAGGCGCACTTTGCACTCCGCACGTACGCATCGTCGCGGGGAGCTTTGAGGAGCCTTAAAGTTTTGGAAAATCGAACCAGGGTTCAGTCCAGTGGCTCGGTGACATAGCAGGCGGCTCGGGTGGCGATGATTTGGCGAGTAATCGTGCAGTACACGTGGCAATCGACTAGAGATCGTCGCGCGTCATTCACGACAGAAGCACCGTGATCGACGCGTCTCCTCATCAAAGGTGTGCGAGGTGTATGCCAAAGGTGTGTGTTCCTTCGACAGACAGAGATCGATCAGACCATCGGATCGCAATTTGTAACTAACGGGCGCGATCGACGGCCAAGACCGATCCAACAGGGGTTGCACCCAGTCTGACGAGGCACCAGGAGCTCTATATAAACCAGCTCCCAGAATCATTTCATGCATCAAAAATTCGAAATTCACATAGCATGAGCATAAAAAAAGTCTTGAGAGTTCAAAACACTAAAAGTTCGAAGTGTCTTGTGATTTGTAGTGTTGCTATCACAAGACGTAAGTCGTTGTATCTTGGGAGGCGATTGCCAGTTTCCGTTAACACCGTGAGCGGGGCAATTTCGTCTTAAAGACAAAGAGTCCAACTCTTGCCTCGACTTTCTGTTACTCTGCAAGATTTTCTGTGGCCATTCGGTATACACCATCAGCTTTTCCAACAGCTAGTGTGTCGTCATTTTGTTGATTCAATGCATAATTGGCCACAGATTGTTATCCATTAAAAATCCGTCGCTAAAGTAATGACGGATTTCGTAGTCTGTCGCTACCGGATTAACGACGATTTGGATAAAGACAAAAAAAGTTCGTCGCTAAGCCGTTGCTAGATTTGTTGACAGCGGATTTTCTGGAATTTTCGTCGCTATTATTTTCCTGTAGTGAAAGCTACTATTTGATATCTTTTTATCCAGACATGTAATATTGGCATAATCATAATCATTATGTACAACCAGCAAATCCAAATTCCACAACTCCTTCATTTTTTTTTTTTTTTTTGAGGAACAAATTCCACAACTAAACGGCACCAACCATTGCTCGTTCATAATTAATAGAGGTTAATTACAAAACTGGACAAAAGGTCTCCAACTTCTAAAACTTCTGTTATTAGAAAAAAGCAAAGCAAAAAGATTGTACGACATAATTTATTATTTTTATCATTTCATTGTCTTCTAGCTCACAGAAAAATAAATAAATTCGTCGAGGTGAATGTCCTGAAATTCAATGGTGGACCAAATATTTTTCTAAACCAAAGAAAAAAATAAAGGAAAAGGAATAATTCCTAAGACCGAAAAAGAAATTCACGAATTGGAATTGGACAACATGCAAATATTCTAAATTGTATAAAACAAAATTTCGTTTAGTACTGAATTCTATAGTTGATGTAAATATGTAACAAATACGCAAGTCTTAGTTTCAACTTGTTAAAATATTGCTACCCATTTCTAGACTTTTCTTAATTAGGTATCATCTAGAATATCAATAATATTAAATAGATAATATCTACCACTATGTAGTAGATTCTAGTAATTAGCATGTTCTAGTAATTAGCTAAACCGACATAATGCCTCTATAAATAGGCATGCAAGGCACTAATGTAATGTACAAGTGGAAAGGCTTCAACCAATCAATACAATAATATTTTCCAAATATTTACAAAATCTCCAAATCACTTTCTTGCATTCCTAAAATATTAATTATTTTTCTAAATTAATTCTCTTATCAAATCAAATACCAACAGTGGTATCAGAGCCCGGTTGGATTATTAACTGGGCGAAACTAGCTTCCATTAAACTATCCCCTCACATTTACTAAAATTATCCAAACATCATTTTATAAAAAAAACCTTATTATGTCAACTCTACAAAACAACTACCAAATCTCAATCCCTATTTTTTCAGGAGAAAATTATAATTATTGGACTATCAAAATGAGGACATATTTTATGTCCCAAAGTCTATGGGATATCATTGACAAGGGATATACGATTCCTGAAAATACATCTGTTTTGTCTAAGGAGGAAAAGGAAAAATTAGACAAAAATGTGGAGAAGGACAACTTGGCTCTTTATACGCTACAGATGGCTATGGCGGAATCACTATTTCCGAGAATCAGTGGAGCTAAAACATCAAAGGAGGCTTGGGATACTCTAAAAGAGGAATATCAAGGAAGTGATAAGGTACGACATCTCAAACTACAAACTCTAAGAAGAGATTTGGAAAATATGAAAATGAAGGAATCTGAGACCATAAAAGATTACTACACTCGATTAGAAGTAGTTAATCAATTAAAAGCCTATGGCGAAAATATTACCGAAAAAAAGAGTAGTTGAAAAAATATTAATCACTCTTAGGCTAAATATGACCCTATTGTTACAACAACAGAAGAAACTAAAGATATAGAAAATTTGTCGGTAACAGAATTAATAGGCTCACTTGAAGCCTATGAGAAAAGACTGAATATGCGAGAAAATGAATTTGTTGAAAATGCATTTCAGTCAAAAATTAATACGCGGTCTCAGAATTCTAGAAATGGGGGGAGAAGAAATGGAGAATATAATAAAAACAAAAATAATGGTGGAAATAATAATAATTATTACAATCAAAGAAAATCCAAACATCCTCCATGTGGTATTTGCAAAAAGACCAACCATCTTGAAAAAGATTGTTGGCACCGAGATAAACCAAAATGTGAAAGTTGTGGAAGAATTGGTCATCTCGAGAAAGACTGTCGCTCCAGAAAAAAACATCAAGCTAATTTTTCAGAAGAAAATGAAAAAGAAGACAATCTATTCTATGCATGCCATGCTGCGTCAGAGGTGAAGAACGACACATGGTACATAGACAGCGGCTGCAGCAACCACATGACTGGAAATGAGAAGAACTTTAAAGAGATTGACAGGTCAATCAAGTCCCAAGTCAGGCTCGGTAATGGAGAACTGGTGGAAGTTGAAGGAAAAGGTACAATTGTTGTCAACACTAAAAAGGTACGCGTCTCATACAAGATGTACTGCTAGTTCCTAAACTTGACACTAATCTCTTAAGTGTGGGTCAAATGATGGAGAAAGGATATGAATTAGTTTTTAAAGGAGACTCGTGCACAATATATGACAATAAAAATAAAAATACGGCGATAGCTGTAGTAAAAATGCAACAACAGAGGAACTTTCCACTCCACTGGCAGTACATTGAAGCAGACTAAAAGCCCAAGAAGATCAATCATGGTTATGGCATCGGAGGTTCGGGCACTTCAACTTCTACGGGTTAAAGATGCTCCACCAGAAAAATATGATGAAAGATCTTCCAGCAATCCAAATAAACGATGACGTCTGCGAAAGATGCTTGGAAGGCAAACAACACAGGAAGTCTTTTCCATCAGGACAAACAAGGAGAGCCAAACAAATCCTAGAGCTGGTACATACAGATGTATGCGGGCCTATGAGGACTCCAACGTTCGAGAAAAACAGGTATTTCATCCTCTTTATTGATGATTATACAAGAATGACTTGGGTTTATTTTATGAAAGAAAGATCAGAAGTCTTCAATATTTTCAAGAAATTTAAGAATCTAGTGGAAAATCAAAGTGGACGAAGAATCAAGGTATTGCGGAGTGATCGAGGAACTGAATACACCTCGAATGAGTTCAACAAATTCTGCGAAGATGAAGGAGTCAACCATCAATTGACTGTCGGTTACGCTCCAGAGCAGAATGGCGTGTCAGAAAGAAAGAACAGAACAGTGATGGAAATGGCCAGGACAATGCTAGCAGAGAAAAACATGCCGAAGGAGTTCTGGGCAGAAGCAGTCTACACTGCAGTTTATCTACTCAACAGATGTCCAACAACGGCAGTGCAAAATAAAACACCAGTGGAAGCATGGAGTGGACGAAAACCATCAGCACAACATCTAAGAGTTTTCGGGAGTATCTGTTATGTTCACGTCCCAAAAGAGAAAAGACATAAGCTGGATGAGAAGACCGAGAAAGGCATATTCCTCGGCTACAGCTCTCAGTCTAAAGGATATAGAATATACAATCTTAAAACCAAGAAACTAGTCATAAGTCGAGATGTCGAGTTTGACGAAAATGCAACATGGAATTGGGAAAAAGAAAAGATGGAAAAGCAAAACATTATGGTACCACTATCAAGAAGTTCTATAGATCCTCTTGAAGGAGAAGAACCACAAACACCAGGAAACGTTCCACAACCTTCAAGCCCGAGGACACCATCATCGTCTTCTTCAAGCGCAAGGACACCATCATCATCATCTTCAAGTGAAGATCAATCATCTCCAGAGTCATCGCCAAGGAAAGTACGATCGCTTAAGGAGATCTACGAGACATGCAACTTTGTGACTATGGAACACGAAAGTTTTGAAGTCGCCATTAAGGAAGAGGAATGGGTAAAAGCCATGGAAGAAGAAATTAAAATGATCGAGAAAAATCAAACATGGGAGTTGGTGGATCTACCCAGCAACAAAGAAGTCATTGGAGTTAAGTGGGTCTACAAGACAAAACTTAATCCAGATGGCTCAATTCAAAAATACAAAGCACGATTGGTTGCTAAAGGATACTCGCAATTACCAGGAATCGACTACAATGAGACCTTTGCTCCAGTTGCTCGCTTGGACACTATAAGGGCTCTTATTGCATTGGCAGCACAAAAGAAATGGAAGATCTACCAATTGGATGTCAAATCAGCTTTCCTCAATGGTTATCTTGAAGAAGAGATATATGTTGAACAACCTCAAGGATACGTGGTAGAAGGAAAAGAAGACAAAGTTCTAAAGCTAAAAAAGGCGCTCTATGGATTGAAACAAGCTCCACGAGCCTGGTACAGTCGAATTGATGACTACTTCATTAGTCAAGGGTTCAGAAGAAGTGAAAGTGAGCCGACTCTCTACATCAAGTTCCAAGGTAATACAAACAGACTCATTGTTTCTTTATATGTTGATGATCTTATTTACACAGGAAACAATGAAGAGATGATTAAGGAGTTCAAAAAAGATATGATGAAAACTTTTGAAATGACTGACCTTGGACCGATGCACTATTTCCTCGGCATTGAGGTAAGCCAAAAAGAAAATTGGATATTTGTCTCACAAAAGAAATACGCAGAGAATCTACTAAAGAAATTCAAGATGGAAGGTCGCAAATGCGGGCTACTCCTTTGGTTACAAATGAAAAGTTTAGCAAAGAGGATGGAACACCAAGTGCGGATGCATCTACATACGTAAGTCTCATCGGGAGTTTACTATATCTAATGACTACAAGACCGGATATTATGTATGCAACAAGCCTACTATCGAGGTTTATGCAAAATCCAAGTCAAGTCCATTATGGAGCGCAAAGAGAATATTAAGATATCTACAAGGGACAAAGGACTACGGAATATTGTACGAACCACGTACTACTCAAGATCGATTGGCTACTTGATAGTGATTGGTGGATCATCCGATGATATGAAGAGCACATCAAAGTTACACATTCTCATTTGGCTCGGGTATATTTTCATGGTCATCTAAAAAGCAAAATTGTGTAGCACAATCCTCGCCAGGTTTAGCACGTTAAAGAACACTAACTACAAGTCAAGCTATTTGGCTAAGGCGCATTCTCGGATGGATGGGAGAAGATCAAGAAAATCCTACGGAGATTTACTGCGATAATAAGTCTGCAATAGCAATGGCTAAGAATCCCGTATATCATAGCAGGACTAAACATATTGCTATCAAGTATCATTTTTTACGGGAGGCAACAAATAACAAGCAAATAGAGCTTAAATATATCAAGACAGAAGATCAATTAGCAGATATTTTCACAAAGGCACTATCGAGACCAAGGTTTGAGATATTACGTGAAAAGCTTGGAATTATTCAAATGAGTAGCAAGGGGGAGTGTTAAAATATTGCTACCCATTTCTAGACTTTTCTTAATTAGGTATCATCTAGAATATCAATAATATTAAATAGATAATATCTACCACTATGTAGTAGATTCTAGTAATTAGCATGTTCTAGTAATTAGCTAAACCAACATAATGCCTCTATAAATAGGCATGCAAGGCACTAATGTAATGTACAAGTGGAAAGGCTTCAACTAATCAATACAATAATATTTTCCAAATATTTACAAAATCTCCAAATCACTTTCTTGCATTCCTAAAATATTAATTATTTTTCTAAATTAATTCTCTTATCAAATCAAATACCAACACAACTCAATAGACCAAAGGACCGCCAAGAAAACCAGTCACCAAGGAGATTGTTTTTAGTTTAACAGAGATACTATGCTAAGTATGAGAATTTTCACATTAGTCCGAAAAAATGACAAAGTGCGCATTAATTCTTGAACATTCGTAATTATGACAATCACAATTTATGAGTTGGTATATTGGTGTTATGATACTACTTGAATAGTTTTAAGTGTCTTGGAATTATGCAAATCTTATTGATCAATTTCCTAAAACTATGTTTCGTTTATAAATATTTTTCAACATTTCGAGTTTACACCATTAAGTGAATAAATAAACTAATCAAATTAAACAAATTATATTTTCACGTGCAACGCACATGTACTTTACTAGTATATATATATATATATGAATATATGTTGTATTTTTAAAATTTATTCGAAACTATTTAAATATAAAAAAATATGTAGCTCCTATGATTTTTTTCAAAGTACGTGTCCTATGAGGGGAGAGGTGATAGGACTCGAACTCCAAGTCTGGGTCGGGCATTATTTGAATCTATGTTAACATTTAAAAGTTTATTTGATTAATTGAATTTGTTTAGAAACCATGTGATGTTGACTCAGAAAATATAAGTTGAATGTTAATTAAGCAGTGTGGAAAATATCAGTAGATTCATGTGGGCTCAACACTGTACTGAATTTATCCTTGATATTTTTATTTGAAGCTAATACATTGAATGGAAATAGGAATAGGAAGTTGAGAGCAATTTCCTTACTCATATTTCTTTTATTTCAACTTACCTGCTTATTTTCCATCCATTAGTATATGCGAAAGAGTAGATTATACCCACTAATTAACTCAAGTACATTGCTCTGTATTTGAATATTTTAAGTTTTTGGTTGAAAATGCGTTTGGTGTAATATAAAATATTTTCAAATTCTAGTGGCCATTCAAATATGATTAGCCTGCCTTTAGTTAAACTATGTCCACTAAATACTGCATTCTGAACTGTCATGAAATTTCATTCCAAATTTGAATACATCAAAAAAAATTAAGGGCTAGTGTTTGCAATCACAAAAAAAAAAAAGTGTTTTTATCAGCTTTTGGCTGGAAAAAATGATTTTTTAGTGTTTGCAAATTCCAACTTCTGCTCCATATAATCAGAATCTAAAAGCACAGGGATATATGGAGTGTTTTACATTTATATATGATTCATCTTTCGGATTGACTTTACAAACAAATAAGACTTTTAAAACTTTTTCACCAAATACCCTCATATTATGATTCTGTTTGTACACTATCAATTTCTGATTATCAACTACTTTTAATTCTGCTACAATAATATACTTTTTTTCTAAAAGCTGCAAACACTCCCTAAATATCCATACAAATTTTCCCTAGCTTGCAAGTTATACGGTACCTGAATATATTAGTATAGTTTCTAGTTTCGAAATCATATTTCCTTAACAAGTAAATTTGCAAAACCCTTGTAATCTGTTATGCTCGCATGCAACATATTAAACAAGGATTTAGTGTTGGAATAATTATTTAAGTTACTCCTGTGATTAAGAAATGAGTATAAGAAATTTGCAGGTAATGATACATCGTGATCCACGTCACAACCATGACATACTCAATTTCTTATAAAAGTTTAGCTCCCACTCTTCTTCTTGGTAATTTCAACTGTACTCGAATAATTTTTCAAAGTCAAGTTCTACCATACAAAACATGGACTTAATAGTAAATTAATTGAATTATAAGAATTTAATAAACGACAAGATTCAACCAATTGGCAAAGGAACTCTAAAGAACATGGTTCAGTTGGTTGGGAACTATTGTTGTATATCTTTCTGGAGAGTGAGTATGAAGTTATATTGTTTTCCAAAGTAAAAATCAGATTTCGTATAGGCTAAGCACATCTTAAAGATATTTTTCTAAGGTATTAATTTCTCTCACTATGGTGTAAATGGTTCTGAAGGAAATAACCTCTAAGGATATAAAAGCCTATTTCACAAAAATTCTAAGGTTACACTTCTTAGAATTTTTCAGTAGTATAAATCACAAGTGTAGTTATAAAATAAAATTAATAGAAAGTAAGAAAGAAATAAATCTCGTAGGAAACTCTTTGAATTGATTTTTCCATCTCTTTTCATCACTTTTTAGAAGTATTATAGACTTCCAGAGGTTGCAATCAAAAGTTGCATCCTTTCTCAAGTAATGGAAGTTATAAATATTATAAATATTTCAAAGGTTGCATCTATTCATCACAATCCTTCTCAATGGATGTCTTCACATGAAAAGATACACACATTTTCCACATAATTCTTATTTTCTATATTTATTTATTTGTTTCATTGTTTCATATAATATAATATAATAAATGTCTAGCTAAAAATGTAAAATATGCGATGCAACAAATGCAAACCAATATAAGATACTATATTACATGTAAATAAACAACAATTATGGCAGAGCTCATGCTTGGGTCCTGAAAGCTTTCCCAGAAGTTTCCTGATTCCTAAACCCAAAAGATTTTGCAGATTTTGAATGGGATGGAACTGTAGTTAATTTAGATACAGAATTAAATAAACATATTAAAGTATAAATAAATATTCAATTAATAGTCAACCATTATAAGTTGTTCTTGTTCAAAACTATTATGAGTAGGTTTTCTGTAGGACCGTCTTACGGATCTTATTCTGTAAGACGGATCTTCCAGCCCAACCCCAGGCCCGTATTTGACCCCAAGCACAGCATGCAGCTGCTTGGGGCCCAACATGTTTAGGGAGCCCAAAATTTTTTTTTCTTTTGTTTTTTAGATAAATGACAAATAAAAATAAAATTAGCCCAACACCCAAGCCTTGGCTGGAAGCCTGGACATCAACCTAATTAAAAGAAAAAAAAGCAATTTTTACTTTTAAAAAAAACACAGAAACCCTTCCCTTCTTCCCGTCAATTCACATCTTCAAGGCTTCAAGCTTCCCCAAAATCTCAAGCTCTAAAACGGCGGGTGGCGGCGAGTCGGCACTACGGCGGAGCGGTCTACAACACGAAACCGTGACAGTTAACGGTTAGTTTCACTCTTTTTGTATTTATTTTTCCAGAGACCCTTTTCAAGATTAAATCTGTTTTGAGGAAATCAAAGAACAAAAAGAAGGGGCTTGAGATTGAATTTCAGAATTTGATATAATTTGGGATGGCAGAAATTAGGGAGATGTATGGTTAGCTTTGCATTTGTTGAACTTTTCGTGATTGTTTCCTGAGCAAGCTTAATTAATGGTGTTGTTTTATTTGAAGAACATTGTTTTTGAACTAATACAAGGATTAACAAGTTGAAGCGTGGGATTCTATCACAAAAAAAAAAAATATTTTGGGTCCCTGGTTCTTCTTTTGGGCCTCAAATTCAATGATTTATAATAAATGAATTAAAATAACTCATGTTATGTTATTTAATTAATAAATTATATTTTTTGTGTATAGAAAAGGTACAAGATGTTTCCTAAATATAAGTCGGGTGCTCAAAAGAGGAAAAAGAAACAAAAGGAACTCGAAGTAATTCAACGTCAAACGGGGGATATAGATAAATATTTTAAAAGTAGACGTGAAGAAGAAACGAGTGTAGAGGTGGAAAATCTAATTGAGGAGGAACATCAAGATGAGGATGGAAATGCTAATGAAAATGACATTGCTAATGAAGTTTGTCAAGAAAAAGTAGAAGAACGAGTGGAAGGTGAAAGTTTGTTATCTACAGATTTGGAAGATCCCGGGAACTGGAAAAATATTGATCAAAAGATGATAGATTATCTAGTTGAAATGGACCCAAAAAAAGTTGATGGTATAGTATATCCCACCAATAAAAAGGGTAGACATTTTGATTCATCACAATATATAAGAATATTACCAAATGGACAAAAAGATGACAGAAGATGGCTAGTTTATTCAACTTCTTTGGACCGAATTTTTTGTTTTTGTTGTAAGTTATTCGTAACCCAATCGGCGTTGAGTAAACTTGGACTTCTAGCTACCGATGGATTTTATGATTGGAGTAATATGTACACTCGCCTCAAGAGTCATGAAGGGAGTGAAGAACATATTTATTGTATGGTTAGTTGGAAGGAATTGGAAGATCGACTTGGACAGAGAAAAACAATAGATGACAATGTACAATCACAAATTGAGAAGGAAAAAGAGCATTGGAAAAAGGTATTAAGAAGAATAATTATAATTGTTAAGAGACTTGCTAAAAATAGCTTGCCTTTTCGAGGAGATAATGAGAAGCTCTTTGTCGAGAACAATGGCCTCTTTTTGCAGATGATAGAAATGATGGCTGAGATTGATCCAGTACTTGATGAACATGTTCGGCGTGCAAGCACGTGAAATACAATATTCATACCTTGGTCCCAAAATTCAAAATGAATTTATCCAACTTATGCCGCTGCTACGGTGAACTACATTTATGAGGTACTTATTTATTGTTTTATAATTATGAATAACATGACAAGTTTTGGTGATTTTTGGTTTGTTGAAAATTTGTTGCCTTGCCGGCATATTAATATTAGTTTGTCAATTGATACATTATTGTTGCCTTGCCGGCATATTAATATTAGTTTGTTAGTTGATACATCGTTGTTGCCTTGCCGGTATATTAATATTATTTTGTTAGTTGTACATTGTTGTTGTTCGTCCGTTTATTACTATTTTTAATTAGTCGTATTGTTCCGGTAAAGTAACTATTCAACCCTTGATTTAGTTTAAGATAAAAAAAATTATCACATTGAGGGCCCATCTTTAGAATCTCGCTTAGGGCCCCGTGAATCACAGTGCCCCGCCTAACCCGACCCGCCCCCGCCTCCGCCCTGACTGACCCAACCCACGCCCCGCGCCCCAGCCCCAGCCCAACTGTTATTTTGAAAAGAAAAAAAACACTCCACAGGGGAATCAAAGCCGCGTATACAGATATAAGGTGGTGTTCTACCACTACATCATTAGTGCTTCTTGTGCAATTTCAGTGTAACCATGTATATAAAGTCATTCATAAATATGCATGGTAAATTGAATAAAAATTAAAAACGCCTCTAAATGAAGAGGCTAAGAATCGAACCCAAGTCTATTAAAAAACATGATACATTATCTCAATAAATGGATACTTATAAAAGTGTTACTTTAACTACATCATATTTATTTTTTATTTTTCCTCTTTTTTTGTTCCAAGTTTGTAATTGTATTAAGAAATCTGTTACTTTATCTCAACAAACGGATACTTTTACTTATAAAGTTTTACTTTAACTATATCATATTTATTTTTTTATTTTTCCTCTTTTTTTGTTCCTAGTTTGTAACTGTATTAAGAAATCTGATATTTTATCTCAACAAACGGATACTTTTACTTATAAAAGTGTTACTTTAACTATATTATTTTTATTTTTTATTTTTCCTTCTTTCCTTCATTTCTAATTTGTGACTATATTAAAAAACATGATATTTTATCACAAATACTTTAACGTATAAAAGTGTTACTTTAACTCTGTTATATATATATATATATTGTCATATATTCATAATTTGTGACTATATTAAAAATATGTTACTTTATCTCAAAAAACATATACTTTTACTTATAAAAATATTACTTTAACTCTATCATATTTATTATTCATCTTTCTTTGTATATATTTATTATTAAAAAAGTAATACTTTATTTAAAAAACAGATATTTTTACTCTTAAAACATGATATTTTGTCTCAAAAAATATATATTTTTACTCATAAAGATGTTAATTTAACTCTGATATATTTATTTGTCCTTCAATGTAATATAATCATAATCTGTGGCTATATTAAAAAATATGATACTTTATCTAAAATAACTGATATTTTTTCTCATAAAACTGTTATTTTAATTGAGGAAGAAAAACAGGAAAAAAAAAAAAAAAAAAAAAAAGCGGGAGAGTCATTGTTGACCCACGGACCTGGTCACGAGGATCCGCGGATCCGCATGAGTCAAATAGGATCCGTCTTACAGTTGAGACCCGTAAGACGGTCTGTATGAGTTTTTGCCAACTATTATACAAATAGACTAATAGTCAAGTTTATCACATAAGTTAAACTGGTGAAGTTTGTTGAAAAACTTTTATTTTCGGAAAATTACAAAAACTACCCCTTAGGTTTACATTAATTACAAAAAACTCCAATTATTTTTTAAAATTACGATACCCCCTTAAAATGTTACGAACATCCTCTTAAGGTCTATTTTTACCTAACAAATTCCGCATTTTGAGTGTGCAATTTGTAAAAGAGAAACAAATGTCAATGAGGTACTTGTAATATTGGAAGATAAGCTGGATTTTTTATTAATTAAAGCGAAACCTCAAGGGTGGTTTTTGTAATTATCTCTTTATTTTATGCCATACCTACGATGCTCTTGGGAAATTCAAAAGGTAAATCCATTGTTCAAAATACCGCACCGCACAGGTCGGTTCAACCGTTATACCAGGATCAGGTGGTCGGACCGGTACGGTAAGGTCCTAATAACCGTTTTAACGGTTAAACTGGTCAATACCGGTCAATACCGGCCAAACCGGACAATACCGGCCATACCGGCCTAAAACCGGTTGAACCGGAATTTGCTTTTTTTTTTTGTTTTTGTATTTTTTTCACTTTTTTTATAAAAATAGAATTTATAAACTTAATATTTAATATATTTATGTCATTTTTGAGCTAAATATATACATTTTTTCGTTTTAACTAAACATATACAACTTTTCCTTCTATATTAATAAATTATATTCATATTTTATATAATATAATTTCAAATAAATATTTTTTATTAAAACCGGTAAAACCGGCGGTTCAACCGGTCGGTATACCGGTGGCTTGGCCGGTTTGATCACCGGTACGGTATTTAAAACACTGGGTAAATCGACTAACCACTATGTACCATGCGTTATAAAAGTAAAAGAACATAAATGAATATTACGCACTATTTCAGACCGAAAACGCAATACCTAGCCGCATTAGCCACTCCAAGTTTTGCTCTGAAACAATGTAGAGGATTTACAAGTAATTTCAAATCAATTCCAATCTGTCATGATACGAAAATATGATACGAATGTAACACATTATAAGTTGGTTGTAGTTTAGGCTTGGTGGATTGTGAGAATTGAGTTCAACTCACATAACACTAATGATAAACAGGTCAAACTCGGATGAACTTGATTTCAACCCTTTATCCTATTTGAAACGACTAACACTTTTTGTGATAATGTTGATTCATTGTATAGGTTGTTGGTATGATGGTTGATTTTAAAAAATTGTCCAGTGTAAGTAAAATATAATTTTCAAATTGAAAATTAACCAACATAACCTACATAACCCATATAAGGGGATGAGTTATTCAATTTTTAAAATACAAGTCATTTTTGATTAAGTTCCGATTACACATGAATAAACATGGATGAACATGACACGAATAATTAAATAGACCGTTTAAGTTGGCTGGCAGGTTGGGTGAAATTCATTTCTCAACCCAACCAGCGAACCTGAACCCGACTTGAATAGTCACCCCTAGTATATTAATTTATTAGAAAGGAACTGTTCACTGTATAATATAGAGTATAATAATAATACTGTTACTTTCATTTGTCAACTTGTGGATATTATATAATTCGAACATTCAAATGCTGCACCATATAAACTGGTTTTGTTGCTCAAACAATGATCATCAATCTCAAGTATCAAAGCTGGAAAACATGCACAGAATGGTGAACAAACCTCCCAGCCTTGACATTTTGTCTCTCTTCATTTTGATTATCTCCTTCAATGTTTTCACCATCAACAGGGCCGTGGCTCAGAAAGCAACGGTCCCTGTAAGAGTCGGGGTGGTGCTAGACATGGATCATTATGTTGGACAAATGGGGTTGAACTGCATCTCAATAGCACTGTCTGATTTCTATGCCACACATGCTTATTACAAGACTAGGTTACTTCTCACCAACAGGGACTCCAAGAAAGATGTGGTCGGGGCAGCTGCAGCAGGTACTCAACCAACTCCGATACAGACGGTGATATCTTCTTGTTTGTCACAAATTTCAGCAGCTTTAGTTTTTTCTGAGTCACACTTTTCAGCTGCATACCAGCTAAAGTCTGACCTTTTGAAAGGCAACCATATCATTGGCTACATTCACTGCTTATTAACCACAAGACCAAGCTTTGCTTCTTTCTGAAAGTAAAATCACATAAGACCATTAATTTACTTCCTTGCATGAAAGATATACTTGGAACTTTATGGAAGTCTTCATACATGTTTGACAGGAAAAATTGCAAAATTGGTTTTGTAACTATAAAGCGGTACCAAAAAGATCCTGTAAATATCACATTTTGCAAAAAAGTCATGTAACTATAGAAAATTCTTGATTTTGGTCCTGCAAAATGCATGGTTTGCAAAACAGTCATGTAACTGTATGAAAAGCTCAATTTCGGTATTAATTTCACCGGATTTCAATCACGTGAACGGCACATGTAAATCCCAATCTTCAGTGAAATTAGGATCAACATTGAGAATTTCATATAGTTACCAGACCATTTTGCAAACCGTGCATTTTGCAGGACCAAAAATTGAGATGTTTATATAGCTACATGACTTTTGCAAAACGTGATTTGTACAAGATCTTTTTGCTACCGCCTAATAGTTACAGGACTAATTTTGAAATTTTACCATGTTTGACATAAAAAAGCTTGCTCGAGCAACTGACACTATTGTTTGACTTTCCACTAATAGTTTCAACAGTATGACACTATGACTCAAAGGGTATCAACACTTTGCATTTCAAGAATTAAAGTGGCAAATAGTAGATAGGGGAAATCACAGGAACATGTCGCTCGTTAAAACAGATTTATATTACACTATCCAAATGCATAGAGATAACCATAAAATTGTAAGTCGGCGGCTAAAGTTCAAATTGGAGAATTAAATGCATATTGTTTATGGGAGCACAAAAGGTGCAGCACATTTTATATCCCTACTGCCTTGTCTCATCTGGAATTCTGCAGTCCAACTGAAATTTCCTTGAATCCGAATTGCAGCTCTAGACCTACTGAAGAATGTTGAAGTGCAGGCCATCATAGGACCCTTTTCCTCAGTGCAGGAAAAATTCATGATAAATCTTGGAGACAAAGCTCACGTACCCATCATCACATTTTCAGCCACAAGCCCTTCTCTCTCATCCATCCGAAGTCCGTACTTCATTCGGGCTGCTCTAAACGACTCTTCCCAAGTACAGGCAATAAGTGCAATAATTCAAGCCTTTGGATGGAGAGAAGTTGTGCTCATTTACATGGATAATGAGTTTGGAGAAGGGATTATACCATTTTTAACCGACGCCTTGGAAAAGGTAAACTCTCGCGTACCTTACAGGAGTGTCATTCCATCATCAGCAACAGATGATCAAATTGTTGCAGAGCTTTACAAGCTGATGACCATGCAAACTAGAGTTTTCGTCGTGCACATGATGGCCACTCTTGCTTCTCGCCTCTTCACTATAGCCAAACAATTAGGAATGATGAGTCAAGAGTACGCATGGATAATAACAGATGGCATCACATATGAATTAAATTCAATGGATCGTTCGGTCATCGAGTCCATGCTGGGAGTAATTGGTGTGCAACCATATATTCCAAATTCACAAGAACTTGAAAACTTTACAATCCGATACCAAAAAAAGCTTCAGCAGAACAATCCAACAGCTCTTAGTCTGAATTTGAACATATTTGGACTTTGGGCTTATGACTCGGCCATTGCACTAGCCATAGCAGTAGAAAAAGCAAGAGTAATAAATGCTGCATTTCTAAAGGCAAATATTTCTAGAAATTCTACAGACCTTGAAGCCTTTGGAGTCTCGAGCACTGGACCAGAGCTGATTCGGGCTTTATCAACTACCACATTCAGAGGCCTTTTGGGGAAATTCAAATTAGTTGATGGCCAACTGCAATCACCTCCTTATCAGATAGTCAATGTGGTTGGTCCAGGAGCTCGAGTAGTAGGATATTGGACTAAAGAGAATGGAATTGTTAGAGAACTGAACTTCGCAAAACACCAATACATACTCCACTTCCAAGTCCAATATTGGATCCATTATATGGCCAGGGGATAAAACATCTCCACCAAAGGGTTGGATGATTCCAACAAACGGGAAGAAATTAAGAATAGGAGTACCTGTAAATGATGCTTTCTCTAAGTTAAATGCGTGTCGCTTGGAATTCTGACAATTCGGCAGAAGTTGAAGGATACTGCATAGATGTTTTCGATGCAGTGATTGAAGCTCTACCATATGGTGTACCATATGAATACATTCCTTTTGCTACATCTGACCACAAGAGCACGGGCAGTTACAATGATTTGGTCAATCAAGTATATATTGGAGTAAGTCTTTTCCTCTTTCTTTTAAACTTACATAAAAAGGGATAGTTACAAAGACTACCGCTGAGGTTTGGCCTCTTTACAAAAGAACTTCTTACAAATACCCCCTCTTGAGGGTGCAATTTGTAGAATAGAAACAAGTATCAGGGGGGTATTTGTAATTTTGAAAGATGGGTTTTTTTGTAATTAGACTTAACCTCAACGGCATTTTTTGTAATTAACCTAACATAAAAATGCAGTGTGTATTTAGCAGGTAAACATCAGATTGCTAACATTTTGTCTGACCAATGGACAGAACTTTGATGCCGTAGTTGGAGATGTAACTATCATAGCAAATAGGTCACAGTACGTTGACTTTACCCTGCCTTTTACAGAGTCTGGCGTTTCCATGGTTGTACCGATCAAAGATGACAAGAGCAAAAATGCATGGGTGTTTTTAAAGCAACTGAGCTGGGAACTTTGGTTGACAAGCTTTTGCTCATTCATTTTCATAGGTTTTCTTATTTGGATTCTCGAACATCGAATCAATGAAGACTTCAGGGGGCCTCCTTGGCATCAAGCAGGAATGATATTCTGGTTTGCCTTCTCAACAATGGTATTCGCGCACAGTAAGTAACAATTTGTTGGCAAGATAATAGTTGAAGAATTTTTAATTGCTAGTATTGACTCAATAGTAATCACTTAACAGTGATCTATGAAACTCAAAGTTCACTTAAATAATACATGAAATTCATACTAAAATTTACCTGTTTCCTATTTTGTAGAGGAGAGGGTGATAAGCAACTTGGCTAGGTTTGTGCTAATTATATGGTTCTTGGTGGTTCTTATACTAACCCAAAGCTATACTGCTAGTCTTACATCTATGTTGACAGTTCAGCAGCTGCATCCTACCATTACAGATGTTAATGAACTTATTAAAAACAACGAATATGTGGGATACCAGAATGGATCATTTGTTTTTGGACTTCTAAAAAATATGGGTTTTCAAGAATCAAGACTCTTGGCATTTAACTCACCAGATGAACTTTATGAACTTTTCTCCAAAGGGAGTAGAAATGGTGGATAGCTGCTGTTATTGATGAGATCCCATATATGAAGTTGTTTCTTGCCAAGTACAGTTCAAAGTACACCATGGTTGGTCCCACATATAAGACCGATGGTTTTGGCTTTGTATGTGACCCTCCTTTTCAGCCTTTATATCGATAAAATCATGCAATACATTTTCTCATGCTTTTTGTTTTTGTTGTTGCATATATATATATATGTATATATATAATTCACAGGTCTTTCCAATAGGTTCTCCACTAGTACCTGATATTTCAAGAGCGATACTAGAAGTTACCGAGAGTAAAAAGATGTTGACGATTGAGAAAACATGGTTGGGTGACGAGACCAAATGTCCAGACTCCAGTACCTTAATCTCATCCAGCAGTATTGGGCTAGAAAGCTTCTGGGGGCTCTTTTTAATGGTAGGAATTGCTGCAGTTTCAGCTTTTATAATCTATGCGACTAAGTTCCTACATGAAAATCGGCATGTCATGTATTGCTCTGATCCCCACTCAACAATATGGAGCAAGACACTAGAGTTACTACAAAGGTTCAACAACAGAGATCTCAGTTCTCATACTTTCAAGAAAACCGAACAAAGAGAGGGAGATGACAGAAGTGATTGTATTCTGAGAGTAATTGAATCACCGAACGAACATTTCCAATTAAGTCCATCAAGCTTTCCACTTACCTCTCCACGTACTAATGGCCCACCAAGTCCTGCTTTCTCAAGTCCCAAATCGCAGAACGTAGTTTTTCAAGTAAAGCAAGATGGTTCATTGGAGAATAAATTCAAAATGCCGCAAGGAGAAGCGCCTCAAGAGATTATACAGGAAATTTAAGCTTGTTAATAGCAATTATCGTTGATGTGGGCAGACTCGGCACATGAAAAAAAATATCAATAAGACTGGGTATGGGGGCAGTATTTTAATTTGTAAATCTAGTTCTACTGCTAACCCCAATTCCAAAATCATTTCCTCCATAAAACACTACTTTCATCTAGCATTTCAGATTTACAATCATTTTAAAATATTGAAAAATGTGATCACGTTGATAAGCTGAATCCATAAACTTACAACTTACAAGGAACAAGGTTAAGCTAATTTGTGCAAAGGGGATGCATAAAGTCTGAAATGTTTATAGAGGGACGTTATTCTAGATCTGCTTTTAACATGACACTGATTCTGAGCATGATAATGGGAGTGTGCAGACAATGTATAAGTGTTTACATCTTTGTGGCATTTCAACAAACATGTTAGAGATATCCTACAATTAATCTTGCATTATCCAGAGACAGTTATTCACACGGAAATTAAAAGGAATGCCAAACAAGACTTACCATCAATGACAGCTTCAATTCTCTCAATCTTCATCTCACTCTAAGGTTAATGTCGCTAGCATTTTCAGAGATGCCAATAAGTTGGAATCGAGTTTGGAGAGCGGGAGTCGGGATACATTCCAAATGGGTCCGAGTTAGGTTCAAATTTTCAATTGGGGGCGCTTTTTGCCCCCATTTCTTATAAATACAACCCCTCCCAATATTTATAAAAATATCTACCCCTATTTTTATTTTTATTTTTGAGGAAATATATATACCCCTATTTCAAGCTTACATTCCTCTTTGGTTCAAGAGGGGATATTTTTAAAAAATATATATATAAATTCACTATCATGTTCTTATAATAGTAGTATTATGTGCAAAAATGTGTCAATTTTTATAGATTGAAGGTTTATGGTTGGGTTTGAAATGATGTTGCTGTTGAAAATTTTGGTTTTGATAAAGTAGGTGTCGACCCGACTTTGACCAATTTTTCGGTGGCTAAATATTTAATTGGAGGAATTAAATTATATATTATTAATCTACGTTCGAGTAGATGTTCGTAGTATTTTTATTTCTCAAAACCGAATTTCGGTGAGTGAGAAATTAATACTGTAAAGTAGCCACATAAATGGGCATTATGTAAATATTATTTAAAGGGAGATGAAAGGGCACGCCTTATCCCACATGGAATAAAAATCATAGTTTATCCTAGTTTATTTACTAGAATGTGTTATTTGTTGTATAAACTATAACACAAGTGGATGATCACAAGCGGGCCGCGCGGCCGCCCGCGCCGCCGGCCCGGCCGGCTGGGGGGCTGGCTTGGGCGATGCGGCCCGACCCTATTGGGCGGGTCTGGTCCACTAAAGTTTTGCCACTCGAAAATGGGCTTGGCGGATTCGAGTGATTGATTGGACTGTTGGAGCCAATGAATACGGGACATTGTAGGTGTCCGATTCGTGTGGATTGTTATGCGGTAGTGGGGTGTAACACCTTGGTTGTTACAAATGATTAATGCCCACTACCCGTTTTTTCTCTCCTGCAGTGGAATGTTTGGCTATTTATACATGTTTGTGCATTGCGATTTGATACACATAATTGATACTCCATCAAAAAGCATACAATCATTTTTCGCATTCTCGCACTAAGTCAAAGAACCAGTCTTGAAAGACATTTCTAGTTCGAAGGTGCTTTACGTGTTAGTGGTGCTACTACGAGAAGGCGTAAGTCGTTTCATCTTTGGAAGCAATACGTCAAACCGTGAGCACTAGCCGGGGCGTAATTGCTGGAAAGAGATTCGTCTCGACTCGGCTTACGAAAGTTCTATCTTTTGTAATAGCTAGTTCGATTTCTTGTAATCTTACATTTTTCGTAATTTGCCATTTGAAGGCATTCCGATCTGTAAATTTGTACTCTGATTTGCAAATTTTGGTTTTTTTATTTCGGGTTCGTGCATTTTTTCGATATATTCGAATTTGTTCATAAACATATTTGTGAACGTGTTCATATTCGAGATCGTGCATAGTCAATATTTTTTTAGCTAACAATAAACAAACAAAACAATATTAACTTTGTTCGTGCACGTATAGAATAAGTATTTCAAATTTTAAATTAAGTCATAATTGAACTATTAGATGAGCCATTAGCGAGCTTGTCAATGAAAAATTCTAAATAAACATTATACGAGCTCGTTCATGAATATTTACAAACGAATACTAAATAATTTTTTTCACGAATTATTAATAACGAATATACAATTATTCAAACTATGTTCATTTCAAATCTGCATGTGGACAATGTAACAAATAAATTGTAAAGGAGTAATACTTTTGCAGATAAGTAGTAATCATTTTTACAAATCAGTAAAATACATTTTAAGACCTACGACTTATAGTACTGTAGTACTTTGTAGAGAAATGACATAACTAGCTTGTATCAAATGTCATTTTCTTCCTTTTTTTTTTTTTTTTTTTCATTTCAGAAAGAATTCCAAACTCACAAAAAAAGAAAAAAACAGTTAGATGTTAGACAAAGACTTGGGTTAGATCGTCTAGCGGGTCTTTTTCGTTAGACGGATCCAAACCAACCCAGGGTTTTTTATAATTTTAATGCACCGGTGGCATTTTTGTAATATTTTGGGGCGGTGCCTAGGATCTCCGGACAAGTGGCATTTTTGTAATATTAAGGGCCTTTAAAAGTATTAATTTTTCCCATGAAAAGTATTAATAGTGCAACTGAAAAGTATTAGTAATTTTCTTGAACAATATTTTTAGTAGCCCTAATGAAAAGTATTGATTTCTTGCCTGAAAAATATTAGTAATCCACCTAAAATATATTAATTGTCCCCTTGAAAAGTATTAGTCAGTGACGCAATATTAGGCAACCCTAACAAATATTAGTGTTTACCTTGAAAAGTATTAGTAATCCCCTGGAAAAGTATTAGTAACTCATTGAGCAGTTTTTTTTAGTAATCCATGAAAAATATTGGGTTTTTCCCACAAAAGTATTAATATTCCCCTAAAACGTATTAATAATCTTATTGAAAAGTATTAGGTTTTTCGATTAAAGATATTTTAGTATTTCTCCTAAAAAAGTATTAGTAGTCTTCCCGAAAAGTATTAGTAGTATCCATCCTAAAAAGTATTAGCAGCGGCCAGCGGATGTTGTTGTTGAGTGGTTGTGCGGGTCAATAGGCGGATTAATAGCGGGACTGGTATTTAGATATGTCTAACAAATTAGATCCGTTAGACGGTATGACAGGAGACTAACCCTAGATGTTATATACAAAATGTTGTGTCACGTTTCCATCAGATTCTATTTTGCAACAATATTGTCAATTATGTGTTTAATTATAGAAACAAAAACGAAAAATCATATTTAAGAATACTGATTATGTGAAGAAAAAATCATTACATTGTTCGTGAAATGTTATTCTTTTTACGTACATTTTTTAATATTTTCCTTGAAAATCAATTCGTATGATAAATTTAAGGACTAAACTAGTCTAAGTGCAAGACCCGAGAAATACTTAATTATCGATACAAATACTTAATTATTTGATCGAAAATGAACTTCTTCATTAATTATCCATAACAATTAAATTATTAATAATTTTTTTTTTATAAATCAAACCATCTAGAAAAGGGCTAGAATGGTGGTCTGTCTTGCAGACCTTTTATTAGAATAAAATGAAAGTTGGCCGTCGCTTTAAGGCTAATTAATGTTGCATCTCAAAAAATAAAAAAAAAAAGGTTAATTAATGTTGCGGCATTGGTAGTTTGAAATATATCAAAGTTGCGGCTCTCATGCTGAATGCGCTTTGGCGGTGTTTTTTGGAAGAAATTCTCTGGATAACTTTCGGACGGCTTTACTTTGTAAAGCCGCGGCTTTGATGTGCAAACTTGAACATGTATCTGCATTTTCTTCCAAAAAGTTGTACAAGAAAACAGGAAATTTCAACGGAAAAAAATCTATTAGAATCAATTAATTCCAACGGAAATTTCAATAGAAAATGTGTAATATCCTGTCTGCGTAATCAGGGGCGTAGATAAGGGGGAGCCTCCCCGGCCCCCCGCGCACCCCAAATTTTTTTTTGTCCCGTTTTTTCTATGAAAAAAATTATATATTTTTTTAAGGGTTAAAAATAGTTGAGCTAGGGGGAAAAAATTTTAGGTTAGGGATAATCATGCGACCTGGTTACGCCTATGCTCGTAATACAATATAAATATTTGATTTTTAATTATATATATCTATTCGAGTGACAGTTTATTTGCTTTTAATTGTTTTATTCATTTAAATAAGTACTTGATTAATATTAATTTGTTAGATTAAGTTTGATTATTATAAAGAGATATAAAAATTGACACTACAAGCTGAAAATTTCAGTTTATCGACAGATTTTACCGACAGAAATGATTTTGACACTATATTTTATAATTACCTATAGAATACCTACAGAATAAAAAAATATTATTTTTTCCAAATTATACTGATAAATTATCAACAGATTACCGACAGTCTTTCAATTTACCGACAGATTTTCTATAGGTATTTATCGACAGAAGCTTCCAGTTCATTTCTTACTTTGCAGAATTGAATAGCAACTCCCCACACCATTTCCTTGTCTTCCTCCTCTCCGCAGCGACTCCAGGTACCAAAATAGTCCATTTTTTTCTTTTTTTTTTCTTCATCTCTTTTCTAGTTATATCAATTTCTATACAACCAAAGCACCAATAGTTACATAGGTTTAAAACAGGGGTTAAAATTTACAGTAAATACCTTGAGCTATTTAGAAGCACTTGGAGGCCAAAATTCTTTCAAAATTTGAAACCAAACACAATTTTGGATTGCTCGTGATGTGAACTTTTTAGTGGTATAAGTTGATAGTGAAATTTTAAGTATTTTTCATAGTCGGCAAGAAGTTAAAGTATATTTTCAATTGAGCTAAGTTAAGAAATTTTTTTGTAGAAAAGTGGTACAACGTAAGTTGACTTTGACAAGGGTGATCGGTCATTTTCTTGGAAATTTGGAGAAGTTCACAGAGGTGGTTAAATATCATTTTCCTAAAAAAAATTAGATTTGCTTTTAATTTCATAAATTTCATGACATTAAACTATTTCATGATTTCACGATGTACGTCATTTTAAAGATACTTTAATTGTTACAGAAAACATGAATTGAATCATTCATGGTTTGAATTTACATTTTCATTTGCATTTTAACTATTGTAACTACTTGACTCGACTTTTGGACAAATAAATGCCATTTTGACAAAAATATTCACTGTTTGAGTCTATTGCGGTGTGGGTAGGTTAGACAATGGATCGAACAGGTTGCCAGTGGTCCTTGTTTGACTACCCATGTGCCTAGTCCCACTTTTTCTCGGTCGGGAGGAGACGGCGGAACTTGGGTCGTAGAATAGTATATTCCGGAATATGATGATCTCTGGGTAAAAAGCTCGTAGCTAAAGAGTCGTCGAGCATATTGGAAGGGATAAGGTGATTGGGCTTCGGCCAATATTATTAGGAGCCATAAGGAGAATGGACAAGATCGTTGTCCGAGCAACATTGATCCTACGTTTCTTGTTTCTAGTTGACGGATTGATTGACTGGTTGTTTTTATTAAAATAACTTTATTTTAAAACGAGATATCTACTATTGGTTTTAAAAATGGGATAAAGATTATTAACATCCCAAACTATTCGCGTTTTTACACTTTGCAATCCGAACTTTGAAAAGTTACATTTTGCAACCTAAACTTTACAAAATTTTGCACTTTGCATAAAATTACAGTTTTACCCCTGGTTTCATGAAAGTTGGTTTGTAGTTTACACTCTAAACTTTAAAGTTGTTGTACTTTGCAACCTGAATGATAAACTTTATTGCATTTTCTACGTTTACTCCTCAAGGTCTTGCGATCCTCGAAAATGGTATCAGAGCCTAGGTTTATTAAGAACTTTTGGTTATATTTATTATTTTATGTAATTAACAATTGGTGAGGAGAATTATCTCCGAGTATATGGATCCGGACAATTGTCCCGAGATGTACGTTGTACAGGACATATCGTCAATTTTTGACGATGTATGCACAAGAACACCAGGATAAGATCGCATATTGGAACCACCAATATGAGATACAAGAACGCGCAGGAGCCGATAGGGAAACCTTAAGGCAATGCAAAATGCGAGCGGCATATCATATGAGTTTCTGGACAGAAACCAGACATTATATGTCGAATTGATAAACCTCCAAGAAGCGGCTTATGAGAATGCCCATCAGAACAATGATTCCTGATGGAGTACCTGAATGGAACGAGATACTTCCAGACAAATCTAAGTTCTCCGAAGATCTTAGAGAAGTCCAAAAGACGGTGCAGAATTATGGCAACCGCCATATTCATCTACCAAAGACAAGTTCATCGATCGAGAACCAGATGGAGACGATGGTGAAATATCGAAGGAAACTCTTGAAATTCTTCATGATATTCAGAAACTAGTCAAGAACTTGGAAGACAGACCGAGTTCTTCAGGAGAAAAGAAATGTATAGATTTCGAGACAGTACCCTATTTACACCAAAAAGGAAAACCAATCGAAGTGATACGAAAATGACGGACGATGAAAAACTCATTGCTATCATCAAAGGAAAATCCATCATAAACTAAAAGTAATGGATATGGAGAAGATCAATCTTAAAGATCCATATGACCTGGCAGAATCCTTCGCGGGATTAGGTATTGTAGACTTAAAGATGGACGCAGGAGATGGATCAACTTTGGTTACCTATGACCCTCATGGTAGACCAATTCCGCCAATTCCACCACCGCCACCAATAAATCCCAACGTCGCAGAAAGTGCGGGTTCAAATCATGGAACCCAGGACGAGAGAATGCACCACGTTGGAGATTTCACCACAGGGAATGAAACTCTTTCAGGAACAGGAGCTCGACCACCTCTTGCAGGAACTCGAGTACCTCCTAGAAGGCCAAATATTCACCAGACACCTTATGGAAGATCGCATCTAGATCCAATACATCCATATGGATTGATGCTAAATCTGGATATCCCAGATTTCAAAAATTGAGAAGTCCTTATTGATGAATGGGCATCAAAGAATGAGGATTCGGCAAAGAGTAATTTTTGATCTTACGAAAGATTCCTTCATTTTACTCCTTGAAATGAGTATTGAGGATCTGTAAAGATTGCATGGGATATGACCGTCTGCAAGTACGAAAAAAGCGCGGTCACATCAGGAGAATCACTGAAAGGAATTATCGATGATATGGCAAAACTATTCAAAATCCAGTTTATCGGCATAGGTTACTTTGAGCGATTAGAGGATGAAAAAAGAAAAAGATATAAACAAGCCCTCTATAGCCTTGAGTTACATGATATTTGTCATATTGACGAATATATCAAGTTGTTCACCGAATAGAATGGGGTGGAAATCAAGATTGTAGAAAAGGAAGCTTCATGACTATTCTTTGCAAAGATTCCGAGTCCCTGGAGAGAAATGCTTATCAGGGAATACAAGGATGGAGCATAATTAGATACAGTGGCTAGAAGAATGTCTTTCTTAAAAGCCAAGTTATCTGAATGGTGTTACCAGGCCGCTCTATACAGGAATTATAAGAGATTACGAGGAATTAATAAAGCGGTTCCTCTATGTTGCGTGGACAATGATATCCCAACAGTTGTGGGAGGTCAACCAAGGCGGCACAAGAAGAAGAAGGAGAGAAGCCATCCATACCGCCGGGAAAGTAGCTGCAAAAGAAGTAGGTCTTCATGGAGACCTAGAAGGTTATGGTCAAAACAAAAGGCCCGAAGTTACAAATCGGCAAAAAGACCAAAGACCAAGCGGGGAGTAGAGCCTCATCATCGGGTTCTAATCAAGAAAGTAGCAGCAGAGAACCCCAGGGGAAGAAGAACTTTCGGGCAAGCTCACACACGAGCTAATGAGAGTTTCAAAAGCGTAATTCTTTGGACATGCGGAGCAAGAGGGCATATCTCAAGCGATTGCCCGGACAACGAGAAGCGAGGAATTAGACAGTTCGAAGCTACACCAGAAATAGAAGAAGGCATCTACTATCAAGATCTTATACAGTGTATCGGTTTGAGGATATACCCTCGGATGAAAGCATCTATGAAGAAGAAATCTATTCGACGATGGAAGTGACTCGATTGAGAATCGGAGTGAAGAAGAAATTTCTTCAATGAGGCCGGTCGGGGAGGATATGTCGGGATTCCTCTCTCACACTACTGATTTCTCATAAAACTCTTATGAGAATTATGAAGGAAGATCAAAGCTTGGATATACGATGGTTTTATGATTGGAGCTATGGAAAAGGCTTTTGATAAGTTTAGGTTTCAGTAACAGTAAAAACACCAAATTATCCATAGAGTAACTACGGAGAATTTGCCATCCCAATGGAATTCACTGGTAACCTGATCGAGATGCAGTTGGTCCCATACCGAGAAGTTCAGGAGATCAAAAGCACAGTCAAGAGAGAAGTTGCTAACACACTCTCATGGATCCATATCGGAGCCATAAGGGTTATTATTAAAGCAACATTCAAAGAAGGAATAAATTCGCCACTCAATCTTGTTATCTTTGACAAGCGAATCTCAAATCTCAAGGATTCATGCCTTGGGGCGATTCTGAAATTTGTATGCAGGAAAATTGGCATTTAATGTCTATCCTAGAATTGCATACAATTTGGGAGATCGAGATTTCAACAGGGTCCTAACCCTTCATCAAGATTTTAAAAGAGTGGATTTGATGAAAGAAGGAAATAGACCTTATTCGATCACATACAAGATTTCCTATGCTCTTTCGAATACACATCATTCAGAAGTATTCTTGAGAAAGGAATTTATTGAAATCCCAAGAATCTTTGAGGACTTTGCCAGGGTGGTTCTACCAGAAATCATTGAGTCTCCAACTATAAAGGAGATTGATATGAAAATTTAAGATCAACCAGTCTTCAACAAAAGTCGAAGTCTCAGAGTTGAGCCAAGGAGAATGTCTTTCCAACAAGACAGAATGATAAGTAGCGATCGTTGGAAAGAGAAGAGACTAAGTATCTGATTGAGCGCATTCCGGATGTTTTCAAAACACAGGGAGAGCTGAAATGTCCCAAAGGATGGAGAGAAGTGGAAGTAATATTCGACATCACTCAAAAGGATAATTTTTTTCCTTGTGATGTTCTATATTATCTCCAACAACCTATAGTTGGAAGGTATCAAGGAAGCCTGAAGATGGGTGAAATTGAGCTGACTATCACAGGTACAACGGGAAAAATCCCAGAGCAATTAATACTGGGAATTGAATTTCTTGAGGATCATAAACCGTGGGAAAGATTACAAGACGGAATGGAGTTCACAGTGGCAGATAAAAGATATAGAATCTGATGACCACTAGTCCATTCTCCATATACATTTCTATCGGAATGTTATATGTTGAATACAAGGTCGAGTATTTCGCCCCCTACATTGATTCAGGTGCCGGAATATGTACTGCAAGGCGGATGTTTTTCCCAAAAACATTGGAGAGGATTTGCCAGCTATTGCAGGACGAGATTTCTCTAAAAGAATTCTTATTCTTAACAAAGGAATTAAACAAGCAGAAATCATGATCGGAGGCGTGGGTGGTACCCCATGTACAAAGTGAAGACGCCACCAATCTACTTCCATGATACATGAGCAGATATTTTGTTAGGAAACAATTTCCTACAAACATTCAAGCGATTCACACAGGAGAATGAGACAAGAAGGCTTATTTTCACAACATTATGTGATCATAAGATTATTGTCGAGATCTGCGGGAAACATTTTACAGAAAAATGGCTATTAATTTTGCGGCAAAGCGTGGTGATGAAGCCAAACTTCGCAATCCAAAAATGGCAGATCGAAGAAAATTTAGTGAAGCTTTATTATCCTATAGACAATTCGGTTTAACCCGTAAGGATAAGAAGATATGGGATAATAACTTGTATTCATTCAGAGTACAAGGAGAAGAAAACGAGTAACTCCGCAGGCTATTGCGGGGGTGAGGATGAGCCTAATGGAGAATCCGCAAAGTGATGTTACAATAGAAGAACAAATATCACTTGAGGATATCAAGAAGAAAATCCAAAGGAATTATAATGAAGATCCTTTGGCATGGTGGGACAAGAACGAGCTCAAAGCATCCTTGAAGGTTAAACCAGGAAAGGAGTACGAGTTCGTAAGATTCAAACCAATCCTTATGAATCAGGAGGATCGTGAGGACATGCAGAAGATACTTAAGGAATATCTTGACCTTAAGTTAATTTCACCAGGAGTTTCTCCATATAGCAGTCCAGGATTCTTAGTCAGAAACCATGGAGAAATCAAAAGAGGAAAGCCAAGACTTGTTATTAATTACAAGGGGATTAATAACATTTTGGAGTTCGACGAATACTATATCCCAAGCAGAGAACATCTGGTTAAATGCATCAAAGGTGCCAAGATATTCTCAAAGTTCGATTGCAAGTCTAGATTCTACCAGATTAAGATGGATGAAGAAAGTAAGAAGTTTACAACTTTCTCTACACTACAGGGACACTATATTTGGAACATGATGCCTATGGGATTGGCTAACGCACCCCAAATATATCAAAGAAAGATGGATAATATTTTCAAAGATTATTTCAGTTTCATGTTCGTATATATTATGACATTCTTATCGCATCAAAGAACATGAAGGAGCATCTAAAATATTGGGAGATATTTTCAGATGTTTGTCACAAAGAAGGATTAGTGCTTTCGGAGAAGAAGGCGGTAATGGCAACAAGACAGATTGAATTCCTCGGAATTGAGATCGATGAATCTGGAATTATTCTACAGAATCATATTGTGGAAAAGATACGGGGATTTCGGACACCTTTGAAAGATAAAAGAAGCGACTTGAGTTTTCTTGGAGTTATTAATTTTGTTGGGATGTTCATTAACAATCGGCATATTACAGGAAGGTGTTTAGTCCATTGCTTAAAAAAGATGCAGTATTTAAATGGGAAGATGAACATCAAGAAGGAATTAAACAGCTTAAAGAAGTTTGTAAAAAGCTTCCGAAACTTGCGATTCCCCAAGACGAGGATGAACTAGTTCTTTACACGGATGCCGGTGATGATTGGTGGTTGCGGTTCTTACTAAGGTCACACCAAACGAAGAAGTGTCATGCGAGATATTGCGGTTTATTCACACCTAGTGAAGCATACACGGATGGCAAATCAACAAGAAAGAATTCTTTGCGAATGAAAGGCTTTTAAAAAATGGCCTCTATTTTTCTTGGCTAAAAAGTTTACTTTAAAAATTGATAATTCAAGTGTCAAGGCTTTTTCGAAAAACAAAATTGAATCAAAACCGAGAAAAGGCTCGATTACTTATATGGCAAGCTGAATGTCAATATTTTGATTATGATATTGTCATTATAAAATCTCATGAAAATATTCTTTGATTTTTGACACGAGATGGAAGGACGCGTTCTCGACGAGGTCCTTAAACGAGTAAGACATCTCGGGGAAAACCTGGAGAGTCTAGAAGCGAGATTTTGGGACATTATGTCTCAATGCGAAGTTGTTAGACGACTTCAACAAGTGACGAGAAATCCATTTCTAGTCAAATACGAGCATGCCGATTCGCTCAAGGACAATTGTTCTTAGATCGCAAGGGCCTCTCTTCCAGCCGCATCTCCCTACGGTGCAAAAAGGGGCGAATAGAGAACGGGGCTCTAACCCGGAGGTTATGGATTCAAGTACCATAATCACAAGTGTTGCAGGTGATGCATCCCCTGAGGGTGTACAAACTGTAACGAATGTTGAAGCTCCGGTGTCACTGGCGAGTCTTCAAGTCAACCCAACACCTGGGGTAAAAGAGGGAGAGTTGAATCTTAGGCCACAGACCGACAAATCTAAGGTTCAAACTGACGAGATTAAAATTTCTCCTATGCAGGTATATCAACGACAATGGGAGAAACTAGTTACAAGGAGAGATATTAACCCAGAAAAAACTATAGTTGATATCTCAGGTAAGTATCCCAGGGTTTGGATGAAGCCAGGAAGTCATCCAAATGAAGTACAAGAATGGTATTCGTTTGGAGCTCTAGCTTCAATCTATACTGTATCACCAGGATTCTCAAAAATTTCGAAATTACCGAAATGGATTGGAGAAGCAGTTTACGAGACTTGGGCCAACAATCCACACTTGGCCAAAGGAGACATTTGGGAACTGTATTTTGTAAGTGCAACTCCCGAACCAGCAAAGAAAGGCTTTAATGAAGCTTTTCATTTCATCAATCTAAGAAGACCGGATGGAAATGCTTTAAAATATATAAAAGCAGCTTCACCGGAAGAAGGACCAGTATTAGTAGGAGCATTTTCTGAAGATGAAGCTTCTACCAGACGAGCATGGGGTCTTTGGGTTTGTCTAACCGATATGGACAAAGTCAAATATCCATTTTAGTTTTTCCAGAATTCAACAAATGGATCTTTCCTTTTGAATTCGATGACTGGATCAACCACGGGATTTGCAGAGGAACTCTTCGAGACCAAAAGAAGAATTCTTTGGGAGAATAAGATTCCTGCAAGCAAAGAAACTTAGGAAATTCTGTAACATGGCGCATGTTGGCCGTTGGATCGGCCAGGATCATGTCAAGCATGCCCGAAGCAGAAGGAACCCGAGTTTGGGAAAGGTTTCCGACCCAAACCCGACCGACAACAAGACCATGCGGTTGGAAAGGATAAGGGCCCAGCTCACAAGACGCGTTTTTCTCGGGGACCACGCAGACCATCTTTTAAAAGATTCCCCGACAACCATCACATGGGTGAGTCACGCGGAAAGAAAAGGAAGAAGACGGTGGCGAGGCAATAATGCAAAGATATGACGTAAGCGATGTGGACGTCATAAGTTTCAACAAGATTTGAAGTCCGCCTTTCAAGTGGGACTTACATCTATAAATTGCGAGGATTTGAAGGAAGCTAGGGAACATCGAACATTTTCCTTAGTTTTCTTATAATAAAGTCCGAGAGAGAAAATTTGTAATTTTTAAGTGTTTTAGTTTTCAAGTTTTATGTGTTTTCGAGTGCAAGCCTCATCTATGAGAGGCTAAACCGAAGATTCTCCTCCCAAAAGGAGATTACTAATGTAATAAATATTTATATAAGTTCTTAATAAAAAGAGGCTTTTCGCTTCAACATCCTGTTCATAATGTTCTATTAATTCATCCCGTTTAAGAATTACTTGTACGCTGGAAGTAGGAAACGAATCCAAAATTTATCTTGAACGATTCTTTGAAGGAGTCGGATAACTTGCGATCATCTTCCATGAGGGTGAGGTTGAACAGAATGAGAAATTTGTTTGTGAAACGATCTGGGGGCAATAATTTTCCGACTGGTGGTGTTGCGAGCCATCTCACCCGGTGCTGTTTTGGTCAAAGAAGGTATGAATTTTAATAGATTTATTAATTTTACGGAAGCATGTTGGGCCTGATATGGTCGTAATGGACTATTTTCATTTTCATTCTAAAGACCCAATTTGTATACGGATAAATTCTTGAAATGGGATCTTGATAGAAGTATGTCTTGTTGAGTTTATAGGCTGAAAACCTGACATGGTCCATTTAAAACCTCTGAATAGAGACTGGATCTAAGTAGGTGTAACAATGCCACGAACAAAACAAGTTACAGAAAATAAGGATTCTTATTTCTCGAAAAATCCGAAAAACAAATTGAATATGGAGTAAACTTTTTATGTTTATTATATAATGCGATAGATTTATCATTATGTAGCAATTTGCCACAAATTAGAGTTTAAAGGGATAACTAGAACTATTGTTATTAAAGAATAAAATCCTAGGGGCAAAATTGTCCAAAGTGTGCAAAGAGTAATTATTTTCATAGTTCTGGATGCAAAATGTTACAAATCAAAGTACAGGTTGTGAAGTGTAAAAAGGGGTAAAGTTGGGGTGGTTAAAAATAATTATCTCTTTAAAAATTGAGATATACAAAACATTTACTGTACTTAATTATCTGTTGCATATATAATTTGTTTAGCATCATTGCTGGCATTAAAAATTGATTGATCGTTATTGAATTGCAAAAATATTCTTTATTATAGTGGTAAATGAATCTTTTGTCACCATTATCATGCATACATGAATATCTTTTGGCACACTAAGTAGTTTGCTCACGCAAAAAGGAAATATTTTAGTATTCAAATATTGCATTCCCTACCCCAACCTACTGAGCTCGTTTAGCTCACCCCACGATTTTATAAAACTTTTTAGAGACCGAATACTTTGAGATCGATGAGGCCGACACAAGACTTTTGGTCCAGGATTGATTCAACCTAGCAGTTCCATTCTGAGGACATATTTGTCATCAATGTACTATTTATTTTGTTATAGTTAGGTGACTTGCAACTCTATTTTAATTATATATTTATAAATTTGTGGACTTATAACGGTATTTATGGTATTAGTTACTTGTGTTTTGGATATTATTTCTTGACGAGTCTAAGCTTATGAAAGTCAGGAGTTATACTCCATTGGTGTCTTATATTATAATAGATTGTCATTTGGGGCGTGACAAAATGCATCATTGGTAAAAAGGTCATTGGAATGTCAAAATTCAATGATAATTTCAACGGAAAAATATTCCAACGGTGCTTCTAACGGTATTTATCCATTGAAATATACAACCGTTGGGAAAAAAACTCCAACTGTTTTTCCAACACTAATTCCAATGGAGTTACACCATTGGAATTTAGTCGAACAGTATATCTATCGGAATATATATATATATATTTATGTATATAATCATTGGAAAAAACTCCAACGGTTATTCCAATGGACTCCACTGGAATATTCAATCATTTTATCTCATTATCTAATATTTTTAACTTCCCAGTAGGTCACCCATCATCAATTTGTCCCAAGTCAAACACATTTAACTATGTAGTTTCAATATGATTGACTCCAGAAAAAACATATATTTTATCGATATTGATAATACTATCAAATCTTTTAACCCCAATTGAAATTTTCCAACGGTAATGAAATTTCTAATGGAATTTTCTAACAACCCGTTGTAGCATTAGAATTTCCGTTGGAACTTTAAAAACTCCAAAAGAAATTCCAACCTTTTGTTTACTGTTAGAATTTTTGTTGGAATTTTCCAATGGTATGCTTTAGTGATGGAAATTCTGTTGTAATTTTTAAAATTCCAACAGTATTTCCAATGGTTTATTCCATTTTATTACTGTTGAAATTTTCCAATGGTTTGTTGTCGTGTTGGAATTTTCGTTGAAATTTTAAATTTCAAGGGAAATTCCAACGATTTTGTTTATCGTTGGAATTATCCAACGGTATAATGTAGCATTGGAATTTCCGTTGGAATTTTAAAAATTCTATTGATTTCTATTTCGTTGGAATTGTTTTGTTGAAATTTGATTGTTTTCTTGTAGTGTTGCATCTCCTCCTAAGGTGTTAAATCCTTTCAATCCAAAAATGTCTTGGGACCAAAGACTTGTATAAATAAGTGTTCTTGGTTAGATTTAAACCAACTTAAGCATTCTAGCTAATTCTTATAGAAACAATCTAATAACTTGCAAATTGATTGTTTCTTTGTGTCTATTGTATCCTAGAAGTAATTTACTAATCAAACCCAGTTTGCAAGTGTAGTGGGGCAAATAACACTTTAAGGAAATTGATTATATATCATGCTTTAGACTTGTTTTGATTGATTCTCCATTGTTTTGTATTCAGAGTTCTTCAAGTTTGATATAGAAAATTTGTTCTTCTTCATATTATCTAACTTCCAGTTTTGTTTATATCTTGTTCATCTCCTGCGAAGCCCCACAAATATTTTCACAACAATCTTAAAGTGTTATTTTGGTGATCCATTGAGTCCACACAAGAATCTGCAATCAAGGCGATGAATCAAGATTTCGTGAAGTTGGATAGGCTTGATGGCACAAGCACCAACTTTTAGGTGGAAGGACAAGATGATGTTTTTCCTGACTGCTTTGAAGGTGGTCTGTGTCCTCAATCCGGATCTTCCAGAAATCCCTCCACCAAAATATGGCAGATATGATAAAATGAAGAAACAAAGGGAGAAATGCCATGAAGATGAAGTGTTATGCAGATGTCACATACTCAACACTTTGTCAAACACATTATATGATCTTTTTACTGTTGTGAAGAGCCCACAGGAGATCTGGACAATTTTGGAGCGTGAATATGCATCCCAAAAGCAAGGAGCAGATAAGTTCCTTATTAAAAAGTGTTTTGAATGTAAGCTTGATGATATTTCTTCTCTTATGAACCAAATTCTTAATCTGTAAGTGATTGTTTCCAAACTGAAAGATTTTGGGGTAGAAATTTCAGAATCTATGCAAGTAGGTTCGATAATTGCGAAATTTCCTTATTCTTGTAATGATTATCAAAAGAAATTGCTTCATACTTCTGAAATTTTTACCATATCTAGTATTTTGAAACATCTTATTAAGAATTGAAGAAGGTGCTAGGATCTTACATAAGAAAGATATTGTTGGTGATCCTAAGTTGAATTTGGTTGGGGAAAAATTTATAAAAGAAAAATCCACGAAAATACTAAATCGATGGACAAGAAAAAAAATTAGAGTTTGCTATAACTATGGAAAGAAGGGCCATACAAGGCCGAGCGTAAACTCAACAAGAAACAAAAGGTTAATAATGCTAATGCCTCAAGTGTTAATCTTGTTGAGGATACTGCATAAATTGTAGCAATGTTATCTCTTGGTATGGTGACTGAACTTCACTTGTACCAATCTCTTCTAAGGATTGGTGGTATGATTCTGGTGCAGCTATTCATGTGTGCAATGACAAGAAACAATTCAAGAACTCTGAAAATTTGAATGGTCATTAAGTTGTAATGGCTAATGGTGCGAGGGCCAAAGTTCTTGGAATAGGAGATGTTCATTTGAACTTCACCTCCGGCAAGAAAATGGTGCTAACTAATGTGCTTCATATTCTAGATGTTGTGAAGAACCTTGTCTCTGCGGATATTCTTATTAAGAAGGGTTTGAAGGTTGTAATAGAATCGAACAATGTAATCTTGTGTAAGAATGATGTATTTGTAGGAAAAAAGTACTCTTATAATGGTTTATTTAAGCTAAGTATCAATAAAGCGAATGATGTTTCTGTTTATTTGATTACTCTTCTTATTCTTTGTAGCATGGTAGATTAGCCCATATTAGTAAAAAAGTTATTAGTTACATGTCCAAGAATTAATGAATTTATTTCCTGTAATGAACTTAATGGTTTTCTAACAAGAGGTAGTAATAAATACTTTGTTACTTTCATTGATGATTGCTCTAGATTTGTGCATATTTATTTGATGAAAGCTAAGGATGAAGTATTTGGTATGTTTAAAATCTATGAGTCTCTTGTAGAAAAATCAAAAGTTAGAGGAGTGGCAGAGGTAGTGAATAGTTTTCTGACGAATTTTCTAAATTCTGTGAAGATAATGGTATTGTAAACAAAACTAGTGCTCCATATTCACCACAATAAAATGGCTTGGCTGAAAGAAAGAATAGAACGGTACAAAACATGGTGAATTTCGTGCTCTTAAGTTCAGGTTTGCCAAACAATTTGTGGGGTGAAGTTTTGTTGGCCGCCTGTCATGTTCATAATCGAATTCTTTTGTTGAAGGACTAAAGTTTCCCCAAATGAGTTATGGAAAGAACGAAAATCAAACTTATCTTACTTAAAAGTTTGGGGTTGTATAGCCTATTATAGAGTCCCGGACAATAAAAAAAACCAAGTTGAGATCTAGAGCACTTAAAAGTGTGTTTGTTGGCTATGCTGAAAATTCTAAAGCTTATAGATTGCTAGATCTTGATTCTAAGGTAATAGTTGAGTCAAGAGATGAGTTTTTTTAGGATAAATTTCTCAATAATTCAATGGCGAATGTGATCCATCACAAATGTCTAGTTCATATCAATATGCAGCTTCTAGTGAACCTAAAAGGATAAAAGTTGACACTTCTATTAAACATAGGAGAAGTCAAAGACAAAGGAACGAAAAAGAACATTCTTCCGATTTTATATCCTCTCAAGCTATAGTTTTCCTTGTGGAAGGTAATATCAACTTTCTACTTGATAAAACACATGTATTATTTGGTGTAGATGTTGATCTTAAAACATTTAGTGAGGCTATAAAGTCTAGAGATACTGCATTTTGGAACGAGGTGGTAAATGACAAGATGGACTCAATATTATCTAATAATACTTGGGTTCTAGTTGATTTACCTCAAGGTTCTAAACCGATAGGCTGTAAATGGGTATCTTATAAGAAATATGCCATGGATGAAAATATTCTAACTTATAAAGTAAGGCTAATAGCTAAAGGATTTAAACTAAAGGAAGGAATTTATTATTTTGATACGTATAAGCCGGTTGCTAGAATTACCTCAATTAGAGTACTTCTAGCTTTAGCTTCTATATATAAATTATATGTACATCAAATGGATATAAGAACGACCTTTCTAAATGGTAATTTAGATGAGAAGGTGTAAATGGAACAACCAGAAGGCTTTGTGTTGCCCGGTAATGAACATAAAATGTGTAAACTAGTTAAGTTTTTGTATGGTCTAAAACAAGTTCATAAACAATGGCATGAAAAATTTGAATTGTATTACTCTCAAGTGGATTTAGGTATAATAATGTTGAAAAGTGCATTTATTCTAAATTCAATGGAGAGTATGGTGTGATTATTTATCTTTATGTGGATGACGTGCTCATTGTTAGTACTACCTTGAAAGTGTTTGATAAATGGTTTTATCATGATATTGATGATTTTGTTTTTATACCAAAACAATATTTTTAAAGGTTGTCCAAATACTCCTAAATGATTTAAAATGGTTAATATTTTCCGGAGTATTTCTTCAAGTTTATTAGAGCACAAAATTGGACAACACATTTAATGATTTTGTGTCAATGGGTTTTTACATTGAAACTATGTTTCTAAATGTTGTCCTAATACTCCCGATCGGTCTAAAATGTTTTTACTATTTATTGGGGTATTTCTTGAAGTTTATATCGGACAACACTTTTTGTATTAATGTGTTATTTCATCAAAACTATATTTCTAATGTTGTCCTAAATACTCCCGATCGGTTTAAAATATTTTTACGATTGTTTGGAGTATTTCTTGAGGTTTATTTTCGACAAAAATCGGACAACATTTCATTTTTGGAGGTCGACCGGCCAACCAAAGAGGCGACCGGTACCTGGGAACGCATTTCACGAAACAGAACTCCCAGAACTCAAAAAATGGGTCAGGGTGACCGGTCCCCATAGGGGGCGACCGGTCGACCCCCCTTGGACCGGTCCCCCTAGTTAAATTTTGCTGCGTTCTTCAATTCTCTGTATTAGTACGCGACCGGTCGCCCTAAGTTTGACAGCAAAATTCTAACCGTTGTGCATCAGACAACTTTTCCCTAAATTATGGGATTGATTTCTAACAGCTATATTCTTCATTTGTCTTGCAATTTTTTTATAGATTTCAATCTCCTAGGAGGAGCCTATCATGTCCAAGACATCTTCTATAAATAGATGAAGAATTGAAGCAACACAACAAGAGAGAATACTACAATACAACAAGATACACTCAAGCAAACATATTTGTTCTTCATTGTTATTATTCTTGTTGTAATAGCCTAAGGTCTTTCACTTTCACATCTTGAGGTCTAGGCTTATTTCTTGATTACACTTGCACTCATAATTGTAATATTCATTATCGAGTTGTAATCTTGATTTTGGGTTATCATTCAACACAAGATATCCTTGTGAGTGTTCTTGTGGTAAGAACACACTTGGATGATCTAGGTGATAGGTGCAAGAAGATTGTGGTGATCTTCTTATTGAGGTGTTGAAGAATTTGGTATTCTTCAAGGTTGAGGATTGTGGTAATCTTCACAAGGTGTCGTTGGAGATTGTGGTAATCTTCAAGAGAGATTGTGGTAATCTCAAAGGTGGTGTTGAAGAAGAGTGTGGTGCTCTTCAAGGTGTTGTTGTAAGTTGGTGTTATATTAATTTTGGTAATTAATAAAATCTTTTTTCTTGTTGAAATCCATCCCGGATATACTGGGGTGGTAGAGGATTAGGCCCTAGGTGGGTTGAACCTCTATAAATCGACGCGTGTTGTTTACTTCCCGCACCTTTATTATTGTCTTTGAGCATTTGGTTTGAAAAAGAGGGCAAAATCGAAAAAATGGAGATAATCTATTCACCCCCCTCTAGATTATCGTAGCCGCTTGGACTTACAAGTGGTATCAGAGCCAAACTCTTTGGCAACCTCGTTTTAAATCGCGAGTGAAGAGAAACGATTGTCGGCTACGAACGAAGCTCATCATACCGACACCTCCACCACCAAGCCACCACTATTTGATTCCAAAAATTTTATATTTTGGAAAGAAAGAATGGAATGTTATTTACAAGGTTGTGTTTGATACATGTTTTTATCTTAATTTTGATGATTTTATTTTTACACCAAAACAATGTTTTTACTTGTTGTCCAAATACTCCTAAATGAATTAAAATGGCTTTAATATTTTCCGGAGTATTTCTTCAAGTTTTACTTTAGATAAAATTGGACAACACTTCTAATGATTTTGTGTTTATAAGTTTTCACTTCAAAACAAGGTTCCTAAATATTGTCTAAATACTTCCGATTGGTTTAAAATGTTTTTACTATATTTTCGGAGTATTTCTTGAGTTTTATTTTCGATAAAAATTGGACAACATTTCTGTCTCGAGGTCGACCGGTCGCCCTATAGGGCAATCCGTACCTGAAGATGAATTTCGAAACAGAAAATGAGACGGAAGAAAAAAATCAAGCAGGTCGACCGATCGCCCTTGGCGTCGACCGGTCCGGTCGACCGGTCGCCAGTGGGTCGACCGCACACTGTAAATCTTGGTTTTGAAACAGACTTCTGAACCTTAATTTTTAAGGAGGTGCGACCGATTGGAGTTGATGTCGACCGGTCGAGGTAGACATCGACCGGTCGCCCTGTGTTCTTTTGCTGTGCTATTTTCAACGTCTATTTCTGTGCGACCGGTCGCCCTATCGTTTGACAACAAAAATGTGACCGTTTGACAAATGAGACAAATTTCCTTAAAATGTGGGATTGATTTCTAATGAGCTATATTCTTGATTTTAATTGTATTTTTCTGTAGATTTTCAATCCCCAAGAGGAGCCTATGCTTGATCAATCATCTCCTATAAATAGAGGAAGTTTTGGAGCAACATAAACAACAATTGAGATACAACACAACAAGATACACTTCAAGCAAATATTTGTTCTTCATTGTTATAATTCTTGTTGTAAATTTGTATTAATTTTGGTAATTAATAAAATTCTTTTTCTTTTTGAAATCCATCCCGGATATACTGGGATGGTAGTAGATTAGGCCCTAGGTGGGTTGAACTACTATAAATCGACGTGTGTTGTTTACATTCCGCACCTTTATTATTGTCTTTGAGCATTGGTTTTAAAAAGAGGGCGTAAATTGAAAAGATGGAGATAATCTATTCACCCCCCCTCTAGATTATCGTAGCCGCTTGGACTTACAGGTTGCGGGTTCGATATTTGGAACATTGTCATCAATGGAGAATCCATTCCGATGATAGACACACCATACACCTCCAAGGCTTTCAAAGAGCTCAATGATGAAGAGAAGAAAATCATCTCCTTAAACGGTAAAGCTCTCAATATTTTGTATTGTTCACTTACCAATTTGGAATATGAACATATTGTAGGAATTCGATCGGCATATGAAGTATGGCAAAAATTAGAAGCCATCTATGGAGTATTTGCAAATGAAAGAAGTCAAACAAAAGCATCTACTTCTCAAAGGGATACAAGTTCAAATCTAAGGAACAAGCCTTTTACAACTTCCAACTATGAAGTAGTCGAACAATGTTTAATGGGCATCGAAGAAGAAAACGAGGTATGTCTTAAACCCTCTACTTCCTATGATATTGTTATTCAAAATGATTATAGTGATTTGCAAAATGATTTTGATGATCTTCAAAATGAATTCCAAAATTTACTTGTTAAGTACAAAAATTTGAAAAAGGAATTCATTGTTTTGAAAAATAAAAAGGATAGTTTATTTACTTCCTATGAATCACTATCATGTGCTCACACCACCACACTCGACAAGGTTAGAAACCTTGAAAAACAAAATAGTACTCTTGTTGAGGATATGAATTGCATGAAAAATGATTTATCAAAATCAAACTTGAGTACCAATATATTGCCCAATATTGTGAATGATAATTTGAATAGTGAACTTGATCATGAGCCTAATATTGTCAAGCATATGAAAAAGAATCGAGTTCCTATGCATGTTAGTAATATTACTTGCTTTTATTGCGGTAAGAAGGGTCATACGGTAAATACTTGTCGGGCTAGAAATAGCTCAAATTATTGTTGGAGACCTAAAAGTCTCAAAGCTAATCCCAAAGGACCCAAGCACTTGAGGGTACCACAAAACAATATTATATTAGGTACCCGGCGAAATAATAATCGAAGAAAATTCAGGCCGCCAAGGAGACATCAAATGAACATCTCATTTGATCAAAGAAGGAGAAAACATTTTCAACAAAGTAAATTTCCAAGAGAGAGACATTATCAACAATGGGAACGACACAACCCATGGAAATGGCGAAATTGGTAAACCGTATCTCCCTATTTAAATATACATCTTGTTTTCTTTATGCATGTTTTTATTGTGTCTAAATTGCAAAATGGGTTTTCATATTTCTTAAAAATTTAGGTCTTCAATATATTTGTGAGTTTCAAAATTTTTTTTAAAAGAAGACCTTGCATGATGTTTTTAAAACTCTTGAGCATTTTCTTTATATATTGTGTTTTATAATCTCCTATGGATTCTCTTGGTACAAGCATAATTATGACATACATTGTTTTTATCCTACACTTGTATCATGTTGCTTTGTGCTAGAGTTGTTTAAGATATATGTAGGATATATATTTCGTCATTCTCTTCAAGAGATGTTTTAACTATCGAGGTACGCTCATCATTGGTATTTATCTTATAGACTCGATATATTTTTGTCATATGCCTATGTGCTTATACAAATGCCATTAAGAGGATGTTTTGATTTTTGAAAAGGCATTATTTGACATAGCTTGTTTTATCCAAGATTTGTAAAGGATTATATTTTGTTTTGTTAAAGCAATTTATCTACTAAGTTATGCATTTTATTGCACATATAAATGCCACTATTCGTGGATATTTATGTCAAACCTCTTGTTCATATGATTCTTGTAAATGAGGTCTAAACTATGTGCTCTCTTATTGTCAAATTTCAAAAGAGACCTTATGTAGTTTTCTTAAGCTTATTTGAACTTGAATGATTTATTAGACTCTTGATGATGCATAGTATGTGGTACTTAAAATAGTGTATCTATTATTCGATATTACTATGCTCGTGTGCAAAATATCTTGTTAAGATTTTGCAGAAATTTGTGATATTTCGAAATAAGTTTGATGAACAAGACAAGGTTAGTAGCTCAATGATATTGTCAAGAAGAAGGTAATGATTTTGATGTAATATTTGCACTCATAGCACATTTAGAAGTTATTTGCAATTTACTGGCCCATTCTTGTCTTGAGAAAATTTCAAGCTTTACCAAATGGATGTTAAATCCAATTTTCTAAATGGTTTTATTCAAATAGAAGTCTATCGGAGTTTAAAATTTTTTTAGCCAAAATAATTTTTATAAAAGGCCTTGTACGGTTGATACAAGTACCCCGTATATGGTTTGATAGACTTAGCTATTTTTGCAAAATAATTTTACAAAAGGTAAAGTTGATACTACACTTCTTGTTTTGAAAAAAGGGCAAGGTTGTTTACTTATGTTGATAATGTTTTTGGTGCTACTAATAAATATTTGTGCAAGATATTTTTCCAAGTCAATGCAAGGTGAACCTAAGATGATCTTGATGAGGGAAGCTCAAATTTGATCATTGGAATTTAAGTTCAACAATGCCAAGAAGGTGATTATATTCCACACTCAAAAGAAGAAGTGAGGCATTGAAGAAGAAAAAACTATTTCAACCTATATGGCCACAAATGTGTAAATTGACAAAGGTTGAGAGGGGCATGTTGATTGGCAAACAAATTCGAGGTATGTTTATTCGTTTATTATTCCTTAGACTCGACATTCTATATGCTTTATGTCTATATGCTCGACTTAAAACAATCACAATGAATCTCTTTAAAGTGCCGTTAAAAGAAATTTTCAAATACTTGTAAGGCATTTCTTCTTATGACTTGTTCATTCAAAGTTTTAAAACATTATTACTTTTTGGGATAACAAGTCCGGTGTAAATTTTATTTTTCAAAATATGGTTCGTCATAATCGAACTAAACATATTCGATATTTTTTGGGATTGCATGTTTTAACAAAAACTTGAGATGTGTTTAATTCCGTCTCAAGGATAACTCGCGGACTTTTTAATCGTACACCGCCGAGTATTTTAATCCATTTCGAGCGTAATTATGACACAATGTATATTGAATGATGTCAACGTTTGCATTTTGCACGTTTTTAAAACTTAGGGGCAAAAAATCGGATTTTTTTGATCAAACTTCGGAATTTGCAAAACAGAAAGAAGCAGTGGGCTGAAGGAGCTGAGGCCGACCGGTCGCCCTACCCTCCGACCGGTCACCTAGCCCTCCAACCGGTCGCCCCTGCTGATTTTTCAGATAAAATGCTTTCTGTTTCCAGACTTAGCATTTTTGGCGTTTTTCTTCCTCTTTTCGTCCCCTTTGTCATTTGCACACACAATTCACTCCAAATGAGTTTTATTGCATAAATAACATATTTTGGGGATTATATTGCTCGTTTATCATCATCATTGCACGTCTTTACCAATTGAATGGTAATATTTCTACTCCTTTATCTCAATTGGGTTGAATCCTTGAGAACTTGGCCTATATGTATATTTCTTGATGTAATTCTTATATAATTGTGCTGTGATTGATGATTGTTGATGGATGATATGTATCAAATTGCTTTTGGTGATGAAAAACTTGGCTTGATTACATTTACAAGGGCTATATATATCTTCTTCAATTTTTGACGCCCGCCAAGCATTCGATAAAATGTCTCAATGAAAAATTCATCACCTACATGATTCTCTCGATTTCAAAAGTCTCATATATTTATAGAGATCATATTTTTGCAAATCAAATGATTTTTCATAAGCCTCTACAAGTCGTATGATCGACTTTTCCCTCCCATTTGGCCTATAAGCTTCATTGTTCAAATAGCTCGATACATCGGTTTAGTTGCGCACTTTGATATGATTATATGATGTTTTTATCGTGCTAACATTCTTTTTGATGATTCCAAATGGGGAGAAACATGTTATAAGCTCATTAGCTCATAAAAGCTAAGTTAAGCTAAACAAAAGAAGCTATAAGCTATGGCTTCCTAAAGTCATAAGTTGTGCATTATACTTAGTCCAATTGTTGTATGATGGACTTATACACTTGTCTAATGATGTTTTGTTGACAGGGGGAGCTTGCAAGCTCTTGTACTTAAGATCAATATGTAAAAGCTAAGCTTTTAGCTTGTGGTTGATTGCTTTTACATTACTCTTGTTGTGCATATTGATAGGAGGAGCTTTTGCTATATGTGTTTGAATATCTTTAATCCCATCATTGTGATTATATTGCGTGGAATGTTGTTGCTCACAACGGATAACTCTTTTTAACCGGTAAAAATGTTTTGTTTTCAAAATCGACCTTGTTAAAATTGTTTTGGTTTGTAATCATCAAAAAGGGGGAGATTGTTTGATAAATGGTTTTATCATGATTTTGATGATTTTGTTTTTATACCAAAACAATGTTTTTAAAGGTTGTCCAAATACTCCTAAATGATTTAAAATAGTTTTAATATTTTCCGGAGTATTTCTTCAAGTTTATTAGAGCACAAAATTGGACAACACATTTAATGATTTTGTGTCAATGGGTTTTTACATTGAAACTATGTTTCTAAATGTTGTCCTAATACTCCCGATCGGTCTAAAATGTTTTTACTATTTATTGGGGTATTTCTTTAAGTTTATATCGGACAACACTTTTTGTATTAATGTGTTATTTCATCAAAACTATATTAATGTTGTCCTAAATACTTCCGATCGGTTTAAAATATTTTTACGAATTTTTTGGAGTATTTCTTGAGGTTTATTTTCGACAAAAATCGGACAACATTTTATTTTTGGAGGTCGACCGGTCGACCAAAGAGGCGACCGGTACCTGGAAACGTATTTCACGAAACAGAACTCCCAGAACTCCAAAAATGGGTCAGGGTGACCGGTCCCCTTAGGGGGCGACCGGTCGCACCCTAGGGCGACCGGTCCCCCTAGTTAAATTTTGCTGCGTTCTTCAATTCTCTGTATTAGTGCGCGACCGGTCGCCCTAAGTTTGACAGCAAAATTCTAACCGTTGTGCAGCAGACAACTTTTCCCTAAATTGTGGGATTGATTTCTAACAGCTATATTCTTCATTTGTCTTGCAATTTTTTACAGATTTCAATCTCCTAGGAGGAGCCTATCATGTCCAAGACATCTTCTATAAACAGATGAAGAATTGAAGCAACACAACAAGAGAGAATACTACAACACAACAAGATACACTCAAGCAAACATATTTGTTCTTCATTGTTATTATTCTTGTTGTAATAGCCTAAGGTCTTTCACTTTCACATCTTGAGGTCTAGGCTTATTTCTTGATTACACTTGCACTCATAATTGTAATATTCATTATCGAGTTGTAATCTTGATTTTGGGTTATCATTCAACACAAGATATCCTTGCGAGTGTTCTTGTGGTGAGAACACACTCGGATGATCTCGGTGATAGGTGCAAGAAGATTGTGGTGATCTTCTTATTGTGGTGTTGAAGAATTTGGTATTCTTCAAGGTTGAAGATTGTGGTAATCTTCATAAGGTGCCGTTGGAGATTGTGGTAATCTTCAAGAGAGATTGTGGTAATCTCAAAGGTGGTGTTGAAGAAGAGTGTGGTGCTCTTCAAGGTGTTGTTGTAAGTTGGTGTTGTATTAATTTTGGTAATTAATAAAATCTTTTTTTTTTGAAATCCATCCCGGATATACTGGGGTGGTAGAGGATTAGGCCCTAGGTGGGTTGAACCTCTATAAATCGACGCGTGTTATTTACTTCCCGCACCTTTATTATTTTCTTTGAGCATTCGGTTTGAAAAAGAGGGCAAAATCGAAAAGATGGAGATAATCTATTCACCCCCTCTAGATTATCGTAGCCGCTTGGACCTACAAAAAGGTGTAGTAGAAACGAAGAATTATCTTTCTTCTAAGTTCAGGATGAAGGATATTGGTGAATTTGATACAATCTTAAGTATTAAAGTTAGGAAGCATAGTCGAGGTTTTACTCTTTCACAAGCTCATTATGTTGAGAAAATCTTGAAGAAGTATTAACGTTTGAATTTGAAAGAAGTTAGTACTCCTTTTGATCCTAATTTTAAGTTATATGAAAATTCTGGTAATCCAATAGCTCAACTTGAGTTTGCTACTGTAATTGGAAGTCTGATGTATGCAATGAGTTGCACAAGGCCGGATATTTCATATTCTGTTTGTAGACTAGCTAGATACACTAAAAATCCTTGTACGGATAATTAGAAAGATGTGACAAAAGTTCTTGATATCTTAAAAGAATAAAGGATTTATGACTCTACTATAATGATTTTCCAATTATACTAGAAGGCAATTCTGATGCTAGTTGGATTATAGTATAAGTGATCAAAAACCTACTAGTGGATGGGTATTTATGCTTGGTGGTGGTGCAGTTTCTTGGGCTTCAAAGAAACAGACGGTAATAACACATTCTACCGTGGCAGTTGAATTTATAGCTTTATCTTTAGCTTGTAGAGAGGCAGAGTGACTTAGAGATATATTGCTCGATATAGATCTGTGGCCTCGTCCAATGCCACCAACAACTTTGTATTGTGATAGTGAGGCTACAATGTTTATATCATTGAATAAAGTGTACAATAGTAAATCTAGACATATAATCCTAAGGCATGCATTTATTAGAGAAATATTGAATAATGATGTTGTCATTATTGTGTTCATTAGAACTTATAATAATTTGGCGGATCTGTTAACCAAACCTTTAGCTAGGGATTTGGTGAGTTCGACAATATTAGGAATGGGATTAAAACCATTGATCTAAAATCACTAGTGATGGTATATCAACCTTCTTCTAGTACTACCCATAGATTGAAAGTTTTAAAGGGTAAAAATAAGTTGCTTAGTGATTATGAGCACCTATGTAAGTGTATACTATTCCAAGCGTAAGGTGCATATTTGTTACTCTTGCGTGAGTAGGTTGAGAGTAAACTCTTAATAGGATTATTTCTTGGTGTTTTATTTATGTTTATTTAAATAAAACTTGAAGTAAATTCCATTTATATGATCATAAGAAGTGGTGCCGCTTATAGCAAACGTTTAGGGTGTTCTTTTGTACATGATCATGAACTAGGATGAGCACATGACCGGTAGTAGTGCTAAAAGGTTTTGTGAATACAAGAATGCGATTGATAGTTTATGTGTGAATCTATTCTGATTATTTTGAGTGTTGGTTTAAGAAATCTGGCCACCAAACACTTCACTTAGATATGTGAATTATTTTCACTAATGATAAGTTTAAGACAAAAGTTACTTTTCTTATACTAGTAATATGCACGTCCGTTGCACGTGATTCATATAACTTTACAAAAATTGTTTACTAATTTTATTGAAAGATTAATGTAAATTTAAGGTGTATTATAAATAAATAATAAAGTTCAAACAAATAACTAATTAAAACAAAATTTTCGAGTTATATTAAAATATTTTATTGTATAGATAAATTTGAATGATTAAATTCCTTTTAGAAGAACTAACTCCTAGATATTTTAAAAAACTTAAATAGTAATATAACCAAATAATTTTATAGTTATGATTGCATTAATCATTCTCTTGTCTAATTTTGGTGGTTGGGGAAGTTTTTTCGTATTTGATTTTGTGAATTTTCTTTATGTTGGACTTATAGATGGTCAAATCGAGTAATCTTATTTTCTGAAAATTGATAAAAATGTTACATTAATCAAACGCATAAAATAAACTTAATTGTTTTTTTCTTTTTACCAAAATTAAGCACAATATTGTGATACTTTTAATGTATGTTTGGAAACTCATTTCAAATGGACTTTTTGGTATAGAATTCCATTTAGAAAATAAAACGTATTTGGTAGTTATATTTAAATAGATTATAAAATAAGTCATTTTTCCATGACCATTTTAGAAAAATACTAAGTATGGCTTTTGAATTTCATTTATCGCACTCTCACTGGATAGACGATAAAAATGCATTTCCACCATTCACCTAACAAAACTCAAGCACTTTTTTTTTAAATTACATGACCTCCATTTCATAGATGAACTTCTATTCCAAAAGTACTCCCAAACTTGCACTTAGTAACTACCGCTTAAGTTCAAAGAACATTTAAAAGTTAATCTTATACATTTACTTGCTTCCCTTGCTCAATTTTTTCCCCTATTTCTCTTTCCCTTTCCCAATAAAGAAATATAACTGCAAATAGAAGTTGAAATATATAGTGCATATGTGGGAGCACTTTTGTAATGAAAGTGCATTTATGAAATAGACTTTTTCATATGGACTTTTTCAAAAAGTGCTTATGTATTGTAATATAAAGTGTCTGGTAAAAGTACATTTTAAAACCCATTTTGTAAAAGAATTAAATATTGAGGGCAAAAATTACTAAATATTAAGAAATGTATTTTAATTATTTGAATATAAAACATGTTAGATTGTTTAACCTAAATCAAATGAGTAAGTATATCTCCGTTATAATGGTGTCCACACACACACATATATATTGGTAATTTAAAAAAACAAATTCAGTAAATCGAATTTTTTGGCAAAAAATGCATACATTATTATATTAAATTAACATACATACGCATATGGATATAATGTATCTTGATCAAATTTTCAAAAATATATCAATTCATGTTTATCAAAAGAGTTCAATTTATTTACATTAAATCAATTTCATACATAGTAACTTTTGTATTCATTATAGTTATTTATTATTTTAGATTTTATTTTTAAATTTAGATTACTTAAGTTTTTAAATATTTTTCGAGTTAAAAAATAAATTAAAATTGATTTTCAAGTACAAAAATAATAAAACTATACTAAAAGAATAAAAATAATTTCAATAGGAGTAAAGTAAATAAGTATTATCATTTAGGAGTAAATTAAGTATTTGTTATTCATTGGTATATTTGTGACCAATTTAGATGAGTTAAGGAATAACTATTTTGTACAACTTTCTTTATATGTAGTATCAAAATCCTAGATCTTTTTTCTTTTCAATCGCCCTATAAACTCAAAATTTATTCTTCTATTGAATTATGATATATATTTTAAAATTGAGAAACTAAAAAAATAATCATACATATACAATTTTACATATTACTAAACTTAAAATGGTTATCTTACAAAATTCCCAATATATGCTTATGATATATCGTTAGAAAGCTTTCAAAATCTAGTTTAATATGAAAGTAATATTATTTGAAAATTCAAAATATTACAAAAATTATAATAGAAATAAAACACACTTTTAATTTAAAAACAATTGGAATACAAAAAGACTTTTATCTTGTAACTTAACAAAAAATAAGCTAAATACAAAATTAAATTACTTGAATGACCTTATAATTATTTATGCTAGAAGGATAATTTTGTCTTATCAAAAATTTCAAGAAACCTTTCAAGTCATTCACACTTTTATAAATAGTATAGATATGAGATACCTGTTCAAGTTTGCACATCGGAGCCATGACTTTGCCTTCAGTTTTTGAAGCAAAGTAGGTAAAGACGCCCGAAAGTTTTCCGGCGAATTTCTTCCGAAAAACACCACCAAAGCCGCGACTTTAACATATTCCAAACTACCAATGTCGCGGTATTGAACTTAAAGCCGTGACATTCCCCCACTTAATTTGAAGTATAACTTCAAACCAACACTTAAGATGTCACGTCAATATAACCACCAAATACGTTTTTTTTTCTAAATGGAATTCTATAACTAAAAGTTCATTTAAAATGGGTTCCCAAACATACATTAAAAGTATCACAATATTGTGCTTAATTTTGGTAAAAAGAAAAAAATAATTTAGTTTATTTTACGCATTTGATTAATGTAAAAAATTTATCAACTTTTAGAAAATAAGATTACTCGATTTGACCATATATAAGTCCAACATAAAGAAAACTCACGAAGTCAAATACGAAAAAAGTTTTCCAACCATCAAAATCAGACAAGAGAATGATTAATACAATCATAACTATAAAATTATTTAGTTATATTACTATTCAAGTTTTCAAATATCTAGCAGGTAGTTCTTCCAAAAGGAATTTAACCATTCAAAATTATCTATAATAAATATTTTACTATAACTCGAATTTTTTGTTTAAGTTAGTTATTTGTTTGATTTTTATTATTTATTTATAATACACCATACATTTACATTAATCATTCAATAAAATTAGTAAATAATTTTTATAAAGTTATATGAATCACGTGCAACGCATGTGCGTATTACTAGTAATGTAAAATGTGGTCATGGAGTAAGGACAATTTAACATATGTTTTAAGCTTTAACGAACTTGAACTCGATCTTTTACAAGCTCAAGTGTGCTTTGACGAGCTCGAATTCAAGGACGAGCATTCAACGAGCCTTAACGAGTTAGCTTCAAGCTAAGCTCATTGATGCATATACGAGCCGAACTCGAGCTAAGCTCGTTGAAAACATTAAACGAGCTTATTACAAGCCGAGCTCGAAATATTTGTAAACCAAATAATTTTCATGCGAGCCTAACTCGATCCGAACCAATATATAATTTTCTGCATGCATATCAGTTTTCAACTGGTATTTATGCGGAGATACCTGACAACCTACTCTCTTCTCGACGTCATTGCAGTTCTTCCAGTTCCACAGGTACGAGAAACTTGCAGTACGCTTCATATAATTATCCCCATACATAAGATAATACATTCTTGTGAATTAATCTAATCATCGTTTTTACTTTTTCATTATAGGCGATAGTACTGATTTTTCCAAATTGAATACGTACGAACAAACGAAGCAGATGTTAAAACTTGTGGTGTTTCTTCAATATCCACCAAGGGTAATCCGTTTTTGGCCTTTATATAAACAAGTTATACGAACATCCGGCACACTAATCAATAGAGCATGGAATGGAGTTGCCCTCAATCTTTTGTTGTATCTTCTTGCCTTCCATGTAGTTTTAATTATGTTGAAACTGTTGGAGGAGGGTTATCTCAATTTTAGAAGAAAATGGGTTATTTAGAAATTGAAAATTGGAAGAGGGATTATTTTTCTTTGTATGAGGAGGAGGTTATTTATGCTAAGAAATGTAAGAGAGTTTTTGGTGGAGAAATATTTGCTTGATTGATTCTTCTCAAATTTGGCTTGTTACAAAATGATCAAGACACTTCTATTTATACTAGTACAACTTCCTAACCAATGGCTAGGATTTATTTGATCTAATGGCTATAATTCATTCACTAGAATCATCCTCCAAAATATCCACTTTCCTAGAACATTCTACAAACGTTTCTACAAATAATATCTAAGATATTTTCATAAGACTTTTCTAGATAAATTCTAGAACTTGGGCCTTTTGGCTTGGGCTCTTATTTTTTCTTTTATCTCAAAATTAGTCTTCCAAGCCCAATATTAATTTGACCCAATCAAGTTTATAAATCCAACACCCCCCTTTAAACTTGATTTGTCATTCCGAGGAAACTTCTGAGTCGTATGAAGTCTTCATGCTTGAGTGGTTTAGTGAAGATATCCGCAATTTGATCTTGAGACTTCACATACTCCACTTGCATGTCCTTCTCGATATGCATTCTCGTATGTAATGGTAGCGAGTATCAATGTGCTTGCTTCGATCATGAAACACCGGGTTCCTTGCCAATGCCATAGCTGACTTGTTGTCGACACAAATCTTAGTTGGCTCTTCTTGTGTCATTCTGAGTTCCTTCAGCAATTTTCTCAGCCAAACTGCATGGCAAACACAAGCTATCGCAGCTACGTACTCAGCTCACAGGTTGAGAGAGTGACTATCGGTTGCTTCTTTGACATCCAAGTGAATGCGGTATCTCCCATGAAGAACACAAAGCCAGTAGTACTTTTTCGATCATCCACATCTCCAGACCAATCGCTATCACTATAACCAACAGGTTTATAATCATTAGTTGTTGAATAAAATAAGCCAAAATCGATCGTGCCATTGAGATAGCGAAGAGTTCTTTTAGTAGCTTTCATGTGAGTAGTGGTTGGATTTTCCATGTAGCGACTTATAAGTCCGGTGGCATAGAGAATGTCGGGTCTTGTGCACATCAAATACCGCAAACTTCCAACCAAACTCTTGTATAATGTTGGATCCACTTTTTGAATTCCATCATACTTTGATAACTTGATTCCGCACTCCACTGGTGTGTTAATCGGCTTGCAATTATCAATCTTGAACTTCTTGAGAATTTCCTTCGCGTAGCCTTCTTGCGAGATGAAAATCCCATCTTCTTGTTGTTTACCTTTGACACCGAGGTAATATGCCATAAGTCCGATATCAGTCATCTCAAATTCTCTAGTCATTGCTTTCTTGAACTCATCAAACATCTCTGGATTATTCCCTGTGAAGATCAAGTCGTCCACATATAAACACACGATTAAGACGTCATATTTTTTAACTTTGACATAAAGTGCATGTTCGTGCAGGCACTTAGTGAAACCATTCTCTTGCAAATATTTATCGATCCTGCTATTCCATGCCCTTGGTGCTTGCTTTAATCTATATAGAGCCTTCTTCAGCTTGAAGACTTTATCTTCTTCATTCTTCACCACATAGCCCTTTGACTGCTCAATGTAGACTTCCTCCTCGAGAACTCCATTTAAGAAAGTTGATTTTACATCCATCTATTGAATCTTCCACCTGTTTTGAGCTGCTAAAGAAATGATAAGTCTTATTGTTTCCAAGCGAGTAACTGGAGCAAATACCTCGTCATAGTCGATTCCAGCTCTTTGACTATAGCCTTTTGCGACTAACCTTGCTTTATATCTTTTAATTTCTCCTTTGGCATTCTTCTTTGCTTTATAGGTCCACTTTACGCCGATTGCCTTATGTCCTTTCGGAAGTGAGATAAGCTCCCACATGTCGTTCTTCATAATTGCTTGTATCTCCTCATCCATAGCATCTCTCCATCTTCTATTTTGGACTGCTTCTTCAAACGTTACTGGTTCACAATCTGCAAATAGACAGAATAGTGTGATATCGTCTATTCTTTCAGTGTTCTCATAAAGATCTTCTAGACTCTTTGCACGTGTTATGCCTATTTCATTTAGAAATGATGGTGGCGAGTCTCCTTCATCTGTTGATTGTGAAGTGGATGGAGTAGTTGGCTCTTGTTGGACTTCTATAGTTGATCAGTCTCGACTCATTTTCTTCAAAATCTGGAAAGAAATTGAAGTTGTTTTGGGAGCCGAAATCCCAATCCGATTCTTCATCAAACTCTACATCACGACTTATCACAAGTTTTTTAGTGTTTGGATTATATAACTTATAGCCTTAGGAGTTTGAGTCATACCCGATGAAGATGAATGCCTCACTTTTATCATCAAGCTTACTTCTTCTCTCGTCAGGTACGTGTGCATATGCTTTGCTTCCAAATACTTTTAGATGAGAGATACCTGGTTTTCTTCCACTCCAAGCTTCTTGTGGTGTTTTTCCCCACACACTTTTGGTTGGTGAGCGATTTGACAGGTACACCGCACACAACACTGCTTCAGCCCAAAACTCATTTGGCAGCCTTTTGCTTTTGAGCATGCACCTTGCCATATCAAGAATTGTTCTATTCTTTCTCTCGCCTACGCCATTTTTCTTGGGGGTCTTGGGGATCAAGGGACGCCGGATTCCGTTTGCTTCGCAAAATTCTTGGAACTCCTTAGATGTGAATTCTCCTCCATGATCTGATCTCATTGCCTTCATTTTGCATCCACTTTCATTTTCCACCATAGCTTTGAACTTCTTGAATGCTTGAACACTTGGACTTACTGCTTCAAAAATATACCCAAGTCTTTCTAGAGAAATCATCAATAAAGAGGAGAAAGTAATTATTTTTACCAAGAGAACTTAGCTTGATTGGTCCACAAACATCAGTGTGTATGAGCTCCAGTGGTTTCTGTGATCTCAAGCTTGATTCCTTTGGAAAACTCTTTCTGAATTGTTTTCCCAATAGACATCCTTCGCATAGTTGATCGAGATGATTTATGGAAGGTAATCCTCTTACCATCTCTTTCTTTGATAGTAATTCTAATCCGCCAAAATTTAAGTGTCCAAATCGTAGATGCCAAAGCCAAGATATATCTTTGTAGCAAGTTTTGAGACATTTTGCTACATCATTCTGGATATTTAATAAGAACATTCTATTGCTAGACATTGGCACTTTAGTGATTAAATTATTTCTATCATCTCTTATAGAAAGACTACGATCTTTCATGTGAATGTCATAGTCTTCTTCTAAGAGTTGTCCCAAACTCAAGATATTACTTTTTATATTTGGAACGTAATAGACATTAGAAATAAATCGATGACTTCCATTCTTCAAGCGGATTAGAATTTTACCTTTTCCTTTGACCGGGATTTTAGACTCATCTCTAAAAGAAACATTGTCATTCACCGATTCATCAAAGCTCCAGAAACATGCTTCTTCTTCCACACATATGGTTGCTTGCACCAGTATTGAGATACCAAGTGTTGTCTTGTCTTCCATCACCGCCCTTGTATGCGAGTAACAAATTGACATCTTCTTCGCTTTTATTTTCCACATAGTGGGCCTTTTCTTCAACCTTGGTTTTGGGAGCTCTACACTCGAAAGCATAATGTCCAAATTTTTGACAATTATAATACTTTGTTTGTGATTTTCATATCTCATTCTAGGATTGCTCCTCCCACGTCCACTGGTTGGGTATTTTCTTTTATCTTCATTATTATTAAAACCTCCTCGTGCACGTCCACGACCATGACCTCGTCCTTGGGAACGACCTCTTCCATGATGACCACATTCATTGCTCATGCTTTCTTCTTTATCCTTCACTTGCATTTTAAAAAGTTGTTCTACAATATCTTGCTTATTTTTATGTTTTTCTTCATATGCTTGTAATGACCCCAATAATTGATCAATAGTGATCTCCTCCAAAATTTTTGTTTCCTCAATTATTACGACAATATGCTCAAATTTAGGACTTAAAGAATAGAGTATCTTTTCCATAATTCTCACATCATTTAACTTTTCACCATTTCTTTTCATTTGATTAGAAACCGCCAAAACTCTTGAAAAATAGTCGGAAATAGATTCATACTCTTTCATGTGTAAAGCTTCAAATTCACCTCTTAATATTTGGAGACATACATTTTTTACTTGCTCGGCTCCTTTGTGAGATGTTTGAAACTTCTCCTATGCATCCTTGGCGGTAGTTGCACTTGAGATCTTTTCGAAACCATCATCATCCAAAGCTTGGTAGATGAGATAGAGAGCTTTTCCTGTCTCTCTTTCTTGAATCTTTTAAATTATCATTTTGAGTTTGGGATAGTGTAGTCTCGTCTTGTGGCTCGATATATCCTTTTTCTACAATATCCCAAACTTCATGTGCACCCAAAAGAGCCTTCATCTTGATACTCCAGTTATCATAGTTGCTTGTGTTGAGCATAGGGACTTGAAAGGAAGCCACACCGTTTGCCATATTTTTATGTAAACCACACATTGTGTTATATTAGGCGATTGACGGGATTTGGTATCTTGTGTCGATAGGGAGATTAGCAACTTGTTGGCATGAGGCATGTGGCTACATCCCTTCAAGATGTTTAAAAGCCACTTGCAAGGGAAATTGTTCGATAACTCCCGAGTCCATGGGGATATGGTTTGACGCCATTAAAAGTGGCATTCTTGAAACAAGATGGCATTTTCGGAAGCTGTCATATTGTCTCTTTTGGTCACTCAAAAATTTCAGGTATCCTCCTAGACAATATTACTTCCTGAAAAATTATGTTTGTATATATAGGTCTTAACTATTGTTTTTTTTTTTCCAGTTCTTTGGGTCGAACCTTAGTCCGCAAAACATCCGAAGAAGATATTTTCTCTATTTCATATCAATATGTGGATTGTTGATATGTGCATATTTTATTGGGAGTATTCAGGTGAGTGAATTTGTAATATTTCTCAATGCTCTTTGAAATGTTTTTGGTAATATTAATATGAATTTTGAATATTGGTGCAACAGATGTATTTGCAGTCCGGAACACAGAGAATGGAGATGATTAGACAAAAAAAGACGAAATATGGAGAACTGGATGTCTCACCGTGCATTACCAAACGCATAGTGAGGCATGAGCAACAGAAATGGCAAGATATCATGGGGATTGATGAAGAGGAAATGCTCCGTGCTCTTCCCAACGACCTAAGGAACGATGTAACCCAATATCTTGACAGCGTGAGTTCTTTTGTCATATTTATTTTTTAAAGAATTAATATACTTTTTAGCAAAGGATAATATAACCGATCATTCAGATTGGACGAAGATCTGAGATTGAAGCAGGACAAGTTAATGAAAAAGAGAGTAGTGCAGATCAAGCTCTTCCAAAGTGTGAAGAGACTAGACCGGCATCAGACCAAACCAGTCCCGAGATAGGCCAGCCAGATTATCCGTAATCGGCCCATGGGGAGGAGCTGGATGTTGTGGTCGATCTTACTGAATAGGTGTACTGTAATAGTGACCAGATAGTACCTTTAAACATGGCCCATACCTCACATTTTTGTGATGATGTAATCTTTTTTTCCCAATAATATGTTATAGCATGATATGCGCTTTCCCCCTATCTCTTATTTCATTTCGTCATCGGGACCAGATTATGATTCAATGTGTGTTGCTAGTACCATTTCGGTTCGGTTCTCGTTTTGTTATTTTTGAAAAATTTGTTTTTCTGTTCGGTTTTGGTTTTGAGGTTCAGTTGACCGAACCAAACCGAAAACCGAAATTTTATTTTTCATTTTTTGAGTTTTATGTTGAAACACGTTATTAATTTAGCATTGTTGAAGGAGTTCAAGACACACATGACACAACTCAAAATACCCAGCTTAAAATTTGGAGTGCAGAAAGACAACTGTTGTTGCCATTGCTCATTTCTTGTTACTTTGCTCCTCTTTTTTTTGTGCTTATTTTTTTCCTTGTTTTATATAAGCCTGAAGTTTTATTAGCTTGGTTTATTATGTATGTTTGATAATTTTTTTTGTTAATTTGATTTATGTAATCTGATAGCTGTGTTAGTCTTTCATTTGTAAATTTGTTATCTTTTTGTTATTGTCAGTGACTCATTGTAGTGCTTCAACATTTTTTTTTCATTTTTTTTAAAACATTTCGGTTAACCGTAAATCGAACCGAAAAACCAAAATATAAATTTGATTTTGACCAAACCGAACTTAAAATTTCTGTTTGGTTTTCGGTTAACGATTTTGCAAAACCGAAATGACCGAATTTCTGGTCCGATTTGACCTAATGAACAACGGGGCGGCAGGTACGGAGGAGCGATCATCATCCACCTGCAGTCGCGGGGAACTGGGACTCCCCCTCAACCCATCCCTACTTTAGACATTTTATTAATCTGATGGCATAGCTCTGTCAATCAGCAGGATGACCCCTTCACATCAGCAACCAGAATCAGCCCTCACGTTCTAGGTTTGGTGGTAATCTAGGCAGCTGCTGTAATTCTTAATGATTATTCTAACATATCCATGATTATCCCTAAACTTGGTCGAAGATTTAGAAGACGATCAAAAGCAACTGTGGCGTCCACTTTAACTCCGTATTTCATGGAACATTGTCTCAACCTTCATGATGCAACAACGATCATTGCATAAATTATAAAAGTAAGAAATAATTCAGTTATGGCAGCTGATCGATGTAATATAAGAGCATGAAAATTGGAAAAAGAACATGAATACATGATTGAAAGTGTAACAAGGTTACAGAGGGTCAACTGTCAAGGGTTTCCTGATAGCAGAAAAAAACTAAATTGCAATTCTAGTCCTATAGCTATTGAGGTGTAGCAATAACGATCCAGCAAAAATCACGATTTGCGCAAAAAAAACAAAAAACAAAAAAAGAAACCCGTAATTTTAGAAAAATTCTTGATCTCAATCTTTAGTCGCCAAAAATTGGAAAAGTTTGTCGGAACTTATGCCAGGGTGCTCTGCCATGAGCGCTCCGTACGAAAGAGCTTCACGGTCATCACGGCCCGCAAAGAAGAACGCTGTGATGGTATAGCCAAACATTGCTCGCGGATATGTGTATGTCCCACCAAGACCCCGGTCGACTAAAATGCAGATGAACACAGTCCAATCCATTACAGCCTGGCAGTCTAACAGGCGTAGATCACACTAGAACTTGATAGCCAGCCACGTGCTCGAGAACCCGCCGATTCATGTGCCTCAGCTCGGCTCGTGTGGTTTCCAAATGTACCATCGAGCCTCTGGTGCTTATGGAAAAAGTAAAATTGTCATTGCGACCTTTTTCCTCACGGCACTATTGCAAATATCGTCGTGCATGCTCGGCATTGATGAGATTGCAGTTGTTGATCGGACCGAAACTTGGCTGAGATGCTGGAAAGCCTCGAAAGCAACAATGACTTGATTCGGATAGGAATCTCGGCCCACCCGGTTCCTGAACGGCATCCCGTTTTTTCTTGCCTTGTGAACCATCCTTATTGTGGATGATCTTTCGGAAAGCTCTGTCAGGCGCATTGCATAGACGAGAAGTCCTCGATTTCCAGTACCACCTGAAGCCTCGATGAGCTTAATCAAAGTGGGGATATTTCTCGTACTGTGAAAACAGGCCAACAGTCTGATTTTGAGTATCTGATTCCTTTCTCTGAATAGTTCTGTGCTTGTATTCTAATTTAGCCATCCGAGCTGGCTTATATATTGTCATAACAATAGGCGCGTAAGTAATAAATGTAGTGAATAAAAGCCATCAAAGGCATGATATCAAAAGTTTGATCATTCAAAACCTACAAATTCATAAAATATAAAATTATCAGATGAAGAATAACTCGAAAACAAAATCCAAGTACTTAGATTGTTGGATAGTTACTTACCCCTCGGTCTTTTCCAATGTTAAGGACGATAAGCTCCACTAAACCTTTCGTGTTCATAAGGAAACCAAGCGTTAGTGTGTGAATTCCAATTGTATCAGTAACAAACCCTGCAGCCAAAACGGCAACAACGTAGCTCAAATGTAAATTTCGTCCACTGGCTCGCCTCGAGGACACCGTGGTGCCATCCATTTGAAAATAGGTGGGGCCACGAATATGCACAAGATCAAGAAACCGGATCCACGCAAGAATACCCATATCGAAACGAGGGGAGAATGGCCGGTGCCTGATAGGGCTATTGCCAGGGCAAGTAGAATCCAAGCAGCCGCATCGTTGACAACAGCAGCTGACATGGCCATTCGATCGACATCAGTGGTTAAAAGCTTGAGCTCGGCCAAAATACAAGCCAAGACAGGAAAAGCAGTGATAGAGAGGGCCACTCCCATGAATACCAACAGGCCTTGACTCACGCCTTTGGAAATAGTTGCTCTGAGCACAAACGATGTCCCGATTCCTAAAGCGAACGGGAGAGTGATTCCCACAAGGGCAATACTTAAGGCTTTTCTGCATGACCGTCGAAAGGCCTTGGTGTCCAGCTAAGGCCAACAAAGAAGAGAAAGAATAGCAGACCAAGATTCACAAGTGTACCCAAAACCGCGAGGCTCTGAGGCAGAAAAATAGCATTGAGATATTTTTTGTTACGGCCTAAAGCTGACGGACCTAGTAGGATTCCCCTCTGTCAATACAGTATCATATATCATATTCTATATCATTTGGATGGAACGATTTCAATTTGAGTGACAGATTTAAAATGACTTCATATCCACCACAATAATACAAAAAAAAAAAAAGGAGCTGAAAATAGAAGGTCAATGATTTAAATCCATTACACAATGAGATTCAAAGGATCTTTTATTATATTTGAAATCCTTAGCTTCAAATCCATCAGTCTTATTGTAAACTAAAGACTTGTCCAAAAAGGTCTATTCCCTTCACTAGAAACAGCCATATTGAATGAAAAAGGAGTCATAGTGTATTGTGCAGAATCATGGGGTAATTCTACTAAAGCGAAGTAGGCGAAACGAAAGAGAAAATCACGATAATCTCAGCAATAACGCGCGGCTGCCTTAATGTCCTGAGAAGATATGCGAGGACTCGCATATCTGTATTATCAACAAAGGAAGTGCATAATGGAGAGGATCATCGCCTTGATAGACCCCATTTGAGGTAGCCTTCATGGGCGGTGGACATTTAACTGTTCCATTAGCAGCCATTTTGTGGCAAAACAATACCAAATCAACCAGAAACAGCTGATTCTCAGTTCAATGCCTGCATAATCACAGTGACAGAAGATAAAATGATATTAATTGATGCATCATTGAAAACCAAAAATTTTCAACCATTTTGTAGGACAGAATTTTTTATGGAGAAAAAAGCTAGGAGCTCTCAAGTTTAACAAAAGGTTCTATCTAATTTAATTGCAACTGATGAATGTATGCATTCACCTTTATGAGCTTTATCTTTATTTTTTTTAAGGAAAAATAACAATACTCCCTTAATTAAAAAAAATACTTTAAACAAAACTGAGAAAAGTACTGCAGCAATTGCATAAACAGTGTCACAGAAATTCCAGACGTGCAATAAATTATTAAAAAAAAATTAGAAAAACAAATCTGAGAAACTATAAATAAATACTACTGAAAACTAAAAAAGGCAATTGGTTTAGTGCCAAGTAGGGGAAACCTAATCTGACTAAATCGTAAATACAAGTAACATGAAAGGCATAGTTGTCTTTTACACCAAAATCAAAATCATGAACCAGCAGAAATGCAGAAACTCAAATGACGGTAATGACCTCGACTCCTCGTCTAATTTACAAAATCCCAAAACACTCTACCAATTCCTGTCCCCAGTCATACCCTTTCGGTTCCTGTTTAGAACATCAAAGATTTTCTTGATGATGAGTGTGTGAATAACTGCGTGGTGAGTGTTCTTGTCAGTACTACTACTTTTATACTTGTGTGTGTGTAAACACAAATAAAGATACCTGAATATATTTCTTGCAACGTCGGAGATGTTTTTCAAAAGGGACACCCCATCTCACAAATGTCTCTCGCGGAATTGTGTAATGAGTTGTTTGATGGTGGAGAGAGATCAGAGTTGATTAAATGACTTGTTTCCGCAGATTGTGCAATGCTTGAAATCTAGAGAGTGATTGAGCCTTTTTGAGAGAGAGGGTTTCGGCAGGAATTTTGTGGTACTCCCCAAAACCATAAAATCAATTTAACGGCGCTATTTAACTAGTTGGGATCTTTTGTGGTCTGTTCCATAGTGTATTTCATTTCCTATTTTAAATATTTTTAAATACACATTAAGTATAAATTAATAGCATCATCAATATACTTGGTCTAGAGGGATGTATTTAGGGATGACAAAATACCTATGGAGAACCATCCTTGTTGATAATCGAATTGAATGAAACAGAGAATCCCCAATTAATTTGGGGATGGTAGAGGGGATGAGATCCTCGATTCTCTAACAATGGGGATGGGACAGGGATGTATTTATATCCTTCGTCCGGTCCCTGTTCCCGTCCCCGATTAAATCAAAAGGGGATTCTTGGTCCCCATTTCCATTCCCTTAATATATGTACGCGATGCACGAAGAGTGTAATGTCGGACAATATAAAATGTATTGTGTCGAAAAATATTGGGTTTGTTGTGTTCGACCATATAAATTGGATGTATATATATTAGAGTGTTCTAGAAGCTAGTTAGTTAAAGCGGTTACAATGTTAGTTACAGAGTTAGTTATGTAACTGTTTTCTATTACAGATTAGTTGTAGCTGCTCTCTTGTCTATATAAACTCCTACAGGTCATGAATAATACAAGTTTAGTTTCTCTGTTTCATGATATGTGTCCTCTTTATCTTCATTGTTAACATGGTATCGAGAGCACAGGATACTCACTTCTGATTTTTTTACTCTGCCATGGCTATGGCTACTACTTCTTCCCCCCTACCTTCTCTCACAACTCTTACTCTCCGATTGGATCGAACAAATTATAATTCGGGCGCGTTCGAGGTTCTTACTACGGTTCGTGCTCACGGCTTTGAGGAGTTTTTGTTTGGTACTACCCCCGCTCCTCCTCAATTTCTTGATGGATCTTCCACTGGTTCCCTACGCAGCCTTAACCCTACATATTCTAATTGGATGAGGCGTGATCAACTTCTTATGAGTGATTGTTGTCTTCAATGGCGGAATGTATGCTTGGTCATGTTACTCGGTGTTCTACAAATTACCTGAAGTTTGGTCCGTATTGGAAACTTTATTTCACACACAAATCGAAGGCTCGTGTTAATCATCTTCGATCCGCTCCAATCTACCAAAAAAGGTGACTTATTAGTTGAAGATTATATTCTCAAAATGGTTGGAATTGCGGATAGCTTACAGCCGCAGTAAGCATATTCGATGATGATTTGGTATCCTACATACTTGCCGGCTTTGGATCCGAGTTTGAATCTATAGTTGTTAATCTACAATCTCGAGATGAGACTCTCACTATTCTGAAGTTCGATTTGCCCTACTACAATCTCATGAAATGAGATTGCTTGACTTCGATCTTGAATGGTATTTAATCTTGATATGCCTTCTCAGTCGTTTTTAACACACATACGAATGGTAAACGTTCGTTACTCCGATTCCTCTTCCGCCGAGAGGTGGTGGATCTTTTAATCGTGGTGGTAGTCCTTTTAGAGGCAGAGGACGTGGTCGCTTCAATAGATTCCGACCTATATGTCAAATCTGTGGAAAACAAAATCATTTGGCTTCTAAGTGTTTTAAAAGGTTTGATACAAATTTTCCAGGAATTGGTACGTCTTCTCCTCCTCCATGGCTCATCTCATCGTGATTGGCCAATCAATCTTGGCAATTCTCGGATTTTCCATGCCTTCATATGGTTCGGCTACTCCTCGATCTGTTGGCTCGAGGTACCTTTGTCTCCTGGTTCTTCGAGCGGTTTTTACGCAAGTTTTGGTCCCTCTTATTTCGCTCCGGATAATCATTGGTATGTGGATAGTGGAGCTACCTCCCATGTTACTCCCACTCCTCAAAATCTTACCTCAAAGATTTCTACACTGGCTCTTCCAAATTGGCGGTAGGTAATGGCTCTCAACTCGTATCTCTCACACTTTGGCACTTCATCTTTTCCTAGTCTCATTCCCAACCAAATCTCTTATGCTCAATAATATTCTTTGTGTCACGAGATATCACTAAAAATTTATTAAGTATATCTCAATTTACCTCTGATAATCATGTTGTTGTTGAATTTCATCCTACTTCCTGTTTTGTCAAGGACAAACATACACACCAAATCCTCCTGAAGGGTGATCTCAAGGATGGCCTTTACCAGCTGGATTTGAGGCACTTTTCATCTCCCTCCAACTCTCCTGGTGTTTCTTCTTCTCAGCATCTTTTCAGTCCATCTCCACACTCTTTTTGTACCTTTGCTTGTACTAATAAAGATGTCAATATGTGGCACAAGAGGCTTGGTCATCCATGTAACTCTGTTCTGTCTAAAGTTCTTAGACAAATAAATTGTACTAGTTCTCTTTAGTCTCTACGGTTCTGTGAACCATGTAAACTTGGCAAGATGCATAATATGAATTTTCCTTGAGTACAATCTCATACTCTTCGCTCCGTTTAATTTGGTGTACTCCGATGTGTGGGGACCGCTTCAATCCCTTCTACACATGGTTTCAAATATTATGTCATTTTCTTAGATGATTTTACTAACTACACTGGTTGTATCCTCTTCAAACTAAAAGTGAAGTGTATAACACATTTGTCCAATTTCATAGCCTGGTTAAAACTCATTTTAATTGTCGATTCAATCTTTTCAATCGATTTTGGTGGTGAGTATCGACCTCTTAAACCTCTTCTTACTTCACTTGGCATTCAAATTCGCTACTCTTGTCTTCATACTCATCAACGAGAATGGCAAACCTCCGAGCGCAAACACCAACATATCCTTGAAATGGGACTCACCTTTCTTGCCACGCCCACCTTCCTCCCAAATTTTGGGTGATGTTTTTGTTTCAAATTTGTATTCACCATCAATAGGCTCCCTACTCCTACACTTGAGAATGTCTCTCCTTTTCAACTTCTTTTAAGCAACCACCGACTACTCTTTTCTTAAAGTTTTTGGTGTGCTGCTACCCTTTCCTTCGTCCCTACACCTCCTCCAAGCTTTCGTTTAGGTCTCGAAATGTATTTTTTGGGGTGCAGTTCACTTCATAAGGGCTACAAATGCCTTAGCCCTTCAGTCGCATGTACATTTGCACGACTTTGTCTCATTCAATGAAGCGGACTTTCCCTATGATTCTTTATTTCCACCCTCCTCCTCCACTACTTCCTCTGTTATCTCTTCTCGATTTGCCTATCCTTCCTTTGCCTGTTTCTTCCCCCTCTCCTCCCAGGTCTCCTCTCCTCTACCCCCGCTCACTGCCACCCTTTCCTCCTCCTCCTCCGGTTCCATTTCAACCATCTCACTCTATGACTACCAGGTCAAAAAGTGGCATATACAAACCTAAAGTTTTCTCTACCATCTCTTCTATTCCTAAACCCTCTTCTGTTTCTCATGCTCTAAATAATCCTAATTGGAGGGCTGCCATGGATCTTTGAGTTTCAAGCCTTACTCGTAAATCGGACCGGGATCTAGTTCATCTATCCCCTACCATGAATGTCTTGCAGAATAAATGGGTATTCAAAGTGAAACAGAAATCTGATGGCTCTCTTGACAAGTTCAAGGCCAGACTTGTTGCAAAGGGGTTTCAACAAAGTCTTGGTATTGATTATTTTGAAACATTTAGTCCAGTTGTCAAGTCTGTTTCAATCCGGGTTGTGTTTCCTTGGCTGTGTCAAAAGGGTGGAAGATTCAACAAGTCGATGTCAATAATGCATTTTTGAATGGGGATCTCTCTCAGCCAGTTTATATGCAGCAGCCTGAGGGCTATATTGATGCCACTAAACCTTCTCATGTCTGTCTCTTAAAGAAAGCACTCTATGGCCTTAAGCAAGCCCCTCGGGCTTGGTTTGAAAAGCTCAAGACTTTTCTCTTATCTCTGGGATTTTTGGAATCATATTCAGACTCCTCATTTTTCTTTTTGAAAACTGGGAGTTCTCTCTTGATTATCCTGGTCTATGTGGATGATCTACTTGTGACTGGTGATGATGATGGTCACATAGCTTCAGTTATCCAGCAACTTAATGCGGCCTTTTCTCTTAAGCACCTTGGGGAGGTACATTACTTTTTGGGACTTGAGGCTCACAGATCCTCTCATGGCTTGCTTCTCAATCAGACAAAATATATTGCAGATCTTTTGGACAAGACAAATATGTCTGGTTGCACCCCTTGCTCCTCTCCTTATTGCTCCAATCAGAAGCTCCAACTTCAGGATTGTGCACCCTTCTCTCAGCCCTCTCTGTATAGAAGCACTCTTGGTGCCCTCCAATATCTTACTATCACAAGGCCGAATCTCTCCTTTATTGTCAACAAGCTCAGTCAGTTTCTTAAGGCTCCCACTGTCAATCACTGGACTGCCTGCAAGCGAGTCCTCCGATACCTTAAAGGCTCTTCCACCACTGGTCTCTTTTTTCAAGGTTCTTCCCAGCTTTCTCTCACAGCATTTTCTGATGCTGATTGGGGGAGTAATCTTGATGATCGAAAGTCCACTAGTGGCCACTGTGTTTTTCTAGGCCCCAATTTAATTGCTTGGAGCTCCAAGAAACAACCCGTGGTTGCTCGCAGCAGCACAGAGGCAAAGTATAGATCTCTTGCTGCTGTCACCACAGAGGTCACTTGGATTAAGTCTCTTTTCTCAGAACTTGGGGTGCATCTTCGTTCTCCTGCCGTTGTTTGGTGCGATAATGAGAGTACTATCTCTCTTGCCTCTAACTCTGTGTTCCATGCCAAGACCAAGCATATAGAAATCGATGTTCACTACATCCGTGATCGTATTAAGCAGCATGAGATTGATATTCGCTATGTTCCTTCTGAGGACCAGGTCGCAGACATCCTTACCAAACCTTTGTCGATTTCCCGATTTCAGTACCTTTGTCAAAAGCTCTCCATATCTTCCTTACCCACTCCAGCTTGAGGAAGGCGTATTAGAGTGTTCTAGAAGCTAGTTAGTTAAAGCGGTTACAATGTTAGTTACAGAGTTAGTTATGTAACTGTTTTCTGTTACAGATTAGTTGTAGCTGCTCTCTTGTCTATATAAACTCCTACAGGTCATGAATAATACAAGTTTAGTTTCTCTATTTCATGATATGTGTCCTCTTTATCTTCATTGTTAACAATATAAAACTTATTATACATTTAATAAAATTAGAAATGTAAAAACATTGTCTCAAACAAATTAGTAACTACAAATTTTTAAAAAAAAAAGAAATTTACACCACATTCGCCATTTGTTTGTTTTTTCATTGCATACGAAACGATCAGTGGAAATTGTCTATGTTGAAGTTGAAGAGAATTCCGAGGTCCGACGGTGTCAGTGTCATTCGCGGTATCAACACCTTCTAACCTGCATTAGTTCATGTGAGAATTTTAGCTTGAAGTACATATCCTCGAAATCACTAATCTAGTGTCATTATACAATTCAATTGAGTGGTTCATGTTTCTCAAGTGTATAACTGGAGTTCCAACCTTCAAATTCATTTCATGATTAGGAACTCTGGAACATCTTATCCCATTCAAAAATTCCATCTTTATAGATCCGAAAAATGTTCATATTCCAAATTTCCTACCAGTAACGTCCGAGAGCGAAATGACAAAAACATGTATTCTCAGATCTGATTCGTGGGACGAAAAAGATAAGCCCTTTTTTCTTTTTTGGCATTTATATATTATTTTTGTTAATAAGATCTTGGTTGTATCTTTCTTTTATTTGTATTTTTGGTTCTTAGCTTAAATATTTTTTACATTACCAAAAGTTCATGAAATATTTATAAACACATTATCTATAACATCTCTCTTATTTTCATATATTTTCAAATCTGTTTTGTGCTACAAAAAAAAAAAAAAGATGCGCCCGTTATTGGTTTTATTAATATTTATATTTTGATTATTTCTGTTAATAGAGTCCTGGTTGTATCTTACGATTTTTTTTTGCTTAAATGTTTTGTTTTACTTTTTAATAAAGTCCAGAAAATTTTAAAAATACTTAACTGCAATATGTCTATTATTTTCGTTGATCCAAAGTTCCAAACGACAAAAGTGTTGTTCAATAATAAGCCATTATGGATCTGAAAAATTGATGAGAATACCCTATAAAGCTTACCCCAACGGCAAAATAAGAAAATAATTTTCAGGATTCATATTTGGAAAAATGTTTTTTTTTCCTTGTTTTGATGATGCCCAGTATGTTTTTTTCATATTTATAATTTTTGGTATACTTGAATGTATAATAAATTTATTGTAAAACAGTTTTAAACTTAGGGCTTAATTGATTAGAAGTATTTTAAGTGATTTTAGTAGCTTGACACGATTAAGTCATAGTGAAACTTCTTGAAAGTCATGAATTTGTATGATACCCATTTATGCTAGCTTCTATTCACTTTTTTATTATTTTATAACATGTTTTTACCATGAAAAATATTATTGTTAATTCAAAGCATCTATGTGCTAAAGATTAAATTATTATCTTGATATTGCTATTTATACATGAACTAATCAGTTATCTATTATATTAATTAAATTCAGGTCAAGATGGTTTTATATATATGGGAAAACAATGAGCATTATTAGGTGAGTAGACCTTAAGCAAATAAGTACCAACTTGCAGTAACAAAAAAGAAAAAAAGATTTACATTCATATCTTTATACATGTAGATAATTATTAATTGACTTGGAAGTAACTAATACGATGTTTTTCCACTGTTACAGGTTATGTTGAGCAGATGATCAATGAACAATAACGAATATCCGGAGCATCAATGTTAAAAATGATGATACCCGAGCCGAGTTGTGAAAAATTAATCCACGTCATCAGTCTGACACATATTCGAATAGGTGACCTACGGATGACGTCAACAATGATGTACGACAACACGTCACGAATTAGGCTCGCCCGCTACCGAGCCCAACAGCTACCGAGCCCAACCGCAACACGTCTACCGAGCCCTGAGCCCCGAGCCCAATTTTCGAGATGAAAAGCACGCGCGACAGCTTCGTAAAAATAAACACATGCCCATGCTTAACACTTTATTGGTATAAACGCCACATGTCGAGAATCATGAAGAGAAGTCGACAAGTGGCAAGTTTTGGCCGATATGCACAACTATAGAGGGACATGTGTCGTTTTTTAACTATTTTATTAATTAGTGAATAGTTAGTGCAAAGATGACTATTGTAAACCCACTTACTCAAAGGGGTATAAAGAGTCCGAAAAGGAGAAAAGAAAGGGGAGGGCAAGAGTAACAAATCATAACAAAAACCGACCCCAATATTAAAACCGGCAAAAAATACAAAAAGGCATAATTAGCCGAGAAATAAACATACGTTACGACGTTTTCATTTCCACGTGTTAAATCTTTTACATATTTCTGTTTGTTGACCAAAACGCACGTCAACAAATTGGCGCTAGAAGGAGGGCCCGTATTGGTCCAGTCCGAGTTCCAGTCAAAAGCAAGTGAAACAAAAACCAGGCAAAATTTGACACTGAACCTTTTGATAAGGGAAAAAAATGAGTCAACTGTCGAGAAATGCCCGTTTGACTGAAGAGCAACATTTGAACAACCAACCTGGCCAAACTACGAATGGCCACAATATGCTCCAAACGGAAGCAGGGAGCACTACTTTATTCCCTTTCGCTCAGTTAATCGCCAACCCAACTTTTGTACAACAAATGAACCAACTTATATCGCAAACTCTCGCCACCGCAAACTCTCAAGCACCTCCTCCACTCCTTGCAAATACTAACCCGCTCAACCCACAACTAAATGTTAACATTAATCCTCAAATTCCCGGACTTCCTCGCCACGAAGCCCAAGAAGCCAGTTCGGGTAATGAACAACATGTCCGTCATGATAGAAGGCGGCAAAGAGAAGATGAGGAGGAGCAAAGTCGTATAGCGAGTCATTTCGAGCAAACACGACATCGTCGTGCCCACTCGATGTTCGGACGGACGGAGTTGATCCCTTTGCCCGGCTCGATCGATAAGTTCCCGGCTCGGGTTTAGGATGAGTGGGAACAACTCAGGGTCAATCGGTCCAAGGCCCTAGCTTATGGCGAGAACAGGATGTAGAAATACACCGCCACGTCGTCGTCGAACGAATTGGAAGGCGGTCCGGATGGCGTCACGATCTCAAGACCGCCCCAGTATGGAGCGGCCCAATTGTTCCATCGCCATTTTCTCCTGGAATCTTGGCGATCCGTTACCGCCAAAGTTGAAAATCCCCGGTCGGTCTCTATAATGGGAAACCGACCCGACCACTCACGTTCACAAGTACTTAGCATGGATGGAACTATACGATCCAAGCGATGCCATCCTCTCCAGGGCAGGCCTTTCCACGACTTTGGGCGACCGAGCCCACCGTTGGTTTAGGACCCGCCGCAGGGTCCATTCAAGCATGGGGGATCGGCCTCCGCCTTTATGACACATTTCTTAACATCCAAAGTCCGAGCCGCGCCTAAAGACTCCCTCGTAAACATCAAACAAGGGAAGGACGAGCCCCTGAAAAGTTATATTTCTCGGTTCAATAAACAAGTTCGGGAGATGGACCGGTGTCGGATGACGCTATTTTGATCGGACTATGGCATTTGGACTAGCCCCGAGACTTGGTTCAATTACTCCATCCACGAATGGGGGCGACCTCGTATCAAGAATTTCTAATCCGCGGAACGCCATATTTGTGCGGAAGAAGCCATGGCAAGTAACCGCCCGAGAGCACCGACAAGGGGGCGTAAGAAAAGGACGGAAGGAAAGAACCAATAGTTGGGCGGGGTCAGGTTTCGGCCGTTCTCGGAAAAACCCGACCACCGGATTTAGAGCTCGCCAAGAGGCGAGAGCCGAAGTCGCCGCGCTAAGGAGTACTTTGACCCACACTCGTCGGCCATATGGAATGAAGTCTGTGGTCTGAATTTGTTGCCTCCGGCTCGGCCTCGAAAATTGAGCCATCAAAATTAGATTCGCGTCGATTCTGCGCCTATCATAAATCGATAGGTCACGATCTCGACGAGTGCCGAGATCTAATTAGGGAGATTATGCGGGTTGTTCGGGCAGGCGGCCTTAAAAGGTACGTTCATGAACTACCACCCCCACCAAGATCGCTCAGCGTTAACCCGGAGCGCGTAATCAACCCGGCTCTCGCCGCCGCCCCGGTGAAAACCAGGGGAGGGAAATCCTCATGATGTCAAGTGTCAGTCGGATCAATACCAACACAATGGAGGATAGACGCTCCAACAGGAAAAGAAAAGCCGATGTTAGACAGGCAACCAATGCCGAAAGACAAGTTCGGGTGGCCGAAATCAAGGAAGGCCAACCCACCGGCCACTTTGTGTTCTCGGATGCGGATGCCGACCAGGTGGTCCATCCTCATTCTGACCCTCTGGTCATCACTGCACCGATTCTGGGTATTCCGGTTCACAGAATTTTAATTGACACCGGAAGCTATTCGTCAGTCATTTATGTCCGAGCATTTCGAAGATTAAACGTGGATGATAGTTATATCCGTCCATGTAACGATAGCATTCTGGGGTTTGGAGGAGGAAGGATAGTCCCGCTCGGAGAAGTTGATTTGCCCATCCAAATGGGACAAGGTTTGCATAAACGGACTGTTATGACAACATTCAAAATAATCAATGCCGATTCGGAGTACAATGCCATCATTGGGAGGCCATTGCTTTATCATATAAAAGCAGCCGTTTCAATATATCATTTTTGTATAAAATTCCCAACATCTGATGGCGAAGCTATACATAAAGGGAATCAAAGGGAGTCACGAGAGTGCTCTCTTAAACTCCGACCGGTGGAGATTAACCGTGGCAGAACAAGGGCAAACCCGGTGGAATCACACAAGATAATCCCTTGCCCGAAGAGGAGTCCGAGCAGAAAGTGGTGATCGTTCGGGAGGACAATCCGGTCGTCGGCCGGGAAGGAGCCAATGATGGAAGAAGAAGAGCCGGCAATCAAAACCGAGCCGGCCGCCGAAGGCTAATTGCCCCTCGCAAATCAAGGAGGGACAAAGCAAGAAAAGAAAACGAGCGGAACCAGTGAGAACAGTTGATACAATCAATATCGGTAGGCTGGCGAGGGGCGCCAACTACGTATTGGTCATGATCTTCCGAGAACCATATCGAAGCGAGTTGATCGAGTTTTGGGAAATAATCTTGACGTCTTCGCATGGACTCATGCGGACATGCCGGAATTGACCCCAAGTATGCGTGCCACCGCCTCAATATTGATCTAACGTTCCGCCTGATCATCCGAGAAAAGGCGCAAACTCGGCCCCGATAGACAGCAAACTTTCGAAATCGAGGTTAACAAGCTACTAGACAATCAATTCATCCGGGAAGCCCTCTATCCTCGATGGGTCGCCAATCCTGTCCTGGTAAAGAAAAGCAATGGCCAGTGGCGCCTATGCGTGGATTTTACCGACCTCAACAAAGCATGTCCTAAGGGATGCAGGTTATCCATTGCCAAATATCGATTACATGGTAGATGCCACAGCAGGACACGAGCTGATGAGCTTCATGGATGCATACTCGGGTTACAACCAAATACGGATGCACCCAGAAGATGAAGAAAATACCTCATTTTTCTCTGCTCGAGGGATTCACTGTTACAAGATGATGCCTTTCGGATTGAAGAATGCTGGTGCGACCTATCAAAGGTTAGTAAATAAGATGTTTGAGAAAATGATAGGTCACACTATGGAAGTTTATGTAGATGACATGCTAGTAAAATCACTGTACATGTCCGATCATCTAAACGATCTTAATAAAATGTTTGCTGTTTTGAGAGAGTACAAGATGATGTTAAACCCGAGAAAGTGCACATTTGGGGTCGGTTCGGGTAAATTTTTGGGGTATATGGTCAGCCAAAGGGGAATCGAAGCTAACCCAGACAAAATAAAAGCCATCACCGACCTAGAATCCCCAAACTCTGTAAAAAAGGTACAAAGTTTAACAGGCCGATTGGCCGCCCTTAACCGATTTGTTTCTCGGTCCACAGACAAGTGCAAACCTTTCTTTGAAATTATAAAGAAAAGCAAAAATTTCGAGTGGACCGAGCAAGCACAGATCGCCTTTGAATCCCTTAAACAACATCTATCTTCAATCCCTATACTACAAAAACCGACCCAAGGGGAGGACTTGTATTTGTACTTGGCGGTATCCGAATACGCCATCAACTCGGTGTTAATCAAGGCTAGATGGCTCTATTCAACATCCGATTTTATTACACCAGTCAAGCGTTACATGATGCGAACTCCGGTACCCACCAATGGAAAAGTGGCTTATTCATTAATTATCGCGGCTGAAACTCCATCCATATTTCTTAGAACACAAGATTATAGTATTGACGAACTATCCGTTGAAACAAGTGTTACACCGACCTGATACTTCTGGTCGGATGATTAAGTGGGCCGTCGAACTTAGCCAATTTGACATTATATACGAACCACGTACTGCAATAAAAGGACAGGCTTTAGCCGATTTTGTGGCCGAATTCACGTCTTCCATACAATTGGAAGTCAAGGAAGACCAAGAATGGAAATTATTCGTTGGCTCTTCCACCTGCAGCCGAGGGGGCGGAATCGTGATAATCGATCCAAATGAAAAATGCTACTTTCGGCCGCACGATTTCAGTTCCGCAACGAACAACGAAGCCGAATATGAGGCGCTCCTAGCAGGCTTAGATATGGCAGCCTCTATGGGCCTAAAACAACTATTGGTGCACAGTGACTCTCAGTTGGTCGTTCATCAAATCAACGGCGAGTACGAAGCGAAAGAGCAAAAAATTGCACAATATTTGAATTTGGTCAAGAAAAGGTTATCACACTTTAAGACAAAAGTCTTACATGTGCCCCGAGCCGAGAACATGCAAGCAGATGCCTTAGCTCGGCTCGGCTCCAGTCCAGGGACGGATGCCATCACGGATGTCACTGTCACACTACTGTCTGCCCCGTCACTTGGTGCAAAGAAAATATATACAACCGAAACCGCCGAACAGACTTGGATGACCCCAATCATCCAATACTTAGAGAAAGGAGTTCAACCTGAAAACAAAGTTGAGGCCAGAACACTACGAACTCAAGCGGCTCGGTTTACACTAGTAGACGACATCCTATACAAACGAGGATACTCCATCCCACTCCTACGCTGCCTTTCCGAGACAGATGCAGATTATGCACTTCGAGAGGTTCATGAGGGAATATGCGGCAACCATGCTGGGGGCCAAACGTTGGCCTATAAATTAATACGGCAAGGATACTACTGGCCATCCCTAAGAAAGGACGCAACCAACCTCGTCAAAAGATGTGAGAGGTGCCAGCGATTTGCACCACAGGTCAGATATCATCCTGAACAACTTACTTCTGTATTTAGCCCATGGCCGTTTGCCAAATGGGGAATGGACCTCATCGGACCACTACCCACTGGCAAAGGGGGCGTCAAGTATGCCATCGTGGCGGTGGATTATTTCACAAAATGGGCCGAGGCGGAGCCTCCGCAAAAATAGATGAAGAAAAGGTTGTGAGCTTTGTATGGAAATCTATTATCAGAGATTCGAATACCACATTCGATTGTTACGAGATAATGGGAAAGCGATTCGACAACCGAAGGTTTCGAAATTTTTGTGAAGGTTTCCGCATAAAAAACTATTTCTCAACTCCATACCACCCCCAGTCGAACGGACAAGTTGAGGCCGTTAATAAAATACTCAAGTATACGTTGAAGGCGAGATTGGAGGAGTCTAAAGGCAATTGGCCGGAGGAACTACCTGGCGTACTATGGTCATACAGAACGACACATCGAGCGGCCACTGGAGAAACACCTTTTTCTTTAGCTTATGGAGCCGAGGCGGTGATTCCTGTCGAGATCGGAGCCCCTACCTTCAGAATTGCAAATTTTGAAGAAGACTGTAATGAGGCCGCGCTCCGAGCCGAACTAGACCTTTCGAAGAAAAAGGTGAAGGCGAGATGAAAATGCGAGTGTATAAACAAAGGAGTGAAATGTACTACAATTCGAAAGTAAAGGAAAGAAGATTTGTGTCGGTGATCTTGTATTGAAAAAGATAACGGGCATTCAACCCCATTGAAGCCAACCAGGGGAGGGCCCATTTCGGTCACCACGCCTTATCGGTGGGGCATACCGGTTAGAATATTTGAGTGGAGAAAAATTTATGCATCCATGGAATGTAGCATACCTGGCGGTATTATCAATAAAGATCTCGATCCATGATCCAGATAGATTCCAAAGAATTATCCTTTCATCCGGTATTTCGTGAGCTCTCTAAAGGAAAACGAAGTTTTTACTCACCACAAAATCAAGACTCAAAACCGAGCACAAAATCAAGACGGCCACGCACCGAGCACAAAATCAAGACTCGGCACGCACCGAGCACAAAATCAAGACTCGGCTACGCACCAAGCACAAAATCAAGACTCGGCTACGCACCGAGCACAAAATCAAGACTCGGCTACGCACCGAGCACAAAATCAAGACTCGGCTACGCACCGAGCACAAAATCAAGACTCAGTTACGCACCGAGCACAATATAAAGACTTGGTTACGCACCGAGCATAAAATAAAGACTCGGTTACGCACCGAGCATGAAATAAAGACTTGGTTACGCACCGAGCATAAAGTGAAGACTTGGCCACGTACCAAGTACAAAATAAAGACTCGGTTACGCACCGAGCACGAAATAAAGACTTGGTTACGCACCGAGCATAAAGTGAAGACTTGGCCACGTACCAAGTACAAAATAAAGACTTGGTTATGCACCGAGCACTGAAATCAAGACTTGGTTACGCACCAAGCATAAAGTGAAGACTTGGCCACGTACCAAGCACAAAATAAGGACTCAGTTATGCGCCGAGCGCAATAAAGACTCGGTTCATAAACAAAATTTCAAAAAGAAAATAAAGGACAGGTTTATATACCGAGTACAGGAATAAATTAAGGCGAGCAAATCCCCTTATTCAGAAGTACTGAAAACCGAGCCCCGTACTTGGGAATATAAAAGGAAAAAAGAAGACAGGCAACAATCTTACAAAAAGGAAAGAGCCGAGCATCCACAAAAAGCTTGAAACACATACACAGGTAAGGAAAATAACAATTCTTTTCTACTTCAAAAAATATTTACATAAGGGAGGCCGAAGCCCATTACATCTCGAGGCACGAAGCCAAATTACCTACCTAGGGGTACATATAAAAGCATCAAGATTGAGCGGGGGGTGGAATTTCGACGGCACCACTAGAGCCAACTTCTTCCACGTCTGGAGGAGAGTCATGCGCATTAGAAACCTCGGCAAAGTTCGGCCGAAGGGTATCGAGATCAGCCTCCGGAAGGCGGATCTTCCTCGCCGAGCGACAGACGCCCGCCTTAATCAAATCAAGAATTTCTCGGAAGCTAGTCGCATGGCCACAAAAAGTTAACATGAATGCATACTCCTCGGAGTTTTTGTAAGCTTTAACGGCCTCTCTACGAACTTCCTCGGTTTGTTTGGCGGCGGTTTCTTGGCCTCCTCACAGACATCGGCTAGACGCCCCTCCATTTCTCGGCCGGGCGGTGGCAAAGGCATGTTCCGATTCAGCGACCCTAACCCTGAGCTCTTCTTCGGCCTTGCGGGCCCGATCTCGCTCCGCCTCGGCCCTCGCAGCAGTTTCTCTCTCAGAGTTGGCCCGAGCTGTAGTCTCATCCGCTTGAGTCTTAAAAGATTCTTGTACCCCTTGGAGGGTAGCATAGGCCTCCTGCAGATCCCCGTGCCGCCTTTCCAGGTCGGCATACTTTTTCTCCAGCTCGCGGGTCCCCCCAACCGCATGCCATAAGAGCCCAATCATCCGCCCAGACATGGCCATAGCGTATTGAATTTGTTCTTCGAAGCCTGTCTCCGAGCAGAATTGCTCGATACCTTTTGTCCAGGCACGAGCTGGAACACTCATCGCGGCCCGACCACGCGCTCCGGTAAAACTCTTGTTTGCTCTCTCTGTCGTGGCGGCACGTGAACGAATTCCACAAACCATCGAGGGCGTAGTCCGATCATCCCCTCGCAATATTCATCCCTCACTTGACTTGGAGGGATAAAGTGACCTTCCCTACCGAGGTCATCCGAAAAAGTCCGCGGACCTCCCTCTTCAAGGGGCTGTTCAGGATGTTCGGGTACCGTTCGACCAACCCCTTCGGTCTGATCAGGCTCCTCCATCACAATTCCTCTTCTCCTTTGAAGAGGAGGTCGCACCACCCGGCACCCCATCGCCAGGACGTTTACCGGCCGGATATCTTCTCTCCGAGCCGCTCCACATCCGCGGGTTGATCGGCACGCCCGAGTTCGCCCGCGGCCGTGTTCCTCACGCTGCGAAGACGTGCACGCAAGTCTAAACCACGCCCTGCACAAAGCAACCATCGTCAGAAGATCAAAAGAAAACAAAGATGTGTCAAAATGAAATGTGGAAAACATGTGTTTACCTCGGACAGCCGCCGCACTCGGCGGCTCTGGAGTCTGTGTTGCCCTACAGTGCAGATGATCGCCTGGGGTGGCCGTCGTAGGGACGGCGTAGCTCGCTCTGTCCTCACCGGCTGCTCCCCGGGAGAATGGGGCCGTACTTCTTCATTACCGGGAGGGTTCAGTTGAGGCTCTCTCTCAACCTCTACCTCCCGATCAGCCACCTCGTCCCGAGCCGCCCCCTCGTCCTCGGGGTCGGCAGGCAAAGCAGGCCTCAAACCAGCTGCGGCTAAGTTGGCCTCGGTAGCCAATCTCTCAATCCGCCTATCCATTATGCCCCGAGCCTGGATGTTTTCCAGCCTTCGAACAAAGGTGACCGACAGAGGCCCCTTGGACGCCCGGTTCCCTATAAAGGTGAAAAGAAAAGACAATTACGAAAGGAAGCAATAAACAGCAAAAGCAAATGAAGGAAAAAGGTAAGACTTACTATAACCAAAAACAAAATTTGATGGAGGATGAAGAACGGTCTCCCTCTCTCCATCTCCCACGCGAGCTTGCCACTCGCCGCCCACCCAAAACCATTTATCCTTCCACTCCTTCAGAGAAGAAGGAAGACCTTCTACTAAACCGTCCGGGTACCCCAGTCGGGTCTGTACATAATACCACCCGGACGGCTGGCCCCGAGATGAAGAAGTCGCCGCCATACAAAGAGCTCGTTCATCTCCTTAAATTTGGGGCGAGGATACTTTTCGGTGAAACATCACCGGAGGCCGATGATCCGCCCAAGAAATCGGGTGCACTGGGCCGGATGCATTCCCCACTTACAAAACCACCGCGTAAGGAAAGCGCAGTGGAAACCTCAAACCGTATAAAAGGTCGGGGCAAATACGGCTATGCAACCCATTTGGTGGGTATTGGGAACTTCCGTGCCGTCCGCACCCAAAAATCGATACCACTTGGAATACGGTACCTCGCCGAACTCATCCACCTCCCGAATCATTAACATACTCGGGATATCGTTTATATCACTCGGCGTCCACCGAGGCTCAACACGGAGACGAGGGCCTCCTCCGCGTCTTGCCGCCGCCGCCATTACGATGGCCAATGGGCCCTAGCGGCCTCTCCGGCCTTGAATCGCCGGATGGATCATCTACCCGCTCTACGTTATCACGCTCCGGCTCCAATGGGTCCATATTTTCTTCTTCCTACTGGCATGTCTAAAATCAACACTCGGTGATTCTTCACGTAACTCTCTTGTACCGATCCCGGTGATACACCGTTCTTCTCTCAAAATCACATCACTTTGGCGTCGGATCGAAGATAGTGTGCGTCCGCTCTTAAAGACGTTCCACCTCTATAAGAGTCCGGAGAAGATATCAATGACGCTCGGACTATGAGGGCGCGATGGCCGTCTTTGGTGAAAAAGAAAAGGTTCAGAGGGGGATCTTCGATTTCAACCTCTACACTATAACTACGACTCCTACTATCCTCAAAAGAAGACATTTATAGGTAAGGGGAGAGTATTTGGAAAAAATACCTAAGTTTGAAGTCTCTGAACTTGGAAAGCCGACCCGAAAATTCTGCTCGGTTCTACTTGCTTTAGCTCAAAGGTTAATGGTGGCGAAAGTGAATGATGAAGGGAAACGAAGGTATTTATAGGTAGGGTTCCTCGACAGCGCGACGATTATTCGAAAAAGACACGCCTTTTAAAAATTTAAAAGCCGTCAAACATATCAAAAAACGTCGCGTCCCCACGCCCGCACGACAGAATCGACGATTTTTCGGTTCTGCGCAAAATTGGTCCAACCACAAGACGCCACATGTCTCATTATTATGGCAACCCAATTAATGCGCCGTTTCAAGCATTAATTGCTACGCGACAGTACCAGGAAAGAACAAAACCTTTGAGAAATCCGTTTCCCCATTAATTGTTCATCATTATCATTAAAGTTTAACTCCGACTTGAGAAAATTCTTCTCTGGAATCAAACTTGGGGGCCTTTGATGATACCCGAGCCGAGTTGTGAAAAATTAATCCACGTCATCGATCGACACATATTCGAATAGGTGACCTACGGGTGACGTCAACAATGATGTACGACAACACGTCACGAATTAGGCTCGCCATTCACACCGAGCCCAACGCCTACCGAGCCCAACCGCAACACGGCTCACGAGCCCGAGCCCCGAGCCCAATTTTCGAGATGAAAAACGCGCGACGCCTTCGTAAAAATAAACACATGCCCATGCTTAACACTTTATTGGCGCCACATTCGAGAATCATGAAGAAAGTCGACAAGTGGCAAGTTTTGGCGATATGCACAACTATAGAGGGACATGTGTCGTTTTTTAACTATTTTATTAATTAGTGAATAGTTAGTGCAAAGATGACTATTGTAAACCCACTTACTCAAAGGGTATAAAAGAGTCCGAAAGAAAAGAAAAGGGGAGGGCAAGAGTAACAAATCATAACAAAACCGACCCCCCATGCAAAATACAAAAAAGGCATAATTACTAAATAAACATACGTTCGCACGTTTTCATTTCCACGTGTTAAATCTTTTACATATTTCGTTTGTTGACCAAAACGCACGTCAACAAAAAAGATAAGTTTTAAAGCCAAAATCAGCAAAATTTGGGTAAATTGCAATTTTAGTCCGAACTTTGGGGTAGTTGCAATTTTAGTCCTTTATTTTTAAAAAGTTTGGTCGGAGAATTTTGTCCTTCCGGTTAAATAGCATTTTTGGTCCTTTATCTTTCTAAATTTAGCAATTTTATAGTGAGAGCATGGAGCGGGTTGTGTTTTTTAGGCGACGGGTCAACCCGTTTCGCCCGTTTTAAATTAAATTAAATTAAAAAAATAAAAAATATATATTTATAAAATATTATTTACAAAATTTATTATTATCAATTTATAAATAGTATAAGAACACATAAAAATTATATTATTATATATATTATATATACAAAATATATATTAAAAATATTTTACAACTAAAAAAGGCGGGGTGGGATGGGAGAAAAGAAATATGGCTTGGATTGGGCAAGAGTTCTTTTTCAACATATTTTTATTCCAAAATGGTGTTCTTATGCATACATCATCAAAAAAACACCGTTCAATCCATTTTCTCGGAGAAAATTCTCCTCACCAATTGTTAATTATATAAAATAATAAATATAACTTAAAGTTCTTAATAAACCTGGTCTCGATATCATTTTAGGCACAAACACTTAGTTAAATAAGCCAATTATGTGCATAAGAGTACTATTGTATTTTGAAAATATGAAATAACCCAGGGGACCAATTTTGCAACAACTTGAAACTTACAGGACCGAAATTGCTTAGGAATAAAAAAAGGACCAATTTTGCAAAAACCTTCAAAAAGATAATTTTGCAAACTCAATAGTTAAAGCAAAAAATAGGACCAATTTTGCAAGCAAAATTTACTAAATTGTTTCTATCAGTATATATACAAATTTTAAAAAATATTATATACCCCCTCCCCCTACATATTTGTGCAGAACTAATGTGTTTGATGAATATGGTGCAGGTTACATGATAGATATGCTCGATGGAAAAAAGATGATTATAGGCAGAATGAAAAAATTTCAGAGATTTTCCTCAAAAAAAAAAAATAAAAATTTTCAGAGATAAGTATTAAACTTTTATTTGTTGAACTATTAGAATAATATTATACATCAATATAGTTTGTATAATTGTAAACTTCCTGATCAAATACTAATTCAATTTGTTTGTATTCTTTTAAAATTTTCAGATTTGTGTGAAAGTGGCAGAGCATGTGAAAGCAGACAAATGGTGTTTAACTTCCTCTATAAACAGATAAGTTCACATCTTTCATATATAGTTTCTATACGATCTAACAATTAACATAAAATAATAAATAATATTAGAAATAATCAAAACATAAAAATAAAAATACCTTTTTTTATAATCGGCATCTCTACTGTGCTTATTGCCTAATACACTATAACCCGTAATTAAGCTTCCTCATTGTAGCGAAAATGATACGCATTGATGTGAACTATGCTATTTGAGATGATCGATAGTTCATGTGTGTATATATATATGTATATATATTATATATAGGGATTGGTTCAAATGAGACCAATTTAGGTTTATAAAGGTATAATTGGACGGTTATATTCAAGGAAATATAATCCTACCTTTTCAGTTACCTCGATTTTTAGGGAGGAAAAATCATCAACTTCAAGCGTTTTCTTCAAAATTGATACTTTTTTCTGCCATATTTGTGAACAATCGTTTTATTGTATACTTAGTTCAATGGACTTGTATACTTAGTCATGTTTTATTGTATATTTAGTTCAGTAGATTTGTATATTTAGTTTAGTGGAATCGTATTCTTAGTTATATAAGTAGTTTAGTGAATTTGTATACTTAGTTACGTGGATTTGTATACTTAGTTCAATGGAATTGTATACTTAGTTATATAAGTAATTCAGTGGAATTAGTTCGGTGTAATTGTATACTTAGTTAAATATTTCTGTATACTTAGTAATATTTTAATGTATAGTTAGTTCAATATAATTGTATACTTAGTTAAATGTTTATGTATACTTAGTAATGTTTTAATGTACAACTGTTTAGTGTAATTATATACTTAGTTAATTGTTTATGTATACTTAGTAATGTTTTAATGTATAGTTAGTTTAGTGTAATTGTATACTTTTCATTAATTGTTGCATGATTCTGTTGCCATATTTGAATAATTTGCAGGTTTGAATGGGAAGGGAGAGAAAGGGAAGGTGAATCGCTTGATTTTGGGGACGTGGTCAATACAAGATCACGTCCCTAATTTTTAGGAATCGGTTACTATATATAATTTCCTGGATTCCTATTTTACCCCCTACAATGTATATTGTTATATGAAAAGCTGTATAGATTTATTTAGTACTTGGCCATTGATTTATATTTTTAATGGTGTAGATTTGGTCCTATGATCTTACCTAGGAAGGTGGTCTCATAGAATCTCCTTCCTATACATATATATATGTATACTATGTATGTAGGGAGAAAATTTAGAATATGTCTGAGGTGAAACTTGAAATATATGTATAACATTTCATCGTTCTTAAATATAGATAGTTTTGCTAAATATATAGAATATTCCTTTATGTTTAGGCAAGAAAAATATATCCATATCAATAAAAACACAGATAGTTGTGATCTGCATTTCTGGATAAAAGATATGATGCTAAAAATATGATATTTTGTGAAATACGTAGAATATTGTTTCATTTTAGCCAAAATTAAAAATGTTAATTAAAGTAGACAGTTCTGATATGCAAATATTTTTAATTTATGTTCCAAAAATATCATATTTCTGTTGAAGCGTAAGAATATTATTTTATTTTATTATTTATATACTGCAATGATATGCAGATCGGTTCCACATATACATCTATAGCACCTCCTATATATAAAAATATTGATATTTTTTTACGTCTATCTATAGCATCTTTGGCACTGCCTAAAAATGTCATTTTTCGGTAACAAACATTACCTGTTTTGCCATTAGTATTTGTATATTTTATTATACTCAAGATTTGTGAACATCGTTATAAAATAATTTATGGATACGGTCCATAATATTTTATTTAACCAAATTATGAAAATTATAAAATTAGAATAAGAAAGACAAATTGTATGTAGAATTAATATTGAAATTATGATTTCGTTGACTGTAATTTATTTTCTTATTTTGGACATGAAAAGGGTCAAATGAATGGAATTTACGGTCAGAGCTTTATTGGATAATCTAAATCAATTTTATTCCAAACGAGGCACGATTTTTTGACTAATCTAAATCGATTATATTCAGAACAAAAGATTGACATTTATATTTGGTGGTTATTCTTTTACAACTTGATATACCAATCATGCATTTATTTAATTAACGAATAAAGGATTCTTTAGTAATTTAAATTGGTTATCATTGATTTGTTTACCAAATTAAAAATACCAGCACATAAAACTAAATTTAATCAATTTCAGTTTAAATGACTACCAATATAAAGTCAAATTCGCAGAATCTAAAATCAATTATATCATAATAATGACCATGATTTGATAAAATACAACTGCATAATTAACAAAAAATAAAATAATCTCAGAAAAAGTTTTTAGAAAGTGTCATTTAGGCGGGATAACATATTTAGAAATTATTTTCCTGTTATATATATATATTGTAATACCCGACATTAAATTTTGAATTTCGGAATTTTAGAGTAAATTTTTCGCAAATTTAAGGATCTAGATTGTTAATTTTATTATTTGGGATTTTATATAAATTTAAGAATTTATTATCTTGAGAATATAAATCCGGATAGAAGACCTAAGATTAAGTTATGGGGCTCCCTATTTATTACAAGCCACATTAAAAATATAATTGATCCTCATTTTAGTGTATTTCCGGCCCAAATCATAAACCCATTAAAAAAGCCCATCAACCCATTTTTACTAGGGGTGTCAATCGTGTCGTGTTTCGTGTTCGCGGGTCATGTTTTTACACAGGTATTACAGGTCTGACACGAACCCAAACCCGACCCGTTTAATTATTCATGTCAAGATACACGACCCGAACACAACCCGTTTATAACACGGGTAACCCGTCACGACACGAAAAACCTGTATAATTTAAACTTGACACGAAAAAAAAATAAAAAAATAAAAAAATATTAAAATTACAAATAAAAAATACATTAAATATTAAAATTTATTTTAAAATGCATATAATAATTTTTCCATCATCATATAACCAACTAAAACATCACAAAATATTAAAATAAAATATCACAATAAAATTAAACGGGTTACATAGGTCAATCGTGTCGACCCACGGGTTGACCCGACCTGACCTATTTATTTTCCGTGTTAACCATGTCCGACCTGATTTTGACCCGAACCTGTTAAGGGTTGTACTTGTACCTGCTAAATTCGTTTTAGGTTCGTGTCGGGTTATCATGTCGTGTCACAAATTGACGCCCCTAATTTTTACTATATATATTTCATTTCTAAATTAGGAAGTTTCCAAAAATAGAAAACTTCCAAAAGAAGTAAACCATTTCTCTCTCCCTCTCAGCTTTTCCGGCAAGATCCACCGGCCACCGGCCTCCGTCGGTGGAAATCAATAAATATTTTATACCGTTGAACTCATCTCGTCACCCTCGTTCCAAATCTGTTGTCGGATTTTCGATACAATGCTCCGATTGCCGGCAATTTGCGGTAAAAGTTCAAATTTCGAAATCTTTGACTTCAGATCTATGGAGATCCAACCGTTGGATTTTCACAAACCTTATACCGTTAGAAAGACCATTCCATGAGGTTTCTAACTCCACCTCTCACGCTAAGATCGAATATATGGATCACGGGAAAATGGCCGAAGGTTCTGCAAATTCCGTCGCGAACCCGCGCGACCCACCAACTTTGACCGCCGATTCCCGGACACTGGTTCAAAATCGGTGAGCCTTATACCATTTTGTTCGTCTTTTCATGTACTTCAAAACCCCTCAATCAATTTTATGATTGGAGTTATATTGTTTTGTGAATTGAAGTTGGAAGTTGACGAATTTTCTATATTTCTCTCCTAAAAAATTGATCTCTCCCTTTTCCTTCCTCTCTTACCTGCTCTTCCTGCTGCTAGTATGTGTTTGTAGGTGTGAGTGTGTGTGCAGGTATGTATGTGTACTTGCAGGTGCGTGTGTGTGTGTGTGTGGATGTGTTTTTGTGTGTTGGGGGATGAAGCTTGACGTGATAGGATGAGGAGGTGGTCGGCGGATCATCACCATCGGCTATGGGCGGCGTTGGGTGACAGAGAAAGGGCAGGGGTGGTGGTGAAGGGTGAGAAAAAATGGAGTTTGGGGGAGGCTATTTAGAATTAGAATAAGTTTTGGGCTTAGTTGCAATTTCTGAAAACTTCATTTCAATTTCAGCCCTATATGATTTCAATTTAGTCCACCCAAATTAACTCTTAGGATATTACAAATTGACCCCAATCAGCTTATACAAAATTCCAGATCAGCCCCTAACATTTTTACACAAATTTTTTAATATCACAAAAATGCCCTCAAGTTTTTAATTTAAAATTCCTCAACTCCTAACTTACTCGTTTTAAACCCAAAAGGGGCCAAACGAACTCCGATTGAGCCCAAATGTCGAACCACAACCTCATCACACCCTCCTTATATGTAAGGTTATCTAAAATTCCAATATTACCTTCCATCACCTAAATTCAATAAACGAGTTCCGAATGCCCTTTAATAGCCTGTTTCACTCACAACTTCTTCGATTCACATCCAAATGCTCCCAAATTTTAAGGATATATTTTTCTAGTATATTTAAGTTACGATAAAATATTATATTTTCATTTTGAGCTTCTAAGATATATTATGCTATTTTTTTGTAGGAGTCGAGATCGAGCCTGGCAATTAGGATCTGCATCATGCACTATCATTCTGCACGCCATTAATGTGGGGTTACCTTTATACTTAACCGTGGACTATTACTATTCAATGCAAGTTGACTATTTAATTAATTATGATTAGTATGTTTTGCATGAATCCCATGTTGCGGTTGTACCGTACATGTTACATATTTATGTGCTGTGGTGACGATCACTTCACATTATGAGCTCGTACATATTACAAAGTTACGGCTTGTCCGTACAAATTCCACGTATAATGCATCTCTGCTATTTGTAATTAATTACGTAGTCGCGTAAGTGTACCCCACTGAGTGTAGTGCAAAACACTCACCCCACTATTTAACATTTTCAGATACAGGACAAAGTATATATGGCGACCTGGGCTCCACCATTTCTTAATAATTCCAAGATCCCCATTTTTTTATTTATGTTTAAATTAAATGTGGGCTTATTTATATTTTGTAAAAGTAATGTGTCGAGTTGTGAGTCAAAACTTGTGTTAAAACCATATCCGCTGCTTATTTATGATAAAGTTGCGTCTGTGAGCGCGGAGTTTATGTGAATTACTGATTGTTGGTGTTAAGATCTTAAAGGAATATTAAATATCAGTTTGGAGAAATGTGATTTCTATTTTGTTATAAAGAAAAATAATAATTTAGATTTCAACTTGTAAATTTTCCAAAATAGTAACGCCTAAAAGAAAAATAACTTTCAAATATATTTGCAAATCGGGGCGTTACAGAGTGGTATCAGAGCAAGGCCTCGGACCTTCTTATTTACTGTTTGGTTTAAAACACGAATTTGGGACATTTATTCCAAAATCGTAGAGTCAAATTACTTATTGTGTACATATAGTCTTTTCAGTCAAAGTTTTCTGTAAGAATAATTTTAGGTGTAATTCGGCTTTTGTTATTTAGAGACTTTAATATCAAAATCATTTAGGAAAACGTGTATAAATTAAAAATTCCATTTTTCGAAGTTGTGTGCGTCTAAACTTGTTTCGTAATATTTCTGATATATGAGATTTTGTTTTCTATTTGCGAGTCTAAAATTTTGTACAAAATGGGATTTCGAGTATCGAGACTTATTGAGACAATAATATTTTTTTAAAAAAAGGGTGATTTTTTGGAGTAAACATGGCCCAAAGTCGACATGTTATACTAAGCCCTGAAAGACATGCATTGCATGACTTAATTTCATATGCATATTCACATGTTCTACAATCTCAAGCCATGTTACATATACAACTTATGATGGAGACTATGTCTCTCATGTTATGCCATGATATGCAATATTTCACCATGAACATGTGATATGTAAATATATGTTTCAAATGAGGATTTCATCCTACATTTTTACGATAATCTCAAAAATGCTTTGTACTTTACATATTCAAAATGTGATGAACGGACACGGTCGGGTCTTTGCAGACTCTAATTCTGCTTGTTTGACATAATTTTGTCCGCGTCTGGCCAATGTGTGAGACATAATTTCGTCGGCACCATGATACATTCAAATATGCTCATGATTTTACAATTATTATTTCATGACATATTTTACACCAAGTACATGGATTTACCTTTCATAAAAAGGTTTTCACATGACATATGCATCATGATTTTATAAACTTCACTACATGCCATGACATATTAGCTCTAGAGAACTAGTGCTCTAAGATGTGATCACGATGAACTTTAGTCTAGTCTTTGGATTTTGTACTGTTATTTTGAGGACGTTATTATGTATGTATTAGATGAAGTATGGACCTTTCACCGCTAATGATGCCTTAGAAGAATTATCTTGATAATGTAACAATACTAGCTATCATATGAATATCATGTTTTAAGGTACTATGATAAGATTTGATATGTTGATTTACGCACTCTTGTGCAACTTGACTTTGGAGATATTATAATTAAAGTCGATTTGTGTGTTGAATATGAATAACCTAGATGTTATTTTGAGATGTTGTTGGATCAGGAATTTGATTTATATATTATTGGTATTACTAACGATTAGGTTAGTGACTTACCTGTACGAGGTTATATGTATTTGAGATATATATGGGTTATTAGTTTAACATGATGATTGGTGGATGTTTGTACTCGATTTGAGTAAGATTTGACGCTTGTAATTCTGTTTTGGGTATTGATCACGATATATGTGAGATACGTGTTAACTTATATTAATGAGACTTACGAAAAATATGGATTTGTCTTATTTGGATTATGCGGATTTTTTGACGTTACTTTGGGACTTGAGTAGTCTAAGATATCTGATCAATATATATATATATATATATATATATATATATATGCGGCATGCATAGGTTGAGAAGCTTATAATTTGTGGATACTTGAGATAAATATTTAGTTGATATGTGATTATAATGATGGTGTAGAAATCTAGATAGTGACTACAAATTACAGTCAGAAATATTTGGATGATATATTATTTGATGTTTGATCTTATTTGTGATTTGGATGTTGGATTGTCAACGGATTGTTTTGTGGATGTGTCTATAAAATTGGACATATACCATGAAAGTGAATGTACTATTTGAGGGGATTGTTAGGACTATTAAATGTGTCAAGTTATGGAGACAAAAATCGATGATAATTGCTTTGGTTGTTGGTTATATTTTAATGTAAGTCGTGATGAATTTTTGGTTTACCTTTGCCTAAAGAGCATCGAACACTAATTAGGTGTCACGAACTAGTTGTAGTGTTTCAAAAGTTTGATGGGAAAGAGTTTGTCTCCGCAGGCAAAATTTAGGCCAGTACCACAAGAAGTATGGTGTTTACTGTGAAAGTTATGAGGATGATGAGCAATGAGGATTTCTGACTTATTTGAATAAGATGATGAACGCTAAGCCAATCGATATTACCATTGATGACGTATTTATATTAGAAGATATAAGAATGTTCTACCCAACGAAATGCCCAACAAACCACAAATAGACAAGTTGAATTTATAATAGGTCTCATATTGGAAAAGAAGTTATTTAGACCAGTGTATCACCATGAACTACAAGGACTAGTTTGATTAGTGGAAAGACGCATGTGTACGTTTGAAGGTTGATCACATGTTGACTATTAAGGACATTGATCTATCAAAAACGAATTTATTAAGCTAGTATATGCATCATATGCTTGTCGTGATGCTATTTAATTTTTGAGCAAGCACCAATATTATCTATTAACCTGGTGAATTGTGTATGTCGTTCTTACTTGGGTAAATTATGATGGTATGTACATGGGATGTTTTATTTTATTCAATGACTAAGGAATGACATGAGGAAATATCTGATGATTTTATTGGAGGCACTCGATAGAGAGAAGTTTTGGGATAAATTTAAGAAGTTTAAATCTTGACTAGGAAAGTGGCATTTCGGATATTTTATTTTAGCATGAAGAATCGAAGTTATTCCCGATAAGAGCATAGTCGTAAGTGAACAGAAAAGTTAACCAATAAGTTTTGATTGATGAACAAGAGTATGAAATTTTTGTGGTCAAGTAAGTAATGTAAGGAGAATTATCTGACTCGTGATTTAGAAATGATAATGATAATGCATGCGATAAAGTATTAGTGACACTATTCATATGGAGAAAAGCATGAGATAAACACTGATCATAAGAACTTGTCTTGGAGTCAGCGGGGAATTATGAATGTTCGATTATGTGTCATACGAAGAGAATGAATGTTATAACTGTTGTTTTATACATAAATGGTTATAGAGAGCTAACTTACATGATGTTTGATGTCAAGGAAAAGTTACCAAAGCCCTACTAAGTTAAAGAAATCAAAGGCAATAGTGACAACAATGCTAGTACAATCCACTCATCGAATCAAAATGGTTTAAGACTTAAGATAATGATATGTTTTTGGTAAAACTGAATTGGGAAAGACAACACCAAGGGACTTGATATGATCAATGATGATGCACAGATTTGAGACCATTTAGGTATTGAAATTTTGCTAAGACTTTGTCAATGTTGAATTTCGAGGACAAAATTTTTCTTAGTGGGGGAGAGTGTAATACCACATTAAATTTTGAATCTCGGAATATTAGAGTAATATTTTCGCAAATTTAATGATCTAGATTGTTAATTTTATTATTTGGGATTTTATAGAAAGTTAAGAATTTATTATCGCGAGAATATAAATCCGGATAGAAGACCTAAGATTAAGTTACGGGGCTCCCTATTTATTACAAGTCACATTAAAAATATAATTGATCCTCATTTTAGTGTATTTCTAGCCCAAATCATAAACCCATTAAAAAAGCTCATCAACCCATTTTTACTATATATAGTTCATTTCTAAATTAAGAAGTTTCCAAAAATAGAAAACTTCCAAAAGAAGTAAACAATTTCTCTCTCCCTCTCAGCTTTTCCGGCAAGATCCACCGGCGACTCCGCCGCCGCCACCGTCGCCTGTCACCGGCCTCCATTGGTGGAAATCAATAAATTTTATACCATTGAACTTGTCTCGTCACCCTCGTTCCAAATTCGTTGTCGGATTTTCGATACGATGCTCTGATCACCGGCAATTTGCTGTAAAAGTTCAAATTTTGAAATCTTTGACTTCAGATCTACGGAGATCCAACCGTTGGATTTTCACAAACCTTATACCGGTAGAAAGACCATTCCACCTCCCACGCTAAGATCGGATATCTGGATCACCGGAAAATGGCCAACGAAGGTTATGCAAATTCCATCGCGAACCCGCGCGACCCGCCAACTTTGACCGCCGATTCCTGAGATCCACTGGTTCAATATCGGTAAGCCTTATACCATTTTGTTCGTCTTTTCATGTACTTCAAAACCCCTCAATCAATTTTATGATCGGAGTTATATTGTTTTGTGAATTGTAGTTGGAAGTTGACGAATTTTCTATATTTCTCCCCTAAAAAATTGATCTCTCCCTTTTCCTTCCTCTCTTACCTGCTCTTCCTGCTGTTGCTATGTGTTTGTAGGTGTGAGTATGTGTGTAGGTATGTATGTGTACTTGCAGGGGCTCGTGTGTGTGTGTGCGCGCATGTGTGGGTGTGTTTTTGTGTGTTGGGGGATGAAACTTGACGTGATAGGATGAGGAGGTGGTCGGTGGATCATCACCATCGGCTATGGGCGGCGTTGGGTGGCAGATAAAGGGCAGGGGTGGTGGTGAAGGGTGAGGAAAAATGGAGTTTGGGGGAGGCTATTTAGAATTAGAATAAGTTTTGGGCTTAGTTGCAATTTCTGAAAACTTCTTTTCAGTTTCAACCCTCTATGGTTTCAATTTAGTCCACCCAAATTAACTCTTTGGATATTACAAATTGACCCCAATCAGCTTATACAAAATTCCAGATCAGCCCCTAACATTTTTAAACTAATTTTCAAATATCACAAAAATGCCCCCAAGTTTTTAATTTAAAATTCCTCAAGTTCTAACTTCCTCGTTTTAAACCCGAAAGGGGCCAAACGAACTTCGATTGAGCTCAAATTTCGAACCACAACCTCATCACACCCTCCTTATATGTAGGGTTATCTAAAATTCCAATATTACCCTTCCATCACCTAAATTCAATAAACGAGTTACGAATGCCCTTTAATAGTCCGTTTCGCTCATAATTTCTTCGATTCACATCCAAATGCCCCCAAATTTTAAGGATATCTTTTCCTAGTATATTTAAGTTACAATAAAATATTATATTTATATTTTGAGCTTCTAAGATATATTATGCTATTTTTATGTAAGAGTCGAGATCGAGCCTGACAATTAGGATCTGCATCATGCACTATCATTCTGCACGTCATTAAGGTGGTGTTACCTTTACACTTAACCGTGTACTATTGCTATTCAATGCAAGTTGACTGTTTAATTAATCATGATTAGTATGTTTTGCATGAATCCTATGTTACAGTTGTATCGTACATTTTACATATTTATGTATTGTGGTGACGATCACTTCACATTATGAGCTCGTACATATTACAAATTTACGACTTGTCCATACAAATGCCATGTATGATGCATCTCTGCTATTTGTAATTAATTATGCAGTCGCTAAATTGTACACCACTGAGTGTAGTGCAAAATACTAACCCCACTATTTAACATTTTTAGATACAGGGCAAAGTATATATGGCGACCTGGGCTCCACCATTTCTTAATAATTCCAAGATCCCCGTTTTCATTTATTTATGTTTAAATTAAATATGGACTTATTTACATTTTGTAAAAGTATTGTGTCGAGTTGTGAGTCATAACTTGTGTTAAAACCATTTCCCCTACTTATTTATGATAAAGTTGCGTCTGTGAGCGCGGAGTTTATGTGAATTATTGGTTGTTGGTGTTAAGATCTTAAAGGAATATTAAATGTTAGTTTGGAGAAACGTGATTTCTATTTTGTTATAAAGAACAATAATAATTTAGATTTCAACTCGTAAATTTTCCAAAATAGTAACGCCTAAAAGAAAAATAACTTTCAAATATATTTGCAAATCGGGGCGTTACAGAGTGGTATCAGAGCAAGGTCTCGGACCTTCTTATTTAGTGTTTGGTTTAAAACACGAAGTTGGGACATTTATTCCAAAATCGTAGAGTCAAATTACTTATTATGTACAAATAGTCTTTTGAGTCAAAATTTTATGTAAGAATAATTTTAGGTGTAATTCGACTTTTGTTATTTAGAGACTTTAATATCAAAATCATTTAGGAAAACGTGTATAAATTAAAAATTCCATTTTTCGAAGTTGTGTGCATTTAAACTTGTTTCGTAATATTTCTGATATATGAGGTTTTGTTTTCTAAGTGTCTTGCGAGTCTAAAATTTTGTACAAAATGGGATTTCGAGTATTGAGACTTATTGAGACAATAATATTTTTTTTAAAAAAGGGTGATTTTTTGGAGTAAACATGGCCCAAAGTCGACATGTTATACTAAGCCCTGAAAGACATGCATTACATGACTATAATTTCATATGCATATTCACATGTTCTACAATCTCAAGCCATGTTACATATACAACTTATGATGGAGACTACGTCTCCCATGTTATGCCATGATATGCAATATTTCACCATGAACATGTGATATGTAAAGATATGTTTCAAATTGGGATTTCATCCTACATTTTTACGATAATCTCAAAAATACTATGTACTTTACATATTCAAAATGTGATGAACGGACACGGTCGGGTCTTTGCAGACTCTCAGACTCTAATTCTGCTTGTTTGACATAATTTTGTCCGCGTCTGGCCAATGTGTGAGACATAATTTCATCGGCAAATGAGCGTGTCTGCTCACCCCATGATACATTCAAATATGCTCATGATTGTACAATTATTATTTCATGACATATTTTACACCAAGTACATGGATTTACCTTTCATAAAAAGGTTTTCACATGACATATGCATCATAATTTTATAAACTTCACTACATGCCATGACATATTAGCTCTAGAGAACTAGTGCTCTAAGATGTGATCACGATGAACTTTAGTCTAGTCCATGGGGAGCCCGTTCCTCGAACGGTGATGATCCATCCTAGTCCCAGATATCCAAAATAGAGAACGGTATGGGGATGGTATTTAGAATGTGATTCAGGGATGGGTATATGCCATACCAGCCCCTGTTTGATACATGTTTTTATCTTAATTTTAATGATTTTATTTTTACACCAAAACAATGTTTTTAATTGTTGTCCAAATACTCCTAAATGGTTTAAAATTGTTTTAATATTTTCCGGAGTATTTCTTCAAGTTTTATTTTAGATAAAATTGGACAACACTTTTAAAGATTTTATGTTTATAAGTTTTTACATCAAAACAAGGTTCCTAAATGTTGTCTAAATACTCCCGATTGGTTTAAAATGTTTTTACTAAATTTTCGGAGTATTTCTTAAGTTTTATTTTCGACAAAAAATGAACAACATTTCCGTCTCGAGGTCAACCGATCGCCGTATAGGCCAACCCGTACCTGAAGATGAATTTTAGAACAAAAAATGAGACGAAAGGGAAAAAGGCCAGGTCGACCGGTCAACCAGGGCGTCGACCGGTGACGTCGACCGGTCGACACCCATGTCGACCGGTACCTGGGCGTTAATGTTGAAACAGAACATTGCTCCTTGAAAAATCATTGAGGGGGACCGGTCAGGGTCGAGGTCGACCGGTCGAAGTCCCCCTGACCGGTCGAAGTCCCCCTGACCGGTCGCCCTGTGTTATTTTTCTGTGTGTTCTTCAAACGTCTATTTCTGTGCGACCGGTCGCTTCTATGTTTTTTGACAAAGACAAATTTCTGATTGTTTTGGCAGACATCATTTCCTTAAATTGTGGGATTGATTTTTAACAGCTATATTCTTGATTTTAATTGTATTTTTCTGTAGATTTTCAATCCCCAAGAGGAGCCTATGCTTGATAAATCATCTCCTATAAATAGAGGAAGTTTTGGAGCAACCAATATAACAATTGAGATACAACACAACAAGATACACTTCAAGCAAACACTTGTTCTTCATAGTTATTATTCTTGTTGTAATTTTGCCTAGCTTATCACTTTCACATCCTTGAGGTCTAGGCTATTCTTGATTACACTTTGCACTAATATTGTAATATTCATTATTGAGTTATAATCTTGAGTTTTGGTCACCATTCAACACAAGACATCCTTGTGAGTATTCTTGTGGTAAGAATACACTTGGGTGATCTAGGTAATAGGTGTTTCAAGAGTGTGGTGCTCTTGAGGTATTGAAGAATTTGGTATTCTTCAAGATTGAAGATTGTGGTGATCTTCAAAGGTGCCGTTGAAGGAAGATTGTGGTAATCTTCAAAGGGAGATTGTGACCAAAGGTGGTGTTGTTGAAGAGTGTGGTGCTATTCAAGGTGTTGTAAGTTGAATTTGTATTGATTTTGGTAATTAATAAAATTCTTTTTCTTTTTGAAATCCATCCCGGATATACTGGGGTGGTAGAGGATTAGGCCCTAGTTGGGTTGAACCTCTTTAAATCGACGTGTATTGTTTACATTCCACACCTTTATTATCGTCTTTGAGCTATCGGTTCGAAAAAGAGGGTAAAATCGAAAAATGGAGATAATATATTCACCCCCCCTCTAGATTATCGTAGCCGCTTGGACTTACAAGTGGTATCAGAGCCAAACTCTTTGGCAAGCTCGTTTCAAATCGCGAGTGAAGAGAAACGATCGTCGGCTACGAACGAAGCTCATCTTACCGGCACCTCCACCACCAAGCCACCACTATTTGATTCCAAAAATTTTATATTTTGGAAAGAAAGAATGGAATGTTATCTACAAGGTTGCGGGTTCGATATTTGGAACATCGTCATAAATGGAGAATCCATTCCGATGATAGACACACCATACACCTCCAAAGCTTTCAAAGAGCTCAATGATGAAGAGAAGAAAATCATCTCCTTAAACGGTAAAGCTCTCAATATTTTGTATTGTTCACTTACTAATTTGGAATATGAACATATTGTAGGAATTCGATCGGCACATGAAGTATGGCAAAAATTAGAAGCCATCTATGGAGTATATGCAGATGCAAGGAGTCAAACACAAGCATCTACTTCTCAAAGGGATACAAGTTCAAATATAAGGAACAAGCCTTTTACAACTTCCAACTATGAAGTAGTCGAACAATATTTTATGGGCATCGAAGAAGAAAACGAGGTATGTCTTAAACCCTCTACTTCCTATGATATTGTTATTCAAAATGATTATAGGGATTTGCAAAATGATTTTGATGATCTTCAAAATGAATTCCAAAATTTACTTGTTAAGTACAAAAAGTTGAAAAAGGAATTCAATGTTTTGAAAAATGAAAAGGATAGTTTATTTACTTCCTATGAATCACTATCATGTGCTCACACCACCACACTTGACAAGGTTAGAAACCTTGAAAAACAAAATAGTACTCTTGTTGAGAATATGAATTGCATGAAAAATGATTTATCAAAATCCAACTTGAGTACCAATAAATTGCCCAATGTTGAGAATGATAATGGTTGTGATAATTTGGATAATGAACTTGATCACGAGCCTAATATTATCAAGTATATGAAAAAGAATCAAGTTCCTATACATGTTAGTACTATCACTTGCTTTTATTGTGGTAAGAAGGGACACGCCGTTAATACTTGTCGGGCTAGAAATAGCTCTAATTATTGTTGGAGACCTAAAAGTCTCAAGGCTAATCCCAAAGGACCCAAACACTTGAGGGTACCACAAAACAATGTTATATTAGGTACCCGGCGGAATAATAATCGAAGAAAATTCATACCGCCAAGAAAACATCAAATGACCATTTCATTTGATCAAAGGAGAAAACATTTTCAACAAAGTCATTTTCCAAGAAGAGGAAATAATCAAAAATGGGATGAACAAAATCCTTGGAAATGGCAAAGACATCATCAAGATGATTTTTCAAAAGAAAGACACTTTCAAAAATGGGAAGGCCACAATGCTTGGAAATGGAGCAATTGGAGAAACCATCATCAACATGAAGATTTTCAAAAGGGAAGATATCATCAACAATGGGAACGACACAACCCATGGAAATGACGAAATTGGTAAACCGTATCTCCCCTATTTAAATATGCATCTTTTGCATGTTTTTATTTATGCTTTAATTGCAAAATGAGTTTTTCAAATTTTTAATATTAAGGTCTTCTATATATGAGTTTTAAAAAAAAATCCTTTGAAAAATGAGACCTTGTTAATTTTAAACTCTTGAGAACTTAGACTAATGATTTTTTTTCTTATGGATTTCTATAACATGAGCATTTTTATATTGGCCTACACTTGTGTTATCATATTTTGTGGAAAATTTGTTTAAAGAATTGTGTAGGTTATATATCTCATATTCATTGGCTATCGCCTATCTCTTCACCAAAAGATTCTTAAACCATTGAGGTATGTTCACTCGTATTTTTCTTAGTACTCGATATTGTGCTCATGTCATGTTTATGCACTAATCTTTCAAAATATTTCATTTCAACCCCTTAAGTGCCTCTAAATGATTTTATGAATTTTTCTCAAAAGGGCACTACTCGTAAAATCTCGACTTTCTCGAGTATATATTTTCTCGAAACTAGTAATTGTCGAATTTAGTCCTCGATTATATTTTTGCAAAGTTTTAAAAAAATTTTTGGGGTGAAAAATCGAATTTTTGAAAAATCTAGAGAATGAAATATTGCACTGGGACGGTCAAGGTAGGGTCGACCGGTCGCCCTGCACGTCGACCGGTCGCACCCTACCTCGACCGGTCGCCCAGGCCATTTTTTCAAGTTAAAAACCCGTCTGTCTTCATTTTAAGAAACAGAACAAAAAATCTCCCAAACCTTTACACAGCGCAAATCACCCCCTTCTCATAAAATCTTCAATTCTTCTTCAATCTTTACAATTCTTGTTGCTAATCCACTTCTTTTTGCAAGAATCTTAGTAATATGGCTCCTCCAAGAAATTCTACCGGTCAAAATCCCACCTCCAAGCGTAGAAAAGGCGGAGAGGGTTCTTCGAGAAATCGGCAAGAAGAAGTCGAACAAAGGGATATTCGAGCTACTCAAAGGAATGTGGCTCAAGAACGTGATGATGTTCAAAATCCCGTACTCTCCAAGCCCCAAATTGCCGAGCTCTGCGGAACAATTTCGTTCAAAAATTTCCGTTGGGCGAAAAGTAAGAAATCTCTAATACCGTTAGCTCCCCATTCTAATAATGTTTTAGATTTCATCAATAAATATGCGGAGTGGTACTATGAAGATTTGGAAATGGGTGGAAAATCGATTGCTCACACTAAAATTTGTCGATTTAATTCGTTTACAAATGAATATCCTACTATTAGAGGATTCTTTGAAGAGCAAGGTTGGATGTTTTTGTGGGAGCATGCATATGTTTTATATGATGATGATATTATTCTTCACTTTTATGCAAATATGTGGGTGGAATAGGATGATAATAGGAAGCCTATTGCGTTGAATTTGTTTGTAAGGGGTCGTTATTTTAGGTGGACTCCAAATGAAATTTGTCGGCTTTTACGTATAAGAGAAGGTGGTTGGGACTATTTTTCTTGTGCTATTTGGAATGATGAGATGTTGGGGGTTTTTATGAAAGAAGTCAAGACTTATTTGGGCGTATGGCCAAAATATTCATTGTTGGCAATGACTCTTGAGCACCGGATTATATCCGTTATTGTCGCCTATTGCATATGCGGAAAAGCGGGAAAAATGCCTAGCAACATAGACTATTTTTTGACTTATAAGATTGCTAAAAGGGAACCGCTTAATTTTGGCGCTAACCTTATTCAATGTCTAATTGAGTCTATTACTCAAGGAAATAAGAAGTTTGTTATGGTCAATTGGATTTGCAAACTTCTTATACAATCGGGACTACCTTCGTCGGAGTGTTATTCGGAGGTATTTCAAAATGATTTTGACATTGATAACATCTCCCAAATGGTCACTATGCGTAAAAATATGGATATCCGACCAACTAAAATGGCTAGAGGAAGAGGTCAAGGTTCCACATCCGAAAATCCAAATGACTTCTTTGATGATGCCGAGGCCGCAAGATTGGCGGAGGAGGGCGAACCGAGCAATCCGGAGGATAATACCGGTGCTCAACCATCTAGGAGGTACACCCAAGCCGAGTATGATGATTTAAGAACATTTCATGAAGCTAGGTATGAGGCTTTGGAGCAAAAGACCTCCAAAATGCATAAATCAATCGGCAAGTTGAAGAAATTCATCAAAGATCTTATTCCCGGAACTTGCTTCTCTTCGGACGAGGAATGATGTCCCCACCCTTTTTTTATTAGCATTTTCTTTCTTGTACATGTTGTTTGTAATTTTCTATGAACTATCTTGTAAAACTCTATTACACTAATGAGATTTGCTTGTTTTCTTGAAAGGGTTAAAATAACAAGTTGAAAATGGCTTGTGGATGATCATGATATTGATGGAGTATTTGATGGTAAAAATACTCTAGTGTGGCATTGTTTGATAGTTGGTATGAAGTACTTGATGGTAAAAGTGCTTCTTTTAATTTTTGCTTAATTGCATTTTTGATGCCTTGATCTTTTTAATAGATAATTTGGGACATTTGTAATGTCTTATATGCATTGTTTGATGCTTGACATGTATTACTTGATGGCTCTTATATTTTTTGCTTGATGGCATTCGTAATGCCTTGATCTTTTTTGGCTAAAATTATCTCAATTGGGTCGAACCCTTGAGAATTTACTTTGTTTAGGCCTATTATTTGTTGGATATATGTTGAAAAATTGTTTTTGGTGATGATATGAAAAACTTGGCTTAATTTCTTTTGCAAGGGCTATATACATTTTCTTCAAATTTTGACGCCCGCCAAGTGTTCGATAAAATGTTTCAATGAAAGATTCATCACCTACATGATTCTCTTATTTTCAAATGTCTTAAATTCTTATTGAGATCATGTTTTTGGCTAACAAAATGAGCTTATGGATTTCTTATGATATATTTCTCCTATTTTTCTTTGGATTCCAAGCTTAATTCTTTCAAAGGATGATAAATCGTATTGTTGGCGCATTTTGACAAACTTGTATAATGTTTTTATCATCCTAACATTCTTTTTGATGATTCCAAAGGGGGAGAAACAGGATATTGGCTCGTTAGCTCAAAGAAGCTAATAAAAGCTTGTTATAAAAGCTATAAGCTATGGCTTCTTAAAGCCATAAGTTGTGGACTATACTTAGTCATATTGTTGTATGATGATCTTATATACTTGTCTAATGATGTTTTGTTGACAGGGGGAGCTTATAAGCTCTTGAACAAAATGTAAAAGCTAAAGCTTTTAGCTTGTAGTTCATTGCTTTTACATTATTCTTGATGTGCTTATTGATAGGGGGAGCTTATGCTTATCTTTGGATAATATTTACTCCCTTATTGGTTGCTTATGTATTTTGGAAATTTTGGCTGCTTCTAAACGGTTAGATGTTTTTACCGGAAAATTATTTTTTAAAAATTGTCCTCCTAATATTTCTAAAAATTGTTTTGGTTTATAATCATCAAAAAGTGGGAGATTGTTTGATACATGTTTTTATCTTAATTTTGATGATTTTATTTTACACCAAAACAATGTTTTTAATTGTTGTCCAAATACTCCTAAATGGTTTAAAATGGTTTTAATATTTTCCAGAGTATTTCTTCAAGTTTTATTTTAGATAAAATTGGACAACACTTTTAATGATTTTATGTTTATAAGTTTTTACTTCAAAACAAGGTTCCTAAATGTTGTCTAAATACTCCCGATTGGTTTAAAATGTTTTTACTAAATTTTCGGAGTATTTTTTGAGTTTTATTTTCGGCAAAAATTGGACAACATTTCCGTCTCGAGGTCAACCGGTCGCCATATAGGGCAACCGTGCACGAAGATGAATTTTAGAACAAAAAATGAGACGGAAGGGAAAAAGGCGGTCGGCCGGTCGACGCCGACGGCGTCGGCCGTGACGTCGACCGGTCGACACCCATGTCAAGCCATGACAGGCGTTAATGTTGAAACAGAACATTGCTCCTTAAAAAATCATTGAGGGGGACCGGTCAGGGTCGAGGTCGACCGGTCGAAGTCCCCCCTAACCGGTCGCCCTGTGTTATTTTTCTGTGTGTTCTTCAAACATCTATTTTCGTGCGACCTGGGTCGCTCTATGTTTAATGACAAATTTCGACCGTTTGACAATGTGAGACATCTTTTCCTTAAATTGTGGGATTGATTTCTAACAACTATTTTGTTGATTTTAATTGTATTTTTCTGTAGATTTTCAATCCCCAAGAGGAGCCTATGCTTGATCAATCATCTCCTATAAATAGAGGAAGTTTTGGAGCAACCAATATAACAATTGAGATACAACACAACAAGATACACTTCAAGCAAACACTTGTTCTTCATAGTTATTATTCTTGTTGTAATTTTGCCTAGCTTATCACTTTCACATCCTTGGTTATTCTTGATTACACTTTGCACTCATATTGTAATATTCATTATTGAGTTGTAATCTTGAGTTTTGGTCATCATTCAACACAAGACATCCTTGTGAGTATTCTTGTGGTAAGAATACACTTGGGTGATCTAGGTGATAGATGTTCAAGAGTGTGGTGCTCTTGAGGTATTGAAGAATTTGGTATTCTTCAAGATTGAAGATTGTGGTGATCTTCAAAGGTGCCGTTGAAGGAAGATTGTGGTAATTAATCTTCAAAGGGAGATTGTGGTAATCTCCAAAGGTGGTGTTGTTGAAGAGTGTGGTGCTATTCAAGGTGTTGTAAGTTGAATTTGTATTAATTTTGGTAATTAATAAAATTCTTTTTCTTTTTGAAATCCATCCCGGATATACTGGGGTGGTAGAGGATTAGGCCCTAGGTGGGTTGAACCTCTTTAAATCGACGTGTGTTGTTTACATTCCACACCTTTATTATCGTCTTTGAGCTATCGGTTCGAAAAAGAGGGTAAAATCGAAAAGATGGAGATAATCTATTCACCCCCCTCTATATTATCGTAGCCGCTTGGACTTACAGCCCCGTCGTCACACATTGTCATCCCTAAATATATTTGGAACACAAGATCGATGATACATAGTTTGGAATAGAAAACTACGTGTCCTATCTCATTTTCTCTAAATACACTCCTATCTACAATTACATATTTTTTTTATCAATTTAAAAGATTACAATACCCTTATTACCATAGTACCATGTTTTAATAGGCAAGATCGTGCCTAGCCTTAATTAAATGGTTGGGCCCTTAAGAGCATTTCTTGAGGCACCATTAGAGTCGGCAAATTAGGCGGTCCAAGAGAGCCATCAATTTCAGCTCGACCCAATAAAATGACTGAATTGGACTGTGTTTTCTTAGGCCCGAAATGAACCGAGCGTATTTGGCCCGAAAAATTAGACCGACCTGGTTGACCTATTTTTTAGTGTATTTTTATGGGCAGAGCTCCAAGAATAGCGGTTCGGCCACTATCTAACCCGGTCTGGCCTGATTTTTGTCATTAGCCCGGGCCAGCCAACCTTGTTTGGCATATTTGACACCTTTACCGGTAAGCTTACGTATAGGGCTTGGCTGGGATGAACTTCATTTTTAGCAGCCAAAAGTGGCCCGACAAGCCCCAATGGATCGAGCAAAAATACATTTGTTGGTCTGGCTGCCCCTATATGAAATGCGGCTCGAAAATATTTTGGCCATAAATTGTGTGGGGAGAGATAGAGAGAGTGGCAAGAGAGAGAGTAGCACGATTGTGGATTAGGACACCGTTTTTTATCAGTTTGTATGAAAAATGATATTTTTGGAATAAAAGGGGTGTATCGAGCAAAAAAGAGTCATAAAATTACATATGGGGTCATGTATCTAAAACATGGGGTGTATTTAGAGGAAATGAGGTGCTAATACGCTTACTCTTTAACAATTCTAAAAAAAATTAAAAATATTATAAGTTCAATTTCTTGGAGCAAAATATAAAACCTAGTTAGTGGAAGTGGAAGTGTGGAACTCGTCAAAAAGCAGTGATCCAATATAGGTAGGGGTGACAGTTCGAGTCGTGTTCGGATTCACGGGTCGTGTTGAGATACTATAATTACACAAATTTGGCCAATCCGAACACGATCAGTTTAATTACTTTGGTCAAATGGGTCAACCCAAACACGCCCCGTTTAATATACGGGTAACTCGAACACGACCCGAAATGACCCAAAATGACCTGTATATTTTCCAACCTTAAATAAACCATCTAATTATTATGAAAAAATGAGGATTTTAGGCTATTTATATATATAATATTAAAAATATAACGAATTACAATCAAAATATGTAAATCACAAATTGGCTTGATATAAGGGTTATCAGATTAAGCATCCAAAAACATAGACAAACTCCTAATAAGTTGCACTCCTACAATATATCAACATATAAATTGAAAACACAATGTTCATGAGAAAACACAAACTTATGATCCAAATATTAATGAAAAGACAATTAATTAATTGTCTCATCACCAAATATCAAAGTAGAATTTATTAGAATTTTTTTCTTTAAGCGGGTTAAATGGGTTAAGTAGATCATTTCGGGTCAACCTAAAACTGATCCATTTATTATCCGGTTAAATGGGTCTGACACAATCATGACTCGAATAATAAATGGGTTGACCATAACCCGTTTATATCGTGTTAGGTTCGGATCGTGTTTTCGTGTCGTGTCAAAGATTGTCACCCCTAAATATAGGAATAGCAATATGGGGTTTGAGGTGTGTTCGGCCAAGTTTGAGATCTGTTTTATCAGTTTTTAGGTCTGCTAGATCATTAAATCAGTTTAATAATTTAAAAAATTTAATAAATATTTTTTTCATGATATTACCACTAAAATTTTGAAAAAAAAAATATTTTTAACAAATAATATGTAATTTTTGTGAGACCCTAGAATCGTATTATAATGTAATATTTTAACTAATAAATATTTTAGATATTTGAGTTCATTTTGTGAAGTTATTTTCTTTTTATTTTATCAGAAATTCTATAATTTGATCAGTTGATTTATTACCCTAGTTCGATCGACTCGCATTTATTTGATTTTTCTAACGTTAGTATGATTTAAATTAGAGTCATATTTATTAAGAAATGATTTTTAGGATTTGACTAACCACTATTCTTCATCAAATATTTATTTCTTGTATTTGATCCATAAACCTTACCCATTACGCTAAAATAGATCCTATACATCTATTTCACCATTTTTTTATTAACTCAAAATATCTTTCATATATGGTGATGAAGCCCTCATTTTTACCATACAAATTAGCCCACTACTTACTTGGTGACAAATGAGACAACATCTCTTTTATTTGGATATAGTGTTGGCCAATTTTGAGGGGTTTTGTCACACTTTTTGTTCTCTATCACTTAGCTTTCACTTGAACAAAGAAAAGTGATCAAAATTTCCATCCCATTTATTCATTTTCTTCAACTTGTTGACCGGTCCTTGTACAACAAAAAAATCAAACACTTTGCTTCCATTTTTATCACTTTAGTGGCTGTTTTTTTTTTTTTTTTGAAGAGAAAACATATCAGTTTTGTTTTGTTTTTTTCACTCTATTTCTTCATTTTGTTGACTGGTTTTCTCATAGGAAAAAGAGACAAAATCTTGTTTCTATTTCACCACTTTAATCTTTCATTTCATAATCCAAAAGAGGAAGCTTATTTCTTCAATCTTTAAATTAATAAAAATCCTAGAAATTCATAAAAGAACACCACCATATTTAGGGGAAAAAATCAAGAATTTCACCTTGAAAGTGAAGGTCAGGACGTGGGCTTTAAGAAAACAAAATAAGGAAGATTTTCCATCAAAGTTTCTATTCAAGGATTGTTGGTAAATGGTAAGTTGAAATTGATTTTTGGGATTTTTTTTATGGTGCTATTAAGTCTGTATGGTACAAACTTGAGAAATGTTAGAAATATTGTAGGTGTGTTATTAGAGACTTGACTTGAGGAGGTTTTGGAGCTTGTTGATTGGAAGAAAGTTAGGAAAAATCATTAAGGTGGGTAAAGTAAAGCATAAATTATTTTGTTAAATGATGTGCTTGCATTTCGATTCTTGTAAAGCATGTATTAATTCTTTAAGTAGCATGAAAATTATGTTTATTTATGTGCTTGGAGGTGGCTATATGATTCTAGGATGACTTATAGTTATTTTCAGAATTTAATTGGAATCGGGGAATTAAATTGCAAAAATATTAACTTGTGTGGTTAAACTGAAAATTCAGAAATTTAAGGGTTGTTTTGGAGTTATTTAAACTGAGAAACTTATCTTATAAGTGATTTAATGTGTTGTGGTTGAGTTTGAAAGAAAAGAAAATTGAACTTGAGGCCATTTTGCAATTATAAAAAGTGCAGGGGCTAAACTATAATTTTGAATTTTTGAAGCACTGTTCTGAAATTTCTATAAGTTGTAGGGACTTTTCTTGAAAGAGTATAAGTGATTTTGGGTTGAATTGCAAATAAAATTTGGACTTGAGGTAAAAAAAGGCGATTTCCCATAAAACTAGGGGCTTAAATGCAAATCCTAAAACAGTTGGACCCAAAACTGAAAATTGTTTTATATGGGACTGATTTTTATTATTTGTAACTGTTTTTATATTTTTCTGAAAGTTTTAGGGGTTTAGACCAATTTAAAATATATTTAAAGTTTAGAATTTAAAATGGAATATTTTAATAAACTAAGTACTAGTATGTAAAATGATAAAATCTAGAACCTTAAACTGAAACTTTTAGACTCTTGTAAACTTATAATCAGTTTATAAAACTTGAAGTTATTATTTATATTTTTTGGTATTGTTGAGGCAAGTTGTAAATTTGAAATGTTTAGGGGCTTTTATGCAAATTGTTAAAGTCTAAACTCTAATACTAAATTTGAAACGTTTAGGGGTTGTAATGAAGTTTTTAAAGCAATTGATAAGTTTTATTTGAGAAATTCTAAACTTAGAGTTTCCTGCAGTATTTTGTTATTAATACCCGATTAAATTTCAACTCCGACTATAAATCACTTTACTTGTCTAACATTGACACGTGTTATCTTGAACTTACTTGTTCGTTCTTGTGAAGCATTTAAAAGTTCTTAGTTGTAATGCTATACTTGAATTGAGCATGTGTGCCACACAAAAATTGATTTTCATATCATTTTTGGATTTTTGTATTGCTTATTGTCTTGCGGTGTGGTTTGGTCAAACGAGATTGAGCAGGTCGCCTGTGGTCTTGATTTGACCAGCCATGGTTCTAATCCCACCACTGTAGGACAGAGTGTCCTGTGGGCAAAGTGGGTCGTAGGTTTGGTATATTCCGGAATATGACGATCTCTCGGGATGCACGGTGTTCTAGCTAAAGAGACGTCGAGCCACGTGGGGTAGTTATAAGGTAGCCTGTGACTTCGGTCAACTCTTGCTTGGGGAGACATAAGGTAGAACGGCGTAATTGTGGCCCGATCAGCTCAATTATGACTGTTAACACTTCGGTGTTCCTGCTTGCTTGCTCGTTCTTTTTTGCTCTTTAATGATTCTACTCGCTTATCCAGAAAACATTTAAAGTTTACAATAATTGCTTGTTATTGTTACTACCCATCATTTCTTGTCATCGCATAATTTTATTAAACTTTATTATTGTCAAACTATCTCTGGAAAACTGCGGTTTAACGAAATATTATTTTTTTCTGTAACGATGCTTGCTTGTATGTCATTACATGTACACTTATAAAAATTGGTAAATTTTAAAATGTAAACTAAATTTCTTTGCTCAAGCCTTGGAAAACTAATTCAATTTTATTTAAAATATCATTATCACCATTTCCCCACCCACTGAGCTCGTTTAACTCACCCTACAAATTTTAAAATTTTCAGAGACAGGTGGATTTGACAATGAGGGGTTTGATGAAGGATTTCCGAATCAAAGTTGAAGTTGGTAGAATAATTTCTAGGAATTATATGGATAATTGCTTTTGTATAAGTGCTTTGGATATTCAAACTTATTATATAGCTGGTACTTAAGTTTGTTATGTGGAATATTACTACATGTTAGACTTCCGTTGTGTATTTGTATTGTGATGTATAATATTTTGGATATGGCCTGACCAAATTTAAGTTTTTATGATTTTCTAGAGTTGTACTCTAATGAATTTTATGTTTTATTCCACTTGTCAAGATTGGGGTGTGACAGCTATGGTATCAGAGCTTGGGTGTGAAAGGAACTACACCTGAGCTAACCCAGGATAAGATTCTCTGTCTGTGGACTAGCTTACTACTAGATGATCTTAAAACCCAAGATTTAAGTTTAGTATGGGATTGTTGTTTTGTATTGGATTGAATCATTGATTAGATTTGACCGTCGAGTGAAAGATAAATTATTATTCTTGAATATAATGACCAATAGGTCCCGTTGGAACCCAGAGGAGTACACTAGTACTGAGTGAGAGTACTTAGAACATAGATGGAATCAATGAATATATAGTTTGTATCTTTAGCAATGATGTGATTTATATGTTAGATATATTGATATGGATACTAGGTATAATCATTGAAAATGGTTTTTAGCGTTGACCTAGGCAGACAACACTTTTTGGGTTATTGTATTACACTATTACCTTTGACTACAAATTTTAGGACTTATAAATATTGAGGCATATACATCCTCTTTCAAAATGTGTAACACTTTTTCGTTTCTTGTCGAATGAAGATGTTCTTTATCATTATTAATTTTATGATTGGTTAATTGAGATGTTTGTATTATGAGACTTAATCGGGAGGATATAATTATGCGAGATACACCTAGGTGGATGGGATTACTTAATTGGTGAATAGGTTTCTCGATATATTGCTATTGTGAATGGTTTACTAGGAATTTTCGACTCAACATCAGTCCCGGAGAGAAATTAGAAAATATGGAATGAATTGTAGAAAAATGAACAATAAAAGTCCAAGTCCTCGACCCCTTCGTTTTATACGTTAAATAAATATATATAATTAATATGTGATTTTAATAAATTGGACTAATTAATAAAATAATTTATAAAAATAAAATATTGAAAGAAGATTTGTGGATTGAGAATTATATATATATATTTATATATACTACCTTATAATTATTTGAGATTTGGTGTAAATTTTGTGTATGAAATTATACATATATATACTAAGTAATCCTACCCCCTAAACATAAATTTAGCCCCTAAAATAATTAACCCCTAATTTGTCCCCTAAATGGCAAAATAACCCCTAAATAAACCTCTAAGTGAAATATTGATTATAATATTGATAATTATCATAATAAAGATAATGATAAAAATATAATAAATATAACATGTATATAATTTAATTAAGAAAGGATACACATAATATTATTGCTAATTATTAGTCTAGTAAAGATAACAATAATATCAATATTTAAGTGTTTTAATTATCAATTTGTTTTTTTTTTAAAAATAATTGAGATATTACAGTTTTCCCCAACCAACCTGGATTATACCATGAACGCTTTTATGATAATTATAATTCCATGAACACTTTTATGAACTGGATTATACCCAACCAATCTAATACTAGTAGGGTTATTATAATCCATGAACACTTTTATGAACTGGATTATACCCTTTAAATTGCCAACTTTTATCATTATGCATAGGTGACACATGCATACCACTCACAGCTTTTTTTTTTTTTTTTTTACATTTAGTCCTAAGTTTTCTCTTGTCATTCAATACAAAACTCACTACCATACCTCTTCTAAAATAATGTTCTTCAGTTGCAGAATTGGCTTCTTGTTTTGAACTGAAAATAAGTACTAATTTCAAATCAACACTTTTAGCTTTAATTTTGGGGTTATACTTAGGAAATATTTTCAAATTATCCTCATCAGAACCATCACTACTCACAAATTCATCACTACATTCTATAAGGTATTCACCCCCTCCCTCCATCCAACATGACATCTCCTCTGCCATCCCCTTCTATAAGCCTAAAAACCATCAAACCTATATTTGGATATACTGACATGGCAAATTGTCTATCATCCTCATCCAAATCATAGTTAGTGTCACAAAATACATCAGAGTCAGAGTCATCTGAATCATTATCAAGCTCACATGGTTCAGGAACATTATCCAAAAATGAGAAGTCAATAAGAGGGTCAAGGTTTTCTTCCCAATTAGAATATATTGGATTATCGGTAATTGGGACTCTGTTTGGTTAAGATGGCTTTTTTCAAAGACATTATCTAGGTGTTCTACATAAATTTCAACCTCCATGCATCTAGAAATCCACTTAACAATCCCATAAGCCTCAAAATCTGTCTCAATCACACTACTACCTATCTGTAAAGACTGCCCATATTTATGCCAAAATCTATATTTTGATGAATTATAACCTAACTGTCCTACGAAATCCTTCAATTCAATTAGCCCAACAACTCCCCATCAACTCATCAAAATAATCTACACTACCCCCTTGCATAATGCCTAACAGGTTCAATTTGCATTTCCCCACCATGAAATATTTTAAAGTGAACATAGTAACATCCTCAATAGAATCTACATGACCACAAAAAAAATACCCATTATTAAAATACAGACAACATACTCAGAAAAAAAAAACTTCAAATTCGAATAACATACCATAATTTGGTGTCTCCTGCATACCGTCATTGCCTCTTCTCGCAATTAAACCAAGTTCCAACCTTGATTCCAGAAAACAAGGGTTTATAGCTTTATGTGTTTGGGACAAGGTTAAGTTTTGGACTCAATTAGGGTTTCGAATTATGATTTCAGAATGATATTTTAGGGTTTCACAAATTTGGGAAAAAAATTGGGATCCAATTTTGAGGTTTTCCAATCGAGCTAATATGTTTCAGTTTCAGCTGGTAAATTAGGTATTTTTACCAAAAACCCTGCTACTTCAGGTTCACCTGTTAGTCTTTAACGGCTGACTAATGGAATGTGCCAAAACTGATTGAATTTTAAAAAGTTGGGTATTAATAATGATATGTCCAAAAAAGCAGATAGCAAAAGCGAAAACCGCTAATACTGTGGGTACCAAAAGTGAAATTATCCCTTTTGTATTATATATCATGAATGCATTGATTTTATATGAATATAAATGTTTGGCGCGGATTTTTTGTAAAACAAATATATATTGGCTATTATTGATGTTTTGTGTAGTTTATGTAAATATATTTTCGTATTTGAACGTGAATTATTTTTACAGGTTTTTAAATAAAAAAAATAAAAATATTATGACAATAGCGACGGGTTTAATCCGCCGTTGCTATTTACTAACTAAAAAACTAAAGTAGCAACGGATCTGTCTGTCGCTAATAGAGACAGATTTTTCCATCTCTAATTTAGCGACGGACCAATCCGTAGTTAAAAACCAATAAAAAAATAATTTTAACGACAAATTTGTCCATCGTTAATTTAGCAACGAAAACATCCGTCGCTGTTTATGTTGCTAGTGTGTCGTCATTTTGTTGATTCAATGCATAATTGGCCACAGATTGTTATCCATTAAAAATCCGTCGCTAAAGTAACGACGGATTTCGTAGTCTGTCGCTACCGGATTAACTACGATTTGGATAAAGACAAAAAAAGTTCGTCGCTAAGCCGTTGCTAGATTTGTTGGCAGCGGATTTTCTGGAATTTTCGTCGCTATTATTTTCCTGTAGTGAAATGCTATTATTTGATATTTTTTATCCCGACATGTAATATTGGCATAATCATAATCATTATGTACAACCAGCAAATCCAAATTCCACAACTCCTTCTTTTTTTTTTTTTTTTTTTTTTTTTTGAGGAACAAATTCCACAACTAAACGGCACCAACCATTGCTCATTCATAATTAATAGAGGTTAATTACAAAACTGGACAAAAGGTCTCCAACTTCTAAAACTTCTGTTATTAGAAAAAAGCAAAGCAAAAAGATTGTACGACATAATTTATTATTTAATTTTTATCATTTCATTGTCTTCTAATTCACAGAAAAATAAATAAATTCGTCGAGGTGAATGTCCTGAATTTAATGGTGGACCAAATATTTTTCTAAACCAAAGAAAAAAAAAAGGAAAAGGAATAATTCCTAAGACCGAAAAATAAATTCACGAATTGGAATTGGACAACATGCAAATATTCTAAATTGAATAAAACAAAATTTTGTTTAGTACTGAATTCTATAATTGATGTAATTAAATATGTAACAAATACGCAAGTCTTAGTTTCAACTCAATAGACCAAAGGACCGCCAAGAAAACCAGTCATCAAGGAGATTGTTTTTAGTTTAACAGAGATACTATGCTAAGTATGAGAATTTTCACATTAGTCCGAAAAAATGACAAAGTGCGCATTAATTCTTGAACATTCGTAATTATGACAATCACAATTTATGAGTTGGTATATTGGTGTTATGATACTATTTGAATAGTTTTTAAGTGTCTTGAATTATGCAAATCTTATATTGATCAATTTCCTAAAACTATGTTTCGTTTATAAATATTTTTCAACAATAATGCAAGTTTACGACATTGAGTTATTAAATAAAATAATCAAATTAAACAAATTATATTATCACGTGCAATGCACGTGTAGTGTATATATATATATATATATATGAGTATATGTTGTATTTTTAAAATTTATTTAGAAACTATTTAAATATAAAAAAATATGTAGCCCCTAATATTTTTTTTCGAGGTACGTGTCCTGCGAGGGGAGAGGTGATAGGGTTCGAACTCCAACTCTGGGTCGGACCTTATTTGAATCTATGTTAATATTTAAAAATTTATTTGATAAATTGAATTTGTTTAGAAACCATGTGATGTTGACTCAGAAAAGATAAGTTGAATGTTAATTAAGCAGTGTGGAAAATATCAGTAGATTCCTGTGGGCTCAACACTGTACTGAATTTATCCTTGATATTTTTATTTGAAGCTAATACATTGAATGGAAATAGGAATAGGAAGTTGAGAGCAATTTTCTTACTCATATTTCTTTTATTTCAACTTACCTGCTTATTTTCCATACATTAGTATATGCGAAAGAGAAGGTTATACCTACTAATTAAACATTGCTCTGTATTTGAATATTTTAAGTTTTTGGTTGAAATTCCTTTTTTTGTAATATAAAATAATTTGAAATTCTAGTGGTCTATTTTCAAATACTTTTGTTTAGAATTGTTTGGGGAAGACCAACTCCGAACAAAGTTGACGTGTTTGCTTGGAAATTGCTCCAAAACATGATCCCAACGAAAGAAAATCTTCAGAAAAGAGTCCTTCATACAAGCATGGAATGTGCATTGTCAAGAGGCACAAGAAAGCTCGGAGCATCTCTTCTTTAATTGTAAGTTCTCACACCAATGGACCAGTGTGAATAAATGGATGGGATTTTCTTACGTGGGGCATACAAACTCCCTTGTTCATCTGGTGGCTCATTTGGGATTGATTAATGAAAAAGAAAGCTGAGATGTTGGAAAACGGTTTGGATGTGTATCGTTTGGAATATTTGGATCGGTAGAAATAGTAACCCTTGGTATTGGTTTAAAAGCTCAGATTCTGGAGATGAAAGAAATACAGGTTGCTGCTCGGTTCGATAATCCAAGTAGAATTTGGTGAAATCCGATTTAGAGCTTGATGATTTGGGTTCATTTTGTAATCTGGAAATTGGGTGGAGGAAGAGTTTGTGTAGTCTCAATGTCTCATCTTGATTGTCTGGGTTTGAAAGTTTCTTTTTACGTTAGGCATATTGTGATGGGCTGAGCACCCCTTGTGTTCTTAGCAGCAGGGCGTAGCAGCATTTAACTGGCAAATTTTTTTTCCCTCATTTTCCCCTCAATTATTTTTTCTCTTTAAAAAATACATATAATTTTTTTTTAATTTTTTTCCATGAAAAACGGACAAAAAAAAAAATTTTGGGGTGTCTTCAGGCCCCCCCCCCTATCTACGCCCTGCTTAAATATCTTTGTCGTATAAAAACTAAATACTTCATTCTAAAATTATGAAATTATGTTTCTCAAAAAAAAAAAAAAAAATATGAAATTTTATTCAAAATTTGAATAAATCAAAAAACTTAAGGGAGTGTTTGCAATCATTAAAAAAAGCATTTATGGGCTTTCGGCTGAAAATAATCACTTTTCAGCATTTGCAAATGACAACTTCAGCTCCATATAATTAGAATCTAAAAGCATAGATATGAGAGTTTTACATTTAAATATGATTCTACTTTTGGATTGATTTTTACAAATAAATAACTACTTTTACAACATTTTCATCAAACACTCTCCAACTTATATGTGATTTTGTTTGCATATACTATCAAGTTCTGATTCTCAACTATTTTTAATTCTAGTACAATAAATCATTTCTTCTACAAACAAAAGTTTTTGCAAGCACTCCCTTAAATATCCATAAAATTTTTCCTAAATTACTCTATTTACGTTATGCCTGCAGTGGTGTGATTAAGAAATGAGTATAAAAAATTTGTAGGTAATGATACATCGTGATCGACGTCATGACCATGACATACTCAATTTCTTATAAAAGTTTAGCTCCCACTCTTCTTCTTGGTAATTTCAACTGTACTCGAATAATTTTTCAAAGTCAAGTTCTACCATACAAAACATGGACTTGTTATTAATTATAAGAATTTAATAAACTACGAAATTTAACCAATTGGGAATTATGGCAGAGCTCATTTTCCAAGAAGTTTCCTACAACCCAAGAGGTGTTGCAACTTTTAAATGTGATCAAAATGTAGTTTCCATACAGAAGTATGCACAAAAGCTTTTATTTATTGATCCAAGTGAAAAAAAACTGCACATATTAATGTATTAATAACTAATAAGCAATTAATAGTCAACCATTTGCAGTTTGTTCGTGTTCAAAATTATTAGGGATAATTGCAAAAACACCCCTGAGGTTTGGGTTAATTACAAAAAACCCCTTGAGGTTTAATTCCATCTTACATATTCCCTCATCATAAGCAAAAAATCATATCAAAAAGCCTCTGATATTTATAAAAAATACTACAATTACCTCCTTAAATTTAACACATAATCAAACCCGATGGATTTTTTTGTAATTTTGAAACAAGTCTATTTTTTTTTTGTAATTAGCCCAAACCTCAGGGGTGTTTTTGTTATTATCCCAAATTATTATAATAAATAGACACATTCATTGAAAGACTTTTATTTTATGCCATGCCTATTGATGCTACTGGGCAACTCAAAATCGAGTAATCACTATTATAAAAGAAAAAGAAGAGAACAAACCAAAAACGCAATGTAATTTGCTTAATGCAATAATGAGCTTGCTCTTGAACAATGTATTTGACTTTACAAGTAATTTCCAATCAACAGATAAGTATTATTTAATTATTAGTAAGGGGAGTGCTCACTATATAAAATATCCCAACATAATAATTTTGTCAACTTGTGGATGATGTTATATAGTTCAAACATTAAAATGTTGTACCATATATTTAGTGCTCAAACAGTGATCATCAATCCCAAGTCTCAAAGCTGGAAAACACACACATAATGGAGAACAAACCTCCCAGCCTTGACACTCTCTCTTTCTTGATTTTCATCCTCTCCTTCAATATTTTCACCATCAACAGGGCCATGGCTCAGAAAGCAACGATCCGTGTAAAAGTCGGGGTGGTGCTAGACATGGATCATTATGTTGGACAAATGGGGTTGGACTGCATCTCAATAGCACTGTCTGATTTCTATGCCACACATGATTATTACAAGACAAGGCTAGTTCTCAACAACAGGAACTCCAACAGAGATGTTGTTGGGGCAGCTGCAGCAGGTACTCAACCAAACTCACACAAACACACTGATAGAAACTTCAATTTCATTTGAAAGTTTTGCTTTCAATAATAACCCACAAATGGTGTGCAGAGTGAAAGTGTTATTACGGATGTCAGCAACACTTGTAAGAACATGCCGTAGAAATAGAAAATAACACACCAATCCAAATTTGTCTTCGAGTTATTTAACTCGTAGAACCAATTTTTTAAACCCGGGCCGGACATCGAACCGAGTTAGTAACTGGGTCATTGCGTCACAGGTTCAACCAATTAAACCATTCTTGAAAAACCGGTTGGCCCGTATAAATACGCACATATATATCATATAGTTACACACATGTAAAAGATAAACACAAGTACAAATGCAAAAAAATATTAACAAATACAATTAAAAATAAAAATTAAATTAATAAATTATAATATCCAAATATATATATAAATCAAATATAAAAAATTATATGAAAATTTACTAAACATATTTTCCTTCAACTTTTGTTATAAAACAAAGAAAAAAATTGAACGAGTTAATAGGGTCACCTTTGGTTTTGGGTTTTGGCGATTTTGAAGCAGTGACAATGGTTTATAGCCATCCGGTTCTTATATATAACCGGATCGAACATGTGACCAGTACCCGGTTAAACTGGTTGAACTGACCGGTCCGATCCGAGTTTCAAAATATTGTGTAGAACGTGGAAATAGTCTGACAAACTTCACTAGAAAAATCTGTTACAACTCAATGACAAAACTCACGTATCAACTAGTGAAACTAACTAAAACTCCTTTACATGAGTAGATCTATGAATATCGCCTTCGACTGGCGTCCAAAATACAAAATATTTGTACTACGACGCTCAAAGAAAACAAATATGGACGAAAAATACAAAATATAAGATCTTGGATTTCGGATGTCGTTATGTGAATGTAGTAGCGTCTCCATTGACATCTGAATTTGTGTACACTCTTCATGTTGTATATATTTCTGGATAGTGGGTAATGGAATATGTTTATGAAAAATCGAAAATCAAATTTTGTATTGGCTATTTTGCAAAAATTGTTACAACCCATTTAAAATTTTTCAAAAGATAAATCACAAGGGGGGGATGGGGAAAGATGGGGAAAGAAATAAGTAATTTAATTATTTTATAATAATAAATTATTTTTTATCCCAATGGGCAATTTAACTTTAGGCACATCTTAAAGATGTTATCTTTAAGGTATTAATTCCTCCCACTATGGTGTAATTTTAAGTGGATTGTGATTTTTCTCAAGGAATTAACCTCCGGGATACAAAGCACTTGAGGTGCGCCAACCCATTAAAACTTTTTGTTTTATTTTGCAAAAATTCCAAAGTTGCACTCCTTAGAATTTTTCAAAAGCATAAATCACAAGATGTAGTTAAAATAACAATAGTAGAAAGTATGAAAGAAATAAGTCTCGTAGGAATTTTATGGAATAAATTTTCCATTACCTATTTTCTCCTTTTTAGAAGTATTTATAGACTTCTAAAGGTTGCAATCAAAAAGTTGCATGCCTTCTCAATTAATGGAAGTTATAAATATTTTAAAGGTTGCACTCTATTCATTGTAATCCTTCCCAATAGATGACTTTACCACAATAAAAAGGTACAGACCTTTTTACATATTTCTCATTTTCCATATTTATTTATTTCTTTCTTTCTTTCCTCCTTTTATATATTATATAAAATATACTATATAATATGTGCATAAAATGAATGCCTATCTAAAAGTGATGCTATGACATGAGATGCAATAAATGCAAGATACTATATTATATGTAAATATACAACACTTCAAAACTCGAAACCTCAGCTTTGTGCTCTCGATTGTCTCTCAATTTTTATTTCTGAACATCCAGCTGTTTTATATAGGCCTCCATATGATCACTGAGTCCTACATAAACATGGAAAAAGAGATATCTATAATAAAGGAGTTAGTGTATCACTTGAGATAGGAATTTAAGAGTCCTAATATATCATAATCTAGATTACTTAAGATCCAAAATACAACCAAAACATTCCTAAACTATATCAAATCAAAACTTTCCTAAAATACAATCACATTCCTGGAATAAATCTAGAAAAGGCAAAACGCAAAATAATAAATCAGATGATTTCACAAAGGAAAAAATCAATTGGAATTAAAATTCCAACATCATTTAAATGCATATTGTTTTTGGGAGGGAGCACTAAGGTACAACACTTTTCTTGCGGTCTTACTGAATTTTCTTGCATATAAAATGCAGCTCTAGACCTGCTGAAGAATGTTGAAGTGCAGGCCATCATAGGCCCCTTTTCCTCAGTGCAGGCGAATTTCATGATAAATCTTGGAGACAAAGCTCACGTACCCATCATCACATTTTCGGCGACTAGCCCTTCTCTCTCTTCCTTCCGAAGTCCATACTTCATTCGGGCTGCTCTAAATGACTCTTCCCAAGTACAGGCAATTAGTGCAATAATCCAAGCCTTTGGATGGAGAAAAGTTGTGCCCATCTATGTGGATAATGAATTCGGAGAAGGGATTATACCATTTTTAACCGATGCCTTGGAAAAGGTAAACGCCCGGGTACCTTACAGGAGTGTCATTCCTTCATTAGCGACAGATGATCATATTATTGCAGAGCTTTACAAGCTGATGACCATGCAAACTAGAGTTTTCATCGTGCACATGATGCCCACTCTTGCTTCTCGCCTCTTCACTAAAGCCAAACAACTAGGAATGATGAGTCAAGAGTATGCATGGATAATTACAGATGGCATCACAAATGAATTAAATTCATTGGATCGTTCGGTCATGGAGTCCATGCTGGGAGTAATAGGTGTGCAACCTTATATTCCAAAAACAGAACAACTTCAAAACTTTACAATCCGATACGAAAAAAAGCTTCTGCAGAACAATCCAACAGCTCTTAGTCTGAATTTGAACATATTTGGACTTTGGGCTTATGACTCGGCCATTGCACTAGCCATGGCAGTAGAAAAAGCAAGAGTAACAAATGCTGCATTTCTAAAGGCAAATATTTCTAGAAATTCTACAGACCTTGATGGATTTGGAGTCTCGAGTGCCGGACCAGGGCTCATTCGGGCTTTATCAACAACCGCATTCAGAGGCCTTTTTGGGAAATTCAAATTAATTGATGGCCAACTCCAATCACCTCCTTATCAGATAGTCAATGTGATTGGTCCCGGAGCTCGAGTGGTAGGATATTGGACTAAAGAGAATGGAATTGTTAGAGAACTGAACTTCGCAAACACCAATACATACTCCACTTCCAAGTCCAATATTGGGTCCATTATATGGCCAGGGGATAAAACATCTCCACCCAAGGGTTGGATGATCCCAACAAATAGGAAGAAATTAAGGGTAGGGATACCTTTAAATGACGCTTTCTCTAAGTTCGTACGTGTCGTTCGGAATTCTGACAATTCGGCAGAAGTTGGCGGGTACTGCATAGATGTTTTCGATGCAGTGGTTGAAGCTCTACCATATGGTGTACCATATGAATACATTCCTTTTGCTGCATCTGACCACAACAGCACTGGCAATTACAATGATTTGGCCATTCAAGTATATACAGGAGTAAGCCTTTTCTTCTCTTTCAAATTTACATAAAAATGGATAATTGCAAAAACTACTCTGAGGTCTGGCCTAACTACAAAAAAAAAAAAAACTCGGAAATCTTACAAATACCCCCTTAAGGTATTACAAATACCCTCTCTTGAGGGTGCAATTTGTAATATAAAAACAAATACCAACGGCGTATTTGTAATTTTGAAAGATTTTTGGATTTTTTTGTAATTAGACTGAACATCAAGGGTATTTTTTGTAATTAACACTACATAAAAATGCAGTGTGTATTTTTACAATGTAAACATCAGATTGCTAACTTTTTTTTGATCACTGGACAGAACTTTGATGCCGTAGTTGGTGATATAACTATTATAGCAAATAGGTCACAATACGTTGACTTTACCCTGCCTTATACAGAGTCTGGTGTTTCCATGGTTGTACCAATCAAAGATGATAAGAGCAAAAATGCATGGATATTTTTAAGGCCACTGACATGGGAACTTTGGTTGACAAGCTTTTGCTCATTCATTTTCATAGGTTTTCTTATTTGGATTCTCGAACATCGAACCAATGAAGATTTCAGGGGCCCTCCTTGGCATCAAGTAGGCATGATATTCTGGTTTGCCTTCTCAACGATGGTCTTCGCTCACAGTAAGTTACAATTTGTTGCCAGGATAAATATTTGAAGAATTTTTAATTGCTATTGACTCAATATTGAACACTTAACGGTGCTCTATGAAAATCTAAGTTCACTTAAATTATACACATCTAATACTAAAATTTACATGTTTTCTATTTTGTAGAGGAGAGGGTGATAAGCAACTTGGCTAGGTTTGTGCTAATTATATGGTTCTTGGTGGTTCTTATACTAACCCAAAGCTATACTGCTAGTCTTACTTCTATGTTGACAGTTCAGCAGCTGCATCCTACCATTACAGATGTTAATGAGCTTATAAAAAACAACGAATATGTGGGCTACCAGAACGGATCTTTTGTTTTTGAACTTCTGAAAGATATGGGTTTTCATGAATCAAGACTTTTGGCATTTAACTCACCAGATGAACTTTATGAACTATTCTCCAAAGGGAGTAGAAATGGTGGTATAGCTGCTGTTATTGATGAGATCCCATATATGAAGTTGTTCCTTGCTAAGTACTGTTCAAAGTACACCATGGTTGGTCCAACATATAAGACCGGTGGTTTTGGCTTTGTAAGTGATCCTCATTTAGCTCCTCTCTCTACTTTCAGCCTTTATATCCATAAAATGCTTAAAATGCATTTTCTCATGCTTTTTATTGTTACATATATATATGGAATAATTACAAATAATATCCCTGATATTTAGCCTAACTACAAAGAACTCCATTTATCTTTGGAAATTACAAATACCCTCTTAACGTATTACAAACAACCCCTTAAGGTGCAATTTGTAAAATATAAGCAAATGCCAATGAGGCATTTGTAATTTTAAAAGATAACAGCGTTTTTTGGTAATTATGTTAAATCTCAGGGTAATTTTTGTAATTATTCCTATATATACACATATATTCACAGGTCTTTCCGAAAGGTTCTCCACCAGTACCTGATATTTCAAGAGCGATACTAGAAGTTACCGAGAGTAAAAAGATGATGACGATTGAGAAAAAATGGTTGGGTGACGAGACCAAATGCCCGGACTCCAGTACCTTAATCTCATCCAGCAGTATTGGCCTAGAAAGCTTCTGGGGGCTCTTTTTAATGGTAGGAATTGCTGCAGTTTCAGCTTTTATAATATATGTGATTAAGTTCCTACATGAAAATCGGCATGTCATGTATCGCTCTGATCCCCACTCAACTATATGGAGCAAGACAACAGAGTTACTACAAAGGTTCAACAACAGAGATCTCAGTTCTCATACTTTCAAGAAAACCGAACGAAGAGAGGGAGATAACAGAAGTGATTGTATTCTGAGAGTAATTGAATCACCGAACGAACATTTCCAATTAAGTCCATCAAGCTTTCCACTTACCTCTCCACGTACTAATGGCCCACCAAGTCCTGCTTTCTCAAGTCCCAAATCGCAGAACGTAGTTTTTCAAGCAGAGCAAGATAGTTCATTGGAGAATAAATTCAAAATGACGCAAGGAGAAGCGCCTCAAGTGATTATACAGGAAATTTGAGCTTGTTAATAGCAATTATCGTTGATGTGGGCAGACTCGGCACATGAAAAAAAAAAATATCAATAAGACTGGGTATGGGGCAGTATTTTAATTTGTAAATCTAGTTCTACTGCTAACCCCAATTCCAAAATCATTTCCTCCATAAAACACTACTCTCATCTAGCATTTCAGATTTACAATCATTTTAAAATATTGAAAAATGTGATCACGTTGATAAGCTGAATCCATAAACTTACAACTTACAAGGAACAAGGTTAAGCTAATTTGTGCAAAGAGGGTGCATAAAGTCTGAAATGTGTATAGAGGGACGTTAGTGCTCGATCTGCTTTTAACATGACAATGATTCTGAGCATGATAATGGGAGTGTGCAGACAATGTATAAGTGTATACATCTTTGTGGCATTTCAACAAACATGTTAGAGATATCTTACAATTAATCTTGCATTATCCAGAGACAGTTATTCACACGGAAATTAAAAGGAATGCCAAACAAGACTTACCATCAATGACAGCTTCAATTCTCTCAATCTTCATCTCACTCTAAGGTTAATGTCGCTAGCATTTTCAGAGATGCCAATAAGTTGGAATCGAGTTTGGAGAGCGGGAGTCGGGATACATTCCAAATGGGTCCGAGTTAGGTTCAAAATATTCTAAATACACCCACTAAATCTCTATATACATTAAAAATATTCTAAATACACCCACTAAATCTCTATATACACCCCTATCTTTTTTTTCAAGCTTACATTCCTCTTAGGTTTAAGAGGTGATTTTTTTCAAAAAAAAAAAAAATAAAAATTGACTATTATGCTATTATAATAGTAGCATTATGTGCAAAAATGTGTCAATTTTTACAGATTGAAGGTTTATGGGTTGGGTTTGAAATAATTTTGCAAATTTTGAATTTTTTATTTCGGATTCGTGCATTGTTTCACTATATTCGAATTTGTTCATAAACATGTTCGTGAACGTGTTCATATTCGAGTTCGTGTTCATGAACTTTCAATATTATTTTAGCCAACAATAAACAAACAAACAATATTAACTTTGTTCGTGAACATATAGAATAAGTATTTCAAATTTTAAATTAAGTCATAATTGAACTATTAGGTGAGCCATTAGCGAGCTTGTTAATGAAAGATTCTAAACAAACATTATACGAGCTCGTTCATGAATATTTATAAACGAATACTAAATAAATTTATTCACGAACTATTAACGAACGAGTATACAATCATCCAAACTCTGTTCATTTCAAATTTGTATGTGGACAATGTAACAAATAAACTGTAAAGGAGTAATACTTTTGCAGAGAAGTAGTAATCATTTTTACAAAGTAAAATTCATTTTAAGACTTGCGACTTATAGTGTAGTACTTTGTAGAGAAATTACATAACTAGCTTGTATCAACTATCAAATGTTTTTTTCTCTTTCCTTTTTTTTTTTTGGCATTTCAGAAAGAATTCCAAACTCACAAAAAAAGAAAAAGACAGTTAGATGCATATACAAAATGTTGTGTCAAGTTTCCATCAGATTCTATTTTGAAATAATATTGTTACCTATATAGATATTTCATATTCTAGACCTAACTAGACTTAACTAACACCCCTTCGGACCCCTTCTAGACTTAACTAACACCCCTTCGGACCTACACGTTTAGTTGGTCCATTTTTACGAGAACAGGAATACATTTTTTAATAAGTTGGGAGTAGTGGTTGAGGGGAGGAGATAAATTTTAAAGAAACTGAAAGATATAGGGTTCGAACCCTGGTCAACACCCTTACAACGGGTTAACAATACCACTTAATTAAGCTACAAGTTTGTGGTTCGAGAACAGGAATACATATGCACAAATAATTTCAGTCCCTTTTTAATTGAACTGCAGAAAAACTTGCAAAGTTTGTTGCTGAAGAAGAACAAATGCTTCATCAACCTCCTGGGAAGCACGAGGGAATTAGGTTTCATTTTCTCATTCCATGTTATGCAAATTCAATAATTTCTGGAACTTTTATTAGGTGGACAAATGGATCTTCTCTCGATAACACAATAAAATCTTTTTGATCTTTTAAGCACCATTTACTTGTTTATATTTAATTTGTTTATTAGTTAGAATGCTATCAACGGTATCTATTAACCTTGGTTTCTGTATGAAGGTTGCCTCAGATTTTTTATACTTCACGTTATATTCAAGCAATAACTTATGATGATATTCCTTAGCAAATTTGAATTGTGATCCTAACGGCTGTGTAAAATTTCCATCCATTTTTTGCACTTCTTTATGAAGAATTTTGACTGTGTACTCTGCAATTTGTGTAATGGCAGTAAATGTTATAGTTTGTCGAGACTGAGAGGTGCCAGGGCACCCTAGCTTTATTTTTTTGTTGGTAGAAGCACTCCGAGTTAATTGTTCGAATTGTGACATGGAAATGTGTTCTTTTCGTGCATTCCCAAATTCAAAAATATTGAATATATACAACATGGAGCACTTCCTGAGTTCCCAGCTTTGGAAATGATCTGCAGAGTGTGCTTATGAGTATAAATTGGACTAAATGATGGGTTTTGGTTTTATTGGTTTTAGAGTAGTAGGCACTTATTTTCTTGATGGTTGATGTGACGATAAAATTGCCTAGGTATTAAAGCAATGACGGAGCTAAAGCTCCTATTATAGAGGCACGTGCCCCCGTAAGTTTTATTTTTCTTTGTGTTTTTATTTTGTTATTTATTGTTTATATAATATTATTCCTAAAGTTATAATTTATAAAATATTAATAATATTATAACAATAATAACATTATAATATTATAAATTGAAAAAAGTATTATATAATATTATAAAGAAAAGTGTTAATAGTGTTATATAACATGTATGATATAAATCTTTAAAAAAACAACATATTAATTACGTTAAAATGTGCCTCCATTAATTATTTTTGATATATTTTATAATTTAATTTATTGTGTGCCCCGCTTATAAGAAATTTACGGATCGTCCCTTGTATAAAGGGGATACTCTAATTAGTGACTATTACAAAATTTGAAAAAATATTAAAATTCAAGCTTTCTTGTTGGAGCTACGACACTGTTGGTGTTGATTGGCCACTTCATTGGAGGTGGATATGTCACCACATTATGCAAATATGGCATTGTTGTTGGTTGATATAAAGATTGTTAGCAGATTTCTAATAAGAAGGGAACGAGGGAAGACCTGTTCTGGCTACCATGGGGGTGATTTTTATTTTTTCTTTTCTTTAAGAATAAAAGCAATTTACATAGCATAAAAAAAATTAACGTTATCAATCTAAATTAAAAGTAACAAATTTGGGCTTATTGATAATTTTAAAATTTTTAGTACATATAATGTATTGAAGATAGTATTGTATTTAATAAATTGATACATTGTTATTGAGAATGGGGTTAATTTAGACGTGAGTGCTGTTGCATATATGTACTTGAGTGTTCGAAGCAGCAGATGTAAAGATAAAATATGGAGGGAAAAAAAAAGAAGAGAAAAAAGTTGACAGTCTATGGTTTGACTTTGAGGGAGGAGTCTTTTTCTTCTCTACTCTCTCTAATGGATGGGTTTGGTTGGGTTTGTTTGGGTTCATATTTAGAGATAACAATAACCTTCTTCGCCTGATTTCTTGACATATAATGGATGCATCGATGGATTTGATATAGGTTGAACATTTCTAAGACAATCCATGTAAGTATTTGTAGGTCCCAAGGGGTGTGAGTGTAAGGTTTAGAAGGGGGGGTTGAATAAACCTTACAAACTTTTCGATTTAGTCCTTTTAAAACGTTTAGAGTTAATACTTCATAGCTAAGTCATTGATGGACAATGACTAAGTTAGTTAATCAAAGAGTTAGCCACTCAACGCATTCTGATCGATTTGTTGATAGAATAACTCAATTGTTTTGACTAAAACTTAACTCGATTTCGTGATATGTTTTATTGGAAGACTTAACACCCTTGAATTTTGGTTTAAGTTGTTTTAATACTTGATTATAACACTTTGTTAATTATCCGATGGACAACAAATTTATCAAAGATATATCAAAATAATATGCGATAATTAAAGTCTTTGAAATGTAAGTGACACAATAAATTTTATAGAGGTTCGAAGATGGGGTAATTCTTCTACTCCTCTCTTCTCCAACTCCTGGAGGAATCCACTAAGTATTGATCAATGTACAAAGTGGTTATCACCCGGATGCATGTCTTGATCACACGGTGACTTGATCCTTTGGGACTCGACCGGAGATGCCTTGGTCACACACGGTGGCTTCTCGTCAAACGACTCGGCTTTCTTCACAGGGTAATTTGCTTGCTACTACTGACTCACTCGCTCAAGCTTCTTGGATTTGATCACGAAGCCCTCCAAAAACTTTGAGACGGTTCGACCTTGAACCTTTCTACAATTCTTTGTGGAATGTAGACCCCTTGATTCTTCAAATGTTTCCTCTTCAGGCGATTGAAGTCGTCTTTCCTTCACAGGTGAGTGTTGGATTGATTTCCTTCGTAACGTAGGCTTGAGGATTGAGCTTAATTGACTTGAGAATATTTCAGGTTACAGATATTGCTTTCTTGCTTGTAATGGTTTTCTCAGGTAATCAAGGTTAACCTTTTCTCAAATAGATTCCTCAGTCTTTTATAGTGTTCTTTTTTTGAAAATTTGCCCGTTGAAGAGATAGGTTAATTTTCAAAAGACACTTGTGGTCGTTGGCTTGTCTTGTTGCAGTCCTTGGAATTGATATTTCCTCGTATGAATGAGTCTTGACTTTTTAGAGTTCGACACAGTGCGAGCTTCCCATTGGTTTATTCCTTTTGCACGCTTCCTCGGGATCGAGCACTTTAAGAAAGGCAGTATGGAAGTATTACTTGTTTAAGTAATTTTCTTGACTTCTGTGCAACGGATCCCTTTCAGTTGTCTCGACTTGACTGCTTTTCCTTAATTCCCCAGGTGACTTTGAGTCAGCTTCCAATCATTGGATGACTCATCTGTCACTTCAACTTGAGACTTGGTTGTCTTGAGTTGACTTGATTGACGACACTTCACTCGCCTACATCTCATTTGCACCTTGATCGAGTTCTGTCTTCTCTTCTTTGCCACACTCAGCTGCCTCACAATGGAGTCTTCCTTCTAGTCTCCAGTTGACTTCTTGCATATTCAGGCATAGCTGACTTAACTCAGCTCGACCAGCCCTATCTATTACAATGCAATTTTACAACAAAAATGGGGTGCCAACTTTCTATTCTAAGTTTTACATGACATTCATCAAAATCTAAAAATTAATTTCCCAACAATTTCCCCCTTTTTGATGATGCCAAAACTTAAAACATACATTCAACAATTAAATAGCAAAGATACGTACAGACAATGTAGAATCACAGAATGTATGCATAGAATCAATTTTTTTATTGATCATAACATTCTTGTTCTTTACATAGCTGTTTACAAAGTGTATCAGAGCTTAACCAAAGCTTAAGGTAATCATGTTATTCTATATCTACGCAAGTATAGAAATTATACAATTTTATTCGATGTACGGAAGACTTACATACATATGCATTTACATAGTAAAGTACATGAAGGGGTGGACAACAACACTTCATCTTCTTCGCTGCCTCCTTCTTTCCTCACCAGCTCTGTCTTCTTCTGATCTATTTCTCTTCTTCTCTTCTTTATTTCGCTTTCTTTTTCTCATATGCTTTTTAAAGCGACTTCATCTCTTCTTTTTCTTTCTTGTCTTTCTTCCCACAGCTGAGTTTGTCTTCTATTTTCTTCTTCGATTCTCTTCACATACTCAACATTGTTCTTGGCCACTTGTAGGTTGGCTACTTCGTCGAATTCAGCCCAATAGATCCCTCTTTTCTTGCACGGATCTATATATTCAATATTTTTGGGCAGAGATCTAGGTCCGAAACCTCTTCCTCCTCCATCGCTTCTTCTTCCTCGCCTCGGGCGTGTATTATCAGATGACAGCCTTCTTTTTTCCCAGTGAGTGACCAGCAGAGTGACAGCAGAGGACCGCCAATAGTCTCGCTTCTGTCGGCTTTTTCACATAGCTTGAGGCCTTTTTTCCCAATATAAATCCCAGGCTTGGGCCATGGACATATTTGCGAAGTAACCCTCGGATGCGAGCGTCTTGAATTCATCAACAGATCTTGGCTTGGTTCCGACATCCGAAATGGCATCGTGTCTCTCTTTCTTTGGAATGCCTCCATATTGTTTGGTATATTCATTACTCGGGCATCCATCTTTCCTTCCACCTCCTTCATCCCTGCTTCTACTATTTTCCTCTTTTCAACCATGGGTACTGCAGAGTGTTGGAGCGGCGAGTCATCGGGAGTTTCTTTGATGATATCAGCTGTGACAAGTCCTTGTTGGGGGGTTTTAGCAATCATCAGGGTCATATCTTTCGAACCTTCCCCCTCAACAGATTTTCCCTTCTTCTCTCTTCTTAGTTCTTCAACTGTCTTCTCCTTCACAGCTGCGTCCTTCTTCTCAGCTTCAGAACCTTTCAACGCCTTTAGGTATTCCTCTTCCCCTTTTTGGCATCATCAAAGGAGAGAGGAACCCCTGGAAACAAGCTAGCAATCATGAAGTCTAAGCGGCTGATAGTTGAGTTATGCTTCGAATCTGCTGCGGAGTATGCTGCACGGAATTCGGAGCGGGTGGCATTGGATTCAGCTGTCACCAGCTTCATTTCAGCCATGAGGAGGCTGAATTTCCTCTCCATGTTCTCCTCTATGCGCAGAAGCTCTTTCTTATTAAATTCACGCAGCAGCTGCATCTCTGTGTTGTGAGATTCATGCATTATTCTCTTCATATCAGCATTCTTAGCCCGCCAGACTAGCAATTTATTGAACAATGTTCTGAAGTATTGATCTTGTTCTACGCGCATTGTCTGCTGTTGTTGCCACCATTCCCGGATCCTGACAATTATTCCTCGCAGATCGGCAGTAAGATTTGTGTCTCGGTTATCTAGTCTCATGTCCAGTGAGGCCTGGTGCCTCTCCATCTTCTCTATCTCTGCAAATATGGCCTTGAAAACTTCTCGAACCTTAACTATCACTTCTGTCTCAGTTGGCGGCCAAGCAGCGTCAAAGTCAAAGTCTGCTGGGACGATGGTGTCTATTGGAATAACGGGATCAGGTTTATGGAAACGTTCTTGATCTCTAGCTGATTCTTCAAGAAGTCAGGCGGTTCCAGAGAAAAAGGAAACAATTCTTCAAACAGATCATCACGGGCAATGGGAATCTGCTCAATGATAACTTGTGCTCGTGAAGTTCCCGGTGGTGTCGATCCTGCGCGGCTGGGGAGCTGATTGATTGACTCTTATTTGATACGTTGTGGAGTTGACCCGGTGGCCGAGCTCACTGTCTCAACACTTCATCGGTCTCGTTGGTTTTTCCATATGAGTTGTGGTCTCCTCGGCCATATCGTAGCATCATCGGACGATGATGAGATTTGCATGGGTGGCTCATCATCAAAATTAAAGGTTTGGCGAGTAGCCTTAAGGTCGGTCTTACTCGTGCTTGGGAGAACATTCTCGGTGAGTCTTTTGGATCGGCAATAGGGGATGACTCAACCGTCTTCACGCCGGATCCCATAAAGGTTACATCAGGATTGTCTTGGGAATCGTGAAGAGCACTTATCTCCTTTTTAGATGGATCAATGATAGTAGGAGGGATGTTCTGTGCTTCCGTCTCTTTACCCCGGGAAGTCTCAACCTCCGTTGTCCTTCATTACCTCCCGCAATCTCAAGCGCGGCGAGGCTTGGGCGATCCCCCTTCGACAAAGTGTCACTGTCTTGGGGTCTTACGAGGTGGCATCACGGAGTCTCAACTCCATGGATTGCACTTTCATTGCCAGTGTTAACTCCCGGGCGATTCCTTCCCGTGCCTCGACTGCATCAGCAGCGTCATTGGCCTGCAGAGCAGTTGGCACTTCAGCTGAGACAGTCTCAACTGTCTGAGCCTCGTCAGTGACAATTTGTTGTGTATCCATTTGTTGTTCCTTCTCCACTTCGCCTCCAAGAATCGTTGTGGAGTCAGCTGCAACATCCTCCGACCTTGCTGCAGTGGAGGGAGTTTCCCCCTCAGCTGGCACACCAGCTGAGTGACTTGGAATGGGGTCACTCGTCTCCAGACTCCCGGCTGTTCCCTTTGAGTATTCAGCCGTTGGGGCAGGTGGTAAGACACCTTCATTAGGGGTTGGCTCGACTGGGGTCCCCACATTCCCAATTTCATCACCAGTTCCCTTAACACCTTCTTCTGAGTGAGTAGGGGAAGTGGTGGCAGCGACAACAGTGGCAATATGCTGCACCACTCCCATTGTGTCAAGTTCCAGTTGTGATCTGGAAGACTCCCCTGGTCCTTCCATCAGCTTTTGCTCATGTAAGATCCTGGATTCCTGCATGGCTTGCTGCGTTTCCAATTCTTCTATTGCAGCAGCAGGGTCCAGATCATCATCACTCCCGGAGAGAACATCGAGCAGAGGGTGGGAGTGATCAGTGGTCCCAGTGAAAGGACAAATATTGGCTTTCTCGCGTGCCTCAGCCTCTTCTGCCAATCTTTCCTGCTCCTTCTCTTTAAAGATTTTTAGAATATCCAAACAGTTTTCTTCATCAAGAGCTTGGACCACTGTTGTAAGTCCAAGGAAGTTCATCAGTTCCTCTTCTTCTTCAATGAACTCTGGCCTTTGGAACTGTTCCGTTGATCGACTTAGCTTCCACTTCCTCCATTCTCGCAGACGATTTTGAATGTCTGGATAAGGTGGAGACAATATCATCAGATCATCGTCATTCTCCTCTTGCTGACCTTCTGTAGCAGGAATTGAGGGTAGCAGACTTTGCTGCTCGACACCCTAAGCAGCGTCTGTTGCAGGAGGGGATACAACCCTGTCAACAGGAGAGTTTGCTTTCTCAGTTGCTTCTTGTGTCTCATTGTTCTCGACGACACATTTGTGTCTTGATTTGCCTCTCTGATCGGCTTCAGCAGACATTTGTTTTATCTACAATTTCGGAGACTCTACTTCTCCAGCTAGATCTCCAGATATCTGTTTTGGTGAGTGGTCGACTCTCGGCCCGGTTTCTCAAGCTCAAAACGCTTGAAGAGTCTTCTTCTTTTAGTCCTTACCAGAGGGATTTCTAGCTCGGATAAGGTTTCTTCTGAGTCCTGGGCGGCGGGGTCGGTGCTGTTGTCTTTTTCTGAGAAGCTAGCCGTCTCGGTTTATCAGTCCTCTTTTTCTTGATAACCGGAGAAGGTATTTGAGGTTCCTTCTCCTCTACGGCTGCATGGGCAGGTGACTCGGCTGCAGGGGCAGGTGCATCTTTTGTTTTCTTTTTCTTTCTTTGCAAAGGCATCAATCTTCTTTGCAGCTACAGGGCAAAGCCACTTCTTCGGGGAAAGGAGAAGAGACTATTTCTTTAGGGCCGATTGATTCCCTCCTCACTCGTATCAGCCCTCTTGGCGTAAGCTCTCTTCTGTGCTCCGAAAAGGTTAGACCGGAACATTTTCTTGTTTACATGGAACGCCTTCCATGTCGAAGAGGGACTCCTTTAACTTCCATCATCCACCCAATCACCAGGCCATACCCCCGGGGATCCTCCAAACGAACCATCCTCTTTGAAAGATTTATTCCCAATATTTCGCGAGTTCGGTCAGATACGAACTTAGCCAAGTTCACCTTCTTCTCTTCAATGATCGCAACCATTACGATCGGCTTAGTTTTGGACGGTGGTTAAAGCTTCCAAATTTGATGTCTATGCATTTGGCAACAATGTCCGGCGGTTTGTGGTAGTCCTCCTTCAATGCAGCTTCTTCTTGTTGTGTAGACAACCTTCGCAAAGATCGGGTTTGGCTACTTCCTTCCACGCAACAGCCAAGTTAATATCGCTTCATAAATCTCGGCACTCCTTCCGCGGCAACAAACAATGTTCTGCCAAATCCTTGCGATTATGGTGAAGTCTTTCCCGTGAATAGAGGACTTGATGCCCTCATCGTGAACTTCAGCGTTCACATAGAACTGTGCGACCTCCTCCACGTAGGTCATCTGAAACTTCATCGACAAAAAGGGTTTTGATCTAATTTCTCCAACTTCTCTGCTATTTTCTTCACAAGGGTTTCGTCTGACCCTTGTTTGATCATGCCTTCGAAATCCACAGTAGATACCGTGTGGATTTGCTTTCCCAACTTGACGAAGTCGTACGTAGATGCCATTTCTCGAAGATTTACCGAACTAAACAATGAAAAATAGGCTTTGAAGATTTGTAGGGTCTTAAGAGTAAAAATGCTTTCTTTGCTCTTGAGAGAGATGAACAGTTTTGGTAAAGTGAGAGAAAATCGGACAAAATGGTATATGTATGGTTATGAAAGGACGTGCGGGTGGTTTTTGAAATTTAATCAAGATCAATAGCTCAGATTTTGCACGCCGATTAACATTTTATTTCTTGCATTTAATGCGGCAACATTTTTATCCAATCATAAGCTTGGTGTGCAGCTTTTGACTATACACATCATAATTATGCTGACGTCATTCTTAAAAACATTCCCGCTTAGTAAAAATGACTGCGTTTTTGTCACTTTGCTCATAAATGTTTCAGCTTACTCCTTAGTTGATTTAACTCTTCTCTTTTTGCACATAGGCACTTAGCTGTCAGCTAACTCGATGCGGTGATTCTCCGTCTGGTGATTCACTTAGCTGATTCGGGAGTTCAGCTCTTTTTCATCTTTTCATGTTCCATCTCTTTTCTTTGACTCTTCTGAGTGTCAGTTCAGCTCAATTAACCCTAATTCATGTTTGAGTTCTTCAAATCTTGATTCACATAATGGTTTTGTGAATATATCAGCTAACTGCTTATCAGTTGAGATATATTCCAAGGTGATGTCCTTCCTTTCTACATGATCTCTTATGAAGTGATATCTGACATCAATGTGCTTTGTTCTTGAGTGCAACACATGATTTTGAGTGATTGCAATTGCACTTGTGTTATCACACATAATTGGAATTTCCTTTTCTTCAACTTCATAGTCTCTCAGCTGCTGTCTCATCCATAAGACTTGGACAACAAATGTTGCCATGACTATGTATTCTGCCGTTGTGGAGGTAGCTATTGAATTTTGCTTCTTGCTAAACCAGGAAATTAACATATTTCCAAGCATTTGACATGTACCTGAGGTACTCTTCCTGTCAACTCTACATCAAGCATAGTCAGAGTCTGAGTAACCAATTAGCTTGAATCCACCTTCCTTAGGATACCATAAGCCAACTTCTTAGATTCCTTTCAAATATCTCAAGATTCTTTTGGCTGTGATCATGTGGCTTTCTTTTGGAGCAAATTGAAATCTTGCACATACACCTACAAAGAAAGGTGATGTCCGCCTGAGATCAGTATCTTATTTGATCCACATGCTTGCCATCCGCATCCATATCCATTTTGATCGATGTATTCATTGGTATTTTCACGAAGACTTCTATTCCATACCAAATTTCTTCATTAAATCTCTCGGTGTATTTTGTCGACTTATGAAGGTTCCATCCTTCAACTGTTTTTACTTGGAGTCCAAGGAAGAATGTCAACTCTCCCATCATGCTCATTTCAAATTTGCTTTGCATAAGATTTGAGAATTTATCACATGACTCTTTGTTTGTGGATCCAAAGATGATGCCATCCACATATATTTGAACAAGCAATATACTCTTCCCATCTTGAATTCTGAAGAGGGTTCTATCCACTTTGCCTTTTGTGAATCCGTTCTCAGTCAGGAATTGTGATAATGTATCATACCATGCTCTTGGTGCCTGTTTCAATCCATATAAAGCTTTCTTGAGTTTGTATACTTTATCTCCAAGAGTCTTCTGCTCAAATCCTGGAGGTTGTTCAACATACACTTCTTCCTCCAATAACCCATTAAGGAATGCACTCTTTACATCCATTTGATATACAATGAAGTTCTTGTGAGAAGCATAGGCAAGAAACATTTTTATGGCTTCCAATCTTGCCACAGGAGCAAAAGTTTCATCAAAATCTATTCCTTGTTCTTGGCAATACCCTTTGGCTACCAATCTTGCTTTGTTTCTTACCACTGATCCTTCCTCATTCATCTTGTTTCTAAATACCCATTTAGTGCCAATAACATTTTGATGGGTAGGTCTTTGAACAATTTCCCACACTTTGTCTCTTTCAAACTGATTCAGCTCTTCTTGCATGGCTTGAATCCAATGTATGTCATCCAATGCTTGTGACACATCTTTTGGCTCTATTTGTGAGATAAAACAAGTGAACATAGCTTCTTGTTGAATTCTAGATCTGGTTTTCACACCTTCTCTTACATCTCCAATGATTAGTTCGGTGGATGATCTCTCGGCCACCTTACATCGAGGTTCGAGTAAGTTAGGTGGACTCGATCGTCTTGCGGTACTGTGTTATTTTGATCAGCTCTCTCATCATCACTTTCTGCCGCATATTTCCCGGTGTCTTTGAGACTCAACTATCTCATCTTCATCCGGGTTTATAATTCGACTTTAGCTTCAACATAGGGACTCTTCGCATGGTAGGTGATTAAAACTTATCGGTGACTCTTCAATGTCTTCTCCATTTACATTGGGCACATCAAACACCACATGGATGGATTCTTCTGTAACCATTGTCCTCTTGTTGAGCACTCTGTAGGCTTTGCTTTCAGCTGAGTATCCCAAAAAGATACCTTCATCAGCTTTAGCATCAAAAGCCTTTAAATTGTCTTTGCCATTGTTATGGATGAAACATTTGCATCCAAATATTCTAAAATATGCAACATTTGGCTTTCTCCCCGTCCAAATCTCATAGGGAGTCTTTGTCATTTTGTCTTTTTATCATGCATCTATTTTGAGTATGTTAGGAATTTTATTGTTTAGATTTTGATGAATGCCATGTAAAACTTAGAATAGAAAGTTGGCACCCCAATTCTTGTTTTAAAATGCATTGTAATAAATAGAGTGCCAAAGGTGAGTTAAGTCGCCTACGCCTAACATGCAAGAAGACAATCAAGACTGAAGGAAGACTCACGTGAGACAAGTGAGTATGGCAAAGAAGAGTAGACGGGGAACTCTATGAAGAAGAAGCGGTGAGATGCGGTGAGTGGAGCATCAATCAAGTCAACTCAAGAAAAGCCAAGTCTTAAGTTGAAGTGATGAAGAGTCATCCGATGATTGGAAGGCGACTCTAAGTCATCCGGGAAAGCAAGGAAATGCAATCAAGTCGAGATAATCGTAAAAGAACCGTTGCACGAGAAATCAAGAGATTTACTTAAACAAGTAATATCTCCATACCACCTTTCTCGGAGTGCTCGGTCTAGAAGCGTGCAAAAGGAATGAACAATGGGAAGCACCACATCGTGTCGAACTCGAAAAGGTGAAAGAACAATTCATACGAGGAAATGGCAATTCCAAGAAGCGCAAGCCAACGATTTGCAAAGTGACTTTCAAAAATAAGCTATCTCTTCAATGGGCAATTTTTTGAAAGTTCACTATAAAAGGCCGAGGAGTTTGGTTGAGAAGAAGTGTGACACACATGTGAGATAAACAAGCATATTAGAAAAATGAAACATTCTCAATCCTCAAGCCTACATAACGAAGTACATCAATCCAACACTCTTTGTGAAGGAAAGAGAACTTCTATCGGTTGAAGAGGAAAATCTGAAAACAAGGGGTCTACATTCCGGGAAGGATTGTAGAAAGGTTCAAGGTTGAACCAAGTCTTAAGCTTTTGGAGGGCTTCGGGATCAAATCCAAAGAGCTTGAGCAAGTGAGTTTGTAGTAGCAAGGGCTGCCCTGTGAAGAAGCCGAGTCGTCGAGAAGCCGGTGAGTGATCAAGGCGTCTCAGATCGAGTCCCTAAGGATCAAGTCATTTGTTGTGATCAAGACTTGTATCCGGGACATTACCACTTTGTAAACCGATCATTACTTAGTGGATTCCTCCGGGAGTTGGAGAAGAGAGGAGTAGAAGAATTACCCCATCTTCGAACCTCTATAAAAATTTCATTGTGTCATTTACTTTTCAAAGACTTTAATTCTTGCATTATTAAGCGCTTATATCTGTGATAAATTTGCTATCCACGATAATTTATAAGTACTAAATTAAGCTCTAAAATCTTGCTTAATCATACTTAAGGGTGTTAAGTCTTCCGCTGAAAATAAAACCACAGTTGAGTTAAATTATAGTCAACAATCGAGTTACTCCATCAACAACTCAATTTGAGTGCATTGAGAGATTAACTCTCTTGAGTGACTAATTCGATTGTCCATCAAGGACACATTTGTGTAGAATCAACTCTGTAGATTTAAAAGGACTAAATCGAAAATTTGGTAAGGTTTATTCAACCCCCTTCTAAACCTTACACTTACACCCCTTGGGACCTACAAGTGGTATCGGAGCGGTTGGTTCATTGAACCTCCGCATTTTAGTTCTTGAACTAGATCTCCAAACTTTTCAAAGTCCGCTTTAGTACTTAAACCTTCAAAACTCTTTTTTATTAAAAAGTCATTATCATGGAAGCAAATTTAACACACATCCCTATGTTCACTATCGAAGAATTTGATGATTGGAAAATTAAATGACGCAGGCTCATCTATCGGCATTACATGATGAGATGTGGATAGTGATAGAAGATGGGCCTCTGCAAATATTAAAGGTGAACACACATCACGAAGAGTTGCGGTGAAGGAGAAGAAGATCTTTGCTCCCGGACGGTCATGGTTGAAAACCAAGAAGCTGAGTGGACAAATGATGACAGAAAAAGATACAACCTGGACAATGTAGCCAAGGACATCCTTTACAAAACCTTGGACAAAGCCATGTTCAATAAAGTCAAATCTTGCAAAACGGCTAAGGAAATCGGGACAAGTTGACATTGATTTGTGAAGGCTCGGAGCAAATCAAAGAAAACAAATTATCGGTGGTCTGACAGAAATTTGAAAACTTCAAAATGATCTCGGAGAGAACCTGGATCAACTAGGACGCTCGGTTCACGAAATCACAAATGAAATTTGTCTGCACTTGGAAAGGAATATACACAAAAGGAAATGTGTATGAAGATCCTAAAAAGTCTTCGGTGAATGGGAAATGAAGGTCATGGCACCGAGACATTCCATGGACCTATCAAAGACATCCAACCATGAACTATTCTCGGACCTCAAAGCCTACGAGTTTGAGTGAGAAGAAAAGACCAGGAAGAGGCAATTTTGCACCCAAAACAGCTTGCTCTAATTGTTAAAGATGGGAAGAGAGCGAGGTCAAAGAAGTCATTGACCCGGAAAAATAGCCCACGATGGTTAAAAGGTTCAACAAGTTCTTCAATAAGAACTACAAGAGAGGAAAGGGTGAATCTTCCGAAGACACTCGGCTCCTCCAAATCAAGGGAAGACAGGCCAACCAAGAGAAACGGATCATCAAAAAGTTGAGTATCAAAGGGTCGACAACTCAAGAATGGAAAGAGCTGATCAAAAAGGAATATCTATGTTGGGAACTGTAGACAACCAGGTCACTATGCCATTGATTTGCTCATATCCTGTAGTCAACAAGTACGGGGATGAAGAAGAAAGAAAGGTCTTGAGAGAAAGAAGACAAGAAAAGAAAAAAGGCAATGATGGTGCAGATCATCTTTGAGACAACCAAGTCAAGAGAGACGGTGATTCGAGAGCAGCGGTGAAGGCGACTACTCAAGTGACTCACGAAGAAGAAGCCCCGATCCGCTTGATGGCCAAAGAACAAGATCAAGAAGATGAGGTACAATCTAACTCAACAAACTCGGACACTAGTGATAGTGAGTGACACACACACACTTCATCACCTACTCGATCTTTATGATTCATTAGGCAAAATGATGAAAGATTTTGAACACATTAAATCCTCACACACACTATTGAATGAGGAAAACACCTACTCAAAAGTCAAAACTCAAGGTGACTAAGGAGCCGAGTACTCTAAGTCAAATAGCTAATGAGAATGAAAGTTTAAAAGTGAAAATGCTAAATTAATAGCGAGAAATTTTGCTATAGAAAAGAGGGAGAATGACCTCAAGAATGTTATTGCCTCATTCACTAAGGCATCTAAATCATTGGATGATCTTATTTTGAGTCAAAGAGAATGTGGAGACAAGACAGGCTTAGGATTTAATTCCTCGTGTTATGTCAAACCTCAAAAGTAAATTTGGAAAAAGGATCTTCAAGCCATGAAGAATCGAAAAATCCAAAACTATGAATGTTGCACACACATTCACTTCAAAGCACAATAACAAGCAAACGGCCTTGGTTATAAAGGAAAAGGAAAACGACCGATTGAGTATCTTTGAAAGAAACGGTGAGAAGTGTTTGATAAATGGTTTTATCATGATTTTGATGATTTTGTTTTATACCAAAACAATGGTTTTAAAGGTTGTCCAAATACTCCTAAATGATTTAAAATGGTTTTAATATTTTAGGAGTATAACTTCAAGTTTTATTTTCGACAAAATTAGGACAACACTTTTAATGATTTTACATTAATGTATTTTTACACCAAAACAATGTTTCTAAATATTGTCCTAATACTCCCGATCGGTCTAAAATGTTTTCACTATTTTTCGGAGTATTTCTTGAAGTTTATTTTCGATATAAAATTGGACAACACTTTTGTTTTGAGGTCAACCGGTCGCCAGTATAGGGCAACCCGCACTGAAAGTTGAGAAAAACAGAAAACTTCATGTTTGCGAGAAAATGGTCAGGCAACCGGTCGCCCTATAGGGCAACCGGTGGCGTCGACCGGTCGACCCCTTGGGCGCCGTGCACGGGAGCAAAAATTGAAGCAGAACATTTGCCCTTCGTTTTTTAAGTTGTGCGACGGCCGGTTGAAGTAAGGGACGACCGGTCGAACCCTACGTCGACCGGTCACGCCTGTGTAAATGTGTATTCTCATTTTCAAACTTCTATTTAAATGCGCCGGTCGCCCTAATGTTTGACAAAATTCTAACCGTTGTGCGTGATGACTTTTCCCTAAATTGTGGGATTGATTTCTAATGACTATAATCTTGATTTTAATTGCAATTTTTGTAGATATCGATTCCAAGAGGAGCCTATCAAGTATCAATCATCTCCTATAAATAGAGGAAGTTTTGAAGCACAACTACATGAGAGAAAACTACAACACAACAAGATACACTCAAGAATACACTTGTTCTTACATTGTCTTATTTCTTGTTGTAATTTGCCTAGCTATTCACTTTCACATTCTTGAGGTCTAGGCTATTCTTGATTACACTTGCACTCTATTGTATTATCAATTATCGAGTTGTAATCTTGAATTTGGGTAATCATTCAACACAAGATATCCTTGTGAGTGTTCTTGTGGTAAGAACACACTTGGGTGATCTAGGTGTTAGGTGTAATAAGATTGTGGTAATCTTCTTGTTGAGGTGTTGAAGAGCGTGGTGCTATTCAAGGGTGAAGATTGTGGTAATCTTCACAAGGTGCCGTTGGAGATTGTGGTAATCTTCAAGTGAGATTGTGATAATCTCAAAGGTGGTGTTGAAGAAGAGTGTGGTGCTCTTCAAGGTGTTGTTGTAAGTTGGTGTTGTATTAATTTGTGGTAAATTAATAAAATCCTTTTTCTTTTTGAAATCCATCCCGGATATCTTTGGGGTGGTAGAGGATTAGGCCCTAGGTGGGTTGAACCTCTTTAAATCGGCGTGTGTTGTTTACATTCCGCACCTTTGTCATTATCTTTGAGCATTCGGTTGAAAAAGAGGCGAAATCGAAAAGATGGAGATAATCTATTCACCCCCTCTAGATTATCGTAGCCGCTTGGACTTACAAGTGGTATCAGAGCCAAACTCTTTGGCAAGCTCGTTTCACATCGCGAGTGAAGAGAAACGATCGTCGGCTACGAACGAAGCTCAACTTTCCGGCACCTCCACCACCAAGCCACCTCGGTTTGATTCCAAAAATTTTATATTTTGGAAAGAAAGAATGGAATGCTATCTACAAGGTTGCGGGTTCGATATTTGGAACACCGTCATTAATGGAGAATCCATTCCGATGAAAGATACACCACACACCTCAAAAGGCTTCAAAAAGCTCAATGATGAAGAGAAGAAAATCATCTCCTTAAACGGTAAAGCTCTCAATATTTTGTATTGTTCATTTACTAATTTAGAATATGAACACATTGTAGGAATAAAGTCGGCACATGAAGTATGGCAAAAATTAGAAGCCATCTATGGAGTATTTGCAAATGAAAGGAGTCAAACAAAAGCATCTACTTCTCAAGGTCATACAAGCTCAAATCTAAGGAACAAGCCTCCTACAACTTCCAACTATGAAGAAGTTGAATATTGTTTAATGGGCATCAAAGAAGAAAATGAGGTTTGTCTTAAACCCTCTACTTCCTATGATATTGTCATTCAAAATGATTATAGTGATTTACAAAATGATTATGATGAGCTACAAGATGAATTCCAAAACTTACTTGTTAAATACAAAAATTTGAAAAAGGAATTCATTGTTTTAAAGAATGATAAGGATAGTTTATTTACTTCCTATGAATCACTATCATGTGCTCACACCACCACTCTTGACAAGGTTAGAAACCTTGAGAAAGAAAATAGTACTCTTGTTGAGGATATAAATTGCTTGAAAAATGATTTATCTAAATCCAACTTGAGTACCGATAAGATGACCAATATTGTTGATTGTTGTGATAATTGAAACTAGAACTTGATCATAAGCCTAAGGGTGTCAATCACATGAAAAGGAATCAAGTCTCTAAGCACGTTGGTCATTATGCTCCTAGAATTATTACATGCTTTTATTGCGGTAAAAAGGGTCATACAAGTAAATACTTGTCGGGCTAGAAATAGCTCCAATTATTGTTGGAGACCTAAAAGTCTCAAGACTAATCCCAAAGGACCGAAACACATAAGGGTACCACAAAACAATGTCATATTAGGTACCCGTGAAATAATGATCGAAGAAAATTTATCGCAAGAAGACATCAAATGACCGTCTCATTTGATCAAAGAAGGAGAAACTATTTTCGACAAAGCCAATTTCAAGAAGAGGGTATAATCAAAAATGGGAAGAACACAATCCTTGGAAATGGCAAAGACATCATCAACAAAATGACTTCTCAAGGGGAAGATATCATCAACAATGGGAACGACACAACCCATGGAAATGGCGTAATTGGTAACCCGTATCTCCCCATTCGAATATGCATTTTATTTGTCTATTATGCATGTTTTTATTTGTGTCTTATTTGCAAAATGAGTTTTCATATATTTATTTTAAAATTAAGGTCTTCAATATATATTTGTGGTTTTAAAATATTTTGAAAAGAAGACTTTATATGATGTTTTTTAAAAAAAAAAAAAAACCCTTGTGCATTTTTAGACTCAAGTGGTTTATCATATCTTATGGATTTTTATGGCATGAGCTTACTTGTGATATCTATTAGCCTACACTTTTATCATAATGATTTGTTCTAGATTTATTTTAAGAATTGTGTAGGATTTACATATTTTCACAAATGGCCATTTTGTCAAGAAAGGCATAAATTATCGAGGTACGTTTACTTGTGTTACTTTTACTCTTATAGACTCGATATATGTATTGCCATATGCCTATGTGCTTGTTTTTCATAGTATCTCATACAAGTGCCATTAAGAGGATTTTTAGATTTTTTGAAAGGCACTATTCGATATTTGATTGCACATATTTGCTTTGTCAACTTTTGTTCAAATACTTCTTTTAAATGAGGTCTCAATTATATGATATCGGATTTTCAAATTTCAAAGAGACTTTTTATAGCTTTCTTAAGCTTATTTGAACTTGCATGATTTATTAGACTCTTGATGATATTCTAAATGCATAGTATGTGTTCCTTGCTTCATGGTCTATATATGTAGTGTCTACTATGCTCTTATGCAAGATATTTTGTGATTGATGATTGAGGCATGTTTTTACACTTGGGCTATTTTTCTCTTGATTATATAAGAGATGCCGTTAATGAGTTTGTTGAGTTGTGTAGAAAAGGAAATACTCCAAATTTTTGGATGTAAATGTTCTATTATGAACACCTTAGATCATTTGGATGCCCAATAGTGATGAAGAAGACAAATTCCTAAATTTGATGCTTCAAGATGAAGATTGGTTTTTAGAATTACAAGAGGAGCTAAAAAGGAAATGATACTTGGAAGTTGATGCCATGTCTTTCATCACAAACGATTATAAATGCAAAAAGGGTATTCGGAACAAACTCGATGACCAAGGCAACATTGGTCGAACTAAGGCAAGGTTAGTAGCTCGAAGGTATTTTCAAGAAGTAGGTAATTGATTTTGATGTAACATTTGTACTCATAGCACATTTAGTAGCTACTTACATTTTACTTGCCCATTCTTGTTTTAAGAAAACTTCAAGCTTTACCAAATGGATGTTAAATCCAATTTTCTCAATGGTTTTATTCTAGAAGAAGTCTATGTAAAACAACCTCCAGGGCTTAAAATTTTTCTAGGCAAATGATTGTTTTTAAGGCCTTGTATTGTTTAAAACAAGTACCCGTGTATGGTATGATAGACTTAGCTATTTTTTTGCTAAATGATTTTACAAAAGGTAAAGTTGATACTACTCTCTTTGTTTGTGAAAAGGGCAAGATTGTTTAAACTTGTGCATAGTTATGAGAATATTTTTGGTGCTACTAATGAATATTTGTGCAAGATTTTTTAAGTTGATACTAGGTGAACTCGAGATGAGCTTGATGGGAGAGCTCAATTTATTGCTTGGACTTCAAATTACTCAATGTCAAGAAGATGGTTATATTTCAAAAGAACTCTTGAAGGAGTTAGGCATTGAAGAAAGAAGAACTATCTCAACCTCTATGGCTAAAAGATTGACAAAGGTTGAGAAAGGTATGTCGGTCGACAATTAAATTCGAGGTATGTTTTCTTGTATTATTTCTATAGACTCGACATTCCATATGCCTTATGTCTATATGCTCGACTTCAAAAACTATCCCAACGAATCTCATTAAAGTGCCATTAAAAGAAATTTTCAAATATTTGAAAGGCACTTCTTTGTATGACTTGTTGTATCCAAAGCTTTAAAACGTTCTTATTTTTTCAGGATAACAAGTTCGGTATCTATTATACGGTTATTCATATTCAAAATTTGGTTCGTCATAATCGAACTAAACATATTGAGATTCGATATATTTTCTAAGGGATTGTGATTTTTTAACAAAAACTTGAGATGTGTTTAATTCCGTCTCAAGGATAACTCGCGGACTTTTTGATCGTTAACCGCCGATTTTTTACCTCATTTCGAGCTTGATTATGACATAATGTATATTGAATGAGGTCTACGTTTGCATTTTGCACGTTTTTAAAACTTAGGGGCGGAAAATCGGATTTTTGGTTGAAAATTCGGATTTTTGGAAAAAGCGACGAGACAGTGGTGAAAGGGTTGAGGCAACGGTCGCCCTCAACGTCGCCGACGTCGCCCTCAACCTCGGCCGTCGTCGCCTAAGCAAAATCTTGGATTAAAATGGTTCTGTCTTGACATTCGCAAGATTAACTTCTTTTGGCCATTTTTCGTCCCCTTTGCAAATTTCACACACAATTCACTTCAAAAGAGTTTTGATGCATGAATTATATATCCGGGGATTATCTAGCTCTACTATCATCATCATTGCTCGTCTTTACCGATTGAATGGTAAGAATTTCACTATCTTTAGCTCAATTGGGTTGAACCTGAGTTTGTGGCTTATATGTATTTTTCTTAATGCAATGCATATATTTTAGTGATGAGCTTATTGATTGTTGATGATTGACATTTGTTAAATTGCATTTGGTGATGAAAAACTTGGCTTGATTTCATTTACAAGGGCTATATATATCTTTCTCAATTTTTGACGTCCGCCAAGTGTTCGATAAAACGTTTCAATGAAAAATTCATCACCTACATGATTCTCTCGATTTCAAAAGTCTTATACATTTATAGAGATCATGTTTTGCTTATCAAGTGAGTTTTCATAAACTTCTACAAGTCGTATGATTCGACTTTTCCCTCCTATTTGGTTTATAAGCTTCAATGCTCAAATAGCTCGATACATCGGTTTTGTTGCGCACTTTGATATGAATATATGATGTATTTATCGTGCTAACATTCTTTTGATGATTCCAAAGGGGAGAAACAGGTTATAAGCTCATTAGCTCATAAAAGCTAAGATAAGCTTAACGAAAAAGAAGCTAAGCTCATTAGCTCATAAAAGCTAAGATAAGCTTAACGAAAAAGAAGCTTTAAGCTATGGCTTCATAAAGACATAAGTTGTGGATCATATTTAGTCCACTTGGTGCATTATGGTTATGTATAAATCATGGTCCATTGGTTGTAGTATGGACCTATATACGGTTCTAATGATGTATCTTTTGAGGGGAGCTTTTAAGTTTTGATACTTAAGCTCAATATCGAAAAGCTAAGATTTTAGCTTATGTTGAAGTTCTTCTATATTACTCTTGTTGTGCATGTTGATAGGGGAGCATTTGCTATATGTGTTTGAATATCTCTAATCCCATCATTGTGATTATATTGCGTGGAATGTTGTCGCTCACAACGGAAAGTTCCTTTTTAACAGGTAAAATTGTTTTGTTTTCAAAATCGGCCTTGTCAAATTGTTTTGGTTTGTAATCATCAAAAAGGGGGAGATTGTTTGATAAATGGTTTTATCATGATTTTGATGATTTTGTTTTATACCAAAACAATGGTTTTAAAGGTTGTCCAAATACTCCTAAATGATTTAAAATGGTTTTAATATTTTTAGGAGTATAACTTCAAGTTTTATTTTCGACAAAATTAGGACAACACTTTTAATGATTTTACTGTTAATGTATTTTTACACCAAAACAATGTTTCTAAATATTGTCCTAATACTCCCGATCGGTCTAAAATGTTTTCACTATTTTTGGAGTATTTCTTGAAGTTTATTTTCGATATAAAATTGGACAACACTTTTGTTTTGAGGTCAACCGTCGTAGTATAGGGCAACCCGCACTGAAAGTTGAGAAAAACAGAAAACTTCATGTTTGCGAGAAAATGGTCAGGCAACCGGTCGCCCTATAGGGCAACCAGGGTGGCGACCGGTCGACCCCTTGGGCGGCCGTGCACTGGGAGCAAAAATTGAAACAGAACATTTGCCCTTCGTTTTTTTAAGTTGTGCGACCGGTTGAAGTAAGGGGACGACGGTCGAACCCTACGTCGGCCGGTCGCCTGTAAATGTGTATTCTCATTTTCAAACTTCTATTTACGTGCGACCGGTCGCCCCCTAATGTTTGACAAAGAAAATTCTAACCGTTGTGCGGTGAGACAACTTTTCCCTAAATTGTGGGATTGATTTCTAACAGCTATAATCTTGATTTTAATTGCAATTTTTGTAGATATCGATTCCAAGAGGAGCCTATCAAGTATCAATCATCTCCTATAAATAGAGGAAGATTTGAAGCACACCTACATGAGAGAAAACTACAACACAACAAGATACACTCAAGAATACACTTGTTCTTACATTGTCTTATTTCTTGTTGTAATTTGCCTAGCTATTCACTTTCACATTCTTGAGGTCTAGGCTTTTCTTGATTACACTTGCACTCTATTGTATTATCAATTATCGAGTTGTAATCTTGAATTTGGGTAATCATTCAACACAAGATATCCTTGTGAGTGTTCTTGTGGTAAGAACACACTTGGGTGATCTAGGTGTTAGGTGTAAGAAGATTGTGGTAATCTTTTTGTTGAGGTGTTGAAGAGTGTGGTGCTCTTCAAGGGTGGAGATTGTGGTAATCTTCACAAGGTGCCGTTGGAGATTATGGTAATCTTCAAGTGAGATTGTGGTAATCTCAAAGGTGGTGTTGAAGAAGAGTGTGGTGCTCTTCAAGGTGTTGTTGTAAGTTGGTGTTGTATTAATTTGTGGTAAATTAATAAAATCCTTTTTCTTTTTGAAATCCATCCCGGATATCTTTGGGGTGGTAGAGGATTAGGCCCTAGGTGGGTTGAACCTCTTTAAATCGTCGTGTGTTGTTTACATTCCGCACCTTTGTCATTATCTTTGAGCATTCGGTTGAAAAAGAGGGCGAAATCGAAAAGATGGAGATAATCTATTCACCCCCTCTAGATTATCGTATCGCTTGGACTTACAAGAAGAGATTCAGCCGAGTCCTCAAAGAACTCCAACAGAAAATACTCTGTAAAGAAGAAGCGAGCTACCAAAAACCACAGAAAATCCATAAAAGAAATACCTATGATGGGAATGGTAGAAAATATCCAAGCCAAGTGATTGGAATAATGTGAACTATCGGCATAGACTTATGGAATATAAGCCCAAATGGCAAAGGCCTAGAACTCGGCAAAGGCCATTCCAAAAGCATAAGAGCTTTCATCAAAGACACATATGCACCTAGGCAATACACTCAAAGACACCACAATTACCCAAGGAAGGCAATTGCTAAAACACATATGCGGCATACGGACAAAAGAGACAATTTGTATGAACCTAGCATCCCCAAGCAATTTGCAGGATTAATTATGATTATGGCACCGATAGATGGCAACCTCTTAGAGTCAAATTATTTGGCTATAGGTTGGTTGGATCATCTTACAATTCTAACCCCTCGGGACCCGGACAAGTATGGGTACCTAAAACTTAATTTCCTTGATTGCGAGGTTCAAGGACGGCTAAGTGCCAAGGAACCTGGTACATGGATAGTGGTTATTCCGGACATATGACAGAAATAAGAAAAATCTGTCAAAATTCAAGGAAGTTAAAGGAGCAAAAGTCATATTTGGAGGAAATGAAGCTCGAGGTGAAATAAGAGGCATTGGATCCATCAAGAGGAATGGATTAGAGATCACAGATGTTGCATATGTTGAAGGACTAAACTTCAATTTACTAAGCATCGATCAACTCGTGACAAGGGCTACAATGTTGGATTCAACATGGGTATATGCCAAATCAAAGATATTGAATCAAATGAAGTTGTCTTTGCAAGGATGTAGACAGAAAAATATGTATGTAGTGGATTGGTTAAGCGCAACACCCAAAGACTTGTCTACTAGCAAAGAGCACAAATTGAATCAAGTTGGTGTGGCACAAAAGGCCGAGTCAGTCCTGAATTTCAAAACGATCAACAAACTTGCAAGAAGAAGTCATCTTGTAGAAGGACTTCCGGACTCGAGTATACAAGAAGGAGAGTATATGTGATGCATGTCGGAAGGAAAACAAATCAAGTCGTCATTCAAAGAAAAGACATGTCCATCCTCAACAAGAATATTGCATCGCTTCATATGGATCTATTTGGCTGATGGAACCCGCCACCATAAGTGGAAAGAAATACACCTTGGTGGTAGTAGATGACTACTCAAGATATACATGGACAATATTCATGTGTAAGAAGAAAGAAACTCTACAAAAACTACCACACGGTGATGAAAAGGATTCAAAATGAGAAGAGTCAAACCATTATTAAAATAAGATCGGATAGAGGAACGAGTTTGTCAATGGAATAATAACTCAAGATTGTATTGAGAATGGTATTGGTCATGAACTATCAAGCAACAAGGACTCCCTTGTGAGAATGGAGTTGCGAGAAAGAAGAAATAGAACCTCAAAGAAGAAAGCAAGGACCATGTTAGTCAACGGGGTTACCAAAAAGATTTTGGGTCAAGCAATCAACACAAACTTGCTACACCCAAAGCAGGATGTATGATAAAAGCAGACGGTGACAAAGACTCCCTAAGAGATCCGACTGGAAGAAAACCAAGTGTTGCATATTTGAGAATATTTGGATGTAAATGCTTCATCCACAACAATGGCAAAGACAACCTAAAGGCTTTTGATGCTAAAGGCGATGAAGGTATCTTCTTAGGATACTCGTTGAAAGCAAAGCCTACTGAGGATACTCAACAAAAGAACTATGGTTACAGAGGAATCCATTCATGTAGTATTCGATGAGCCAAATATAAATGGAGAAGACATTGAAGAGTCGGTGATAATTTGAATCATCCAACCATACTGAAGAGTCCCTATGTCAAGCCAAGTGGAATTATCAATTGAAGCGGATGAGATAGTGAATCTCAAAAATAGCTGGAAAATTTGCAGCTAAGTGATTATGAGAGAGTGACCACAAAGAACACACAGTACCGCAAGTCGATCGAATCGGCTAACTTACTCCAACTGATGTAAGATGGCCGAGAGACCATCCACGAGAACTTGTCATTGGAGATATAAGAGAAGGTGTCAAGACAAGATCCGAACTCAACAAGAAGCCATGTTCACATGCTTCATCTCATAAATAGAGCCCAAAGATATGTCACAAGCATTGACGACACACACCGGATTCAAGCTATGCAAGAAGAGTGAATTAGTTTGAAAGAAATAAAGTATGGGAATTAGTGCAAAGACCCATACATCAAAATGTGATTGGAACCAAATGGGTATTCGAGAAATAAGATGAACGAGGAGGGTTCGTGGTAAGAAACAAAGCAAGACTAGTAGCCAAAGGATATTGCCAAGAAGAAGGGATAGATTTTGATGAAACATTTGCCCCCGTAGCAAGATTGGAAGCTATAAGGATGTTTCTTGCCTATGCAGCTCACAAGAATTTCATTGTATATCGATGGATGTAAAAGTGCATTCCTAAACGGTTTATTGGAAGAAGAAGTGTATGTTGAACAACCTCCAGGATTTGAGCAGAAGACTCTTGGAGACAAGGTATACAAACTCAAGAAAGCCTGTATGGATTGAAACAGGCACCCAGAGCATGGTATGATACCCTATCACAATTCTAGCGAAAATGGATTCACAAAAGGAAAAGTAGATAGAACACTTTTCGAATTCAAGACAAGAAGAGTATCTTGCTTGTTCAAATATATGTGGATGACATCATTTTTGGATCCACTAACAAAAGAGTGTGTGAAAAATTTTCAAACCTCATGCAAAGTAAATTTGAAATGAGCATGATGGGAGAGTCGACATTCTTCCTTGGACTCAAGTGAAGCAATTTGAAGGATGGAACCTTCATAAGTCAAACAAAATACACGAGAGATTTAATGAAGAAGTTTGGTATGGAGGAGAAGTCTTCGTAAAAATACCAATGAACACATCATCAAAATGGACATGGATGCGGATGGCAAGCTCAGATCAAACAAGATCTGAGCACTTATTGGATCATTGCTCTATCTTACGGTAGCGAGCGGACATCACCTTTGTTGTAGGTGTATGTGCAAGATTTCAATCTGCTCCAAAAGAGAGCCACATGACAATGACTAAGAGAATATTGAGATACTTGAAAGGTAGCCAAGAAGTAGGCCTATGGTATCCAAAGGAAGGTGGATTCAAGCTAATTGGCTATTGATTCAGACTATCTTGCCGGATGCAGAGTAGACAGAGAAGAGCACTTGAGGCACATGTCAAATGCTAGGAAACAGACTAATTTCTGGTTTAGCAAGAAGCAAAACTCAATAGCCACCTCTACTGGAGGCAGAATACATAGGCTGGCGGGCATTGTTGTGCAGCTCAAGTCTTATGGATGAGACAACAATTTGAGAGACTATGAAGTTGAAGAAAAAGAAATTCCAATCATGTGTGATAACACAAGTGCAATTGCAATCACTCAAAATCTGTGGCTTTGCACTCAAGAACAAAACATATTGATGTCGATATCACTTCATAAGAGACCATGTTGAAAAGAAGGACATCATCCTGGAATATATCTCAAGCGATAAACAACTAGTGACATCTTCACAAAACCATTATGTGAGTCAAGATTCGAAGAACTCAAGCATGAGTTGGGGCTAAGTGGAGTGACACTCGGACAAATCAAAGAAGAGAAATGGAAAGAAAAGGGGTGAAAAAGAGTAAAAAGCGAAACAAATTTCGAAGAATCGGTATGTCGGAAAAACTGACTACACCGAGTCGGTGATAGCCGAGTCGCTAAGAGAACGTGAGAAGTAGAGTTAAATCGGCTAAGAGATAATTTGAATAACTTATAAGCAAAGTGACAAAAACACAATGTCGTTTGACTAAGCGGGAATGTTTTAAGGAATACTTCAAAGATAATGATGATGTACAGACATAAAAGCCGCACACCAAGCCTATGATTGGATATAAATCTTTGCCGCATTAAATACGAGACATGAAATGCTCAATAGGCGTGCGAAATCCAAGCCGTTGATTTCGACCACATTTCAAAAACCACCGCGCGTCCTTTCATAAACCATATTTAAACCATTTTCGTCCGTTTCTCTCTCACACTTCTAAAACTGTTCATCTCTTTCTCTCAAAAACAAAAGCAAAATACTCTCGAAACCCTATCAACCTTCAAATCAATTTCTCGAACTTTTCCTTGATATAATCCTGAGAAATGGCACCAACTTATGACTTTACCAAGTTAGGGAAGCAAATCCACACCGGTTCGACGGTGGATTTCGACGGAATGGTGAAGCAGTGGGTCCGACGCCACCCTTGTGAAGAAAATCACGAGAAGTTGGAAACGTCCGAACTAAAACCGTTTCTAACGTTAGAATATCCGATGACCTATGTGGAGGAGGTCGCACAATTCTACGTGAATGCTGAGATTCACGATGAAAGAATCAAGTCATCATTCACGGAAAGCGGTGACTATCTCGCCAAGGATTTGGTGAATATTGCTCACTACCGTGAGAAGGAGCATCCGAGATTAAAGAAGCTCGATGTAAACTTGGCCGACGCATGGAAAGAAATAGCCAAGTCCGACTTTCTTTGATAAAATAATATACACTGACAAACAAGAGACTGCTGAAGGAGGATTATCACAAGTTGTTGGACATAGTTGCCAAATGTATCGACATCAAATTTGGCGGCTTTAACCAACTCTCAAAGGCAAAGCTGATTGTAATGGCTGCAATCATCGTAGAAAAAAGAAATGGCCGAGTTTGTTTGTCTCACTGGACTCGCGAACGTGGGAAACAAGTCCTTCAAAGAAGATGGCTCATTTGGAGGATCCCTAGGATATGGCCTAGTGATTGGCCGGCTATTGGAGGTGAAAGGAGTCCTCTTAGACATGGGAAGGCATTCCATGTTAACAAGAGGATGTTGAGCAAACCTCTGCGGCGCCTGGACGAGAGCTTACGCAAGAGAGCGACACGGTGAGGGGGAATCGACCCTCGAAGATACTGTTGTTTCTCTCCGGCCAAGAAGAAAGCGCCCCTGCGAATTTGCTAAGAAGATCACGCCCCCCGCAACAAAGAAAACCAAACATGCTCCCGCCCCTGTGAGAGTCACTGCCCCGCCTCAAAGCGTGTCTCCTGCCTCTGCGGAGCGGTCGAGAAGGACTCACAAATACCTTCTCCGATCGTCAAAAGGAGGAGAACCGACAAGCCAAGACGGCGGCTCCTCGAAACAAACACAGACGCCCCCGCCCCGCACAAGACTCGAGAAGACAACATCTCTCGAACAGAAATTCCCCTGGTACAAACCAGGAGACGAAAAGAATCGTCAGCGATCCAATCGGAGAAACCGGTGAGTCGATTCTCGGCTAGCACAAATACAGGAGACTCATCGGAGAAGTAGAGTCTCGGATGTAGTTGATGAAACAGCCCAAGTCTCTTGTCAAGCGTCAGCAGAGGCAACCAAGACACAATTTGTAGCTCACACACCGGTGAAGCACTGAAAGAAGAACTGCGGAGCGGATAGTGATGTAATGATCCTATCTCCACCTTACCCGGACATCCAAAATCGTCTGCGTGAGTGGAGGAAATGGAAATTGAGCAAGTCAAGGGAGCAGTTCCAACGACCGAGTTCATAGAAGAAGAAGAGGAAGCGCTAAATTTCCTTGGATTAAACTTGTGCTCCCGGCTACGGACGAAGACAATCGGACATCCTGCAGATCTACAAGGACAAGGAGAGAAAAAGCAAACTAAAGAAGCGAAGCACGTGAGAAGGCAAGCATCCGCCCTATCTCAGGAACCACGTAACACACACATCCTCTCCTTGATGTCTTCTCTCGGCGGTGATGAGGAACAGGAGAATCTGCCACGCCACGAGAAGAGTTGCAAATACTGACAAGCATTGCACGAATCAAGAATCCTTCACGAGCAAAGACTAATGGAGGGACCAAGAGAGTCCTCGAACACACGGTGAAATTGATCCAATGGGAGTGGTTCGGCAAATAGCCCTGTTGTTGTTGCTTTGCTACCACTTCCCACTCACTCGAAGAAGGCGATAAGGAGATGGCGATGAAACCGGGATAGTGGGGACCCCAATCGAGCCAACCCCTGTTGAAGGTGTGCTACCACCGCCCCAACGGCTGAACAATCAATCGAAAATACCGGGAGTTTGGAGAGGAGTGACCCCATTCAAGTCACTCGGTGGTGCGCCCCGAGGGGAAACTCCTCCACCTGCGGCAAGGTCGGAGGATCTTTGCGTAGATGACTCCACAACGAATCAAGGAGGCGAAGAAGAAAAATTACAATCACAAGAAGAACAACAAGTTGCCATCAACGAGGCTCGGACGATTGAGACTGTCTCGGTGAGGTGCCAACCGCTACTCGAAGGCTAATGACGCGCGATGCGATCGAGGCACGAGGAAGGAACAACCCCAGGAGTTACCACTGGGGCGATGAAAGTACAATCCATGGGGTTGAGACTCCAATGGATGCCATCGTAGAAGACCCTAAGACACCGACACTGTCGAAAGGGTGGACAAGGCCTCGCAGCAGAGAGACCGCCGGAGGTAATGAAGGCCCACGGGAGGTTGAGACTTCCGGGGTAAAGAAGCAAGTAGAGAACATCCCTCCTGCTATCATCGACCCATCCGAGAAGGAGATCAAGACACTTCATGATTCCCGGACAACCCCGATGTCACTTTTGCGGGATCGGAAGGCGAAGAAGAAGCCGAGTCATCCCCATGACAAATCCAAAAGACTCAGTGCGGATGTTCCAAGCACGAGCAAGTCGATCCCAAGACTACTCGTCAAACCTTTAATTTTGATGATGAGCCACCAATGGAAATCTCATCATCGTCCGATGACGCTCGATAAGGCCGAGGACCGTCTCATGAAATGGAAAAATCGGTGAGACCAACGAAGTTAATTATCATTGAGGCTCGCAAGCGGGTCTACTTCACAATGTAACCCGGTGAACAAGAGACCACCGCACAGGCTCCTCAAGCTGCAGAAGCAGGATCGATTCCCAAAAAGAACTTCACGCGCACCGCTCATCATCGAACAGATCCGGTTGGCGGTGATGAATCTTTTGTAGAATCTTTCTCTTTTTCTTTGGAGATACGAACTCCATGAAGAGTCGAAACGAACAAGCACGCTATCACAGACCAGCTCTGTTCTTCCATCGACACCATTGTTCCAAATAATTATAATTTTGATCTTTGTATGGCCATCACCGCAATGTAGGAAGAATCGGTGAAGTTCGAGAAGTGTTCAAGGCACTCTTTGCCGAGGTTGAACGGATGGAGAAGCATCAGGCCTCATTGGACATGCGACTAGACAACAGAGATGCCACCTTTACGGTGATTTAAGAGGCATAATGATTCGGATAAGGGAATGGTGGCAACAACAAAGAAACAATGTGTGGAACAGGTGAGATACTTGAACATTGTTTAACAAGTCTTTGGTGTGGAGAGTGAAAATCCGATGCAAAACGAAGGCGAGAGAACACATTGAGCATATGCATGAAGCTCACACCGCCGAGATCAAGGCTGCGTGAGCAAAATACAAATGATCTCTGCGTTTGGAAGAACACATGACAAGAAAATTCAGCCTTCTCATGGTGAGATGAAGCGATCTCGTGAGAATCCAACGCTACTCGTCGAATTCCGTCTGCATACAACGCAGCAGACTTGAAGCGAACTCAACCATCGAAGACTCGACTTCATGCTTGCCAAAGATGTTCCCGGGGTTCCTCTATCCTTTGATGATGCCAAAAAGGGGAAGAGGAATACCTCAAAGCGCTAACATCGAAGGCGAGAAGAAAGAAGCGGTGAGAAGGAAAATCGGTGAGGAAGTCTTGAAACAGAAGAAAGGAAAGCTTGTTGAGGGGGAAGGGTCGACAGATGTGACATTGATGATTGCACAAACCCCCCAACAAGGTCCTGTCACAGCTGACATCATAAGCAGCAAACTCCCCGTGACTCTGCCACTCCACCACTCTGTTGTATCTATGGCTGAAAAGAGAAAAACAATTGAAGCAGGGATGAAGGAAGTGGAAGGAAGAATGGATGCCAGGGTTATGAACATCTTGAAAGAACATGGAGGCATTCCAGTAGACAGAGACACCTATGCCATCTCAGATGTCGGGACAGAGCCACGATCAGTTGATGAATTTAAGACGCTCGAATCTGAGGGATACTTTGCAAATATGTCTATGGCTCAAGCTTGGGACTTGTACTGGGAAAAGGGTCTCACGTTGTGTGAAGAAGTCGACAGCAAGAGACTACCGGTAGTCACTCATTTAGTCACTCCCGGGCCACTCGGTGGAAAGAAGAAGACCCCAAGATAAAGATACGCCCAGGTAGAGGAAGAAGCGATGAGTGGAGGAAGAAGCTTGGACCCAGGCCTCCGCCCAAGAATATTGAATACGTAGATCCAGGGGAAAGAAAGGAGGGATCTCTTTGGGCTGGGCTTGACCAAGTGGCAAATTTGAAAGTGGCTAAAACTAACGCCGAGTATGCAAAAAGACTAGAAGAAGAAAACAAGAGACAAACTCGGCTATGGGAGGAGAGACATGGAAGAATAAGAAGAGATGAAGCGCCGAGGAAGGCATATGAGAAGAAAAAGAAGGCAAGCGGCGGCGAGAAGAAGAGAAGAAGAGAAGAAGATCTTTGATCAAGATGAGAGAAGAAGACATCGAAGGAGATGAAGTGTTCTTTGTCCAACCCTTCGTGTATTTTATCATGTAAATACATACAATGTAAGTCTTACGTAATAAAACTATAAATTCTTTATTTTTGTTGAAGACGAATATGTGCTCGATACACCTTGTAAGCAATTGTGTAAAAGAATAAGAATGATATGATCAATAAACGGATCTATTCTCGCGCATACATTCTATGTCAATACACTATCTGTATGTATCTTTCTTTGTTTGCATTTTTGAATGATTTAAGTTTTGGCATCATCAAAAAGGGGGAAATTGTTAGGAATTTTATTGTTTAGATTTTGATGAATGCCATGTAAAACTTAGAATAGAAAGTTGGCACCCCAATTCTTGTTTTAAAATGCATTGTAATAAATAAGTGGCAAGCCGAGTTAAGTCACCTACGCCCTAACATGCAAGAAGACAATGTTTGATACATGTTTTTATCTTAATTTTGATGATTTTATTTTGTCACCAAAACAATGCTTTTAAAGGTTGTCCAAATACTCCTAAATGATTTAAAATGATTTTTAATATTTTCGGAGTATTTCCTCAAGTTTATTTTTGATAATAATGGACAACACTTTTAATGATTTTATTTCAATGGATTTTTCACTCCTTAACAAGGTTCCTAAATGTTGTCTAAATACTCTCGATTGGATTAAAATGTTTTACTAAATTTTCGGAGTATTTCTTGGGTTTTATTTTTTACAAAAATTGGACAACATTTAATCTCGTGGTTGACCAGGAAGTGGCCGCCCTATAGGGCAACCCGTACCAAGATGTTTTTAGAAGCAGAAAATGAGATGGAAGGAAAAACAAGCAGTCGACCCGGCCGCATCGGGCGTCGCCGGTCGGTCGCCGGTCGCCCAGTGCGGCCGACTGCACTGCAAGTTTCGTTTTGAAACAGAACTAAAACCTTGCATTTTTGGAAAGGGAGACCGGTTGAGACAGGGTCGACCGGTCGAAGCCTACGTCGACCGTCATTACTGTTGTAATTTTCATAGTGTTCTTATTTTCTCTTATTTCGTGCGACCGGTCGCCTGTGTATTGACAAATGGCAAAAATATGACCGTTTTGACAAAAACACATTTCCTTAAAATGTGGGATTGATTTCTAACAGCTATATTCTTGATTTTAATTGTATTTTTCTGTAGATTTTCAATCCCCAAGAGGAGCCTATGCTTGATCAATCATCTCCTATAAATAGAGGATGTTTTGGAGCAACTAAAAACAACAATTGAGATACAACACAACAAGATACACTTCAAGCAAACACTTGGTCTTTCATTGTTATTATTCTTGTTGTAAAATTGCCTAGCTTATCACTTTCACATCTTTGAGGTCTAGGCTATTCTTGATTACACTTTGCACTCAAATTGTAATATTCATTATTGAGTTGTAATCTTGATTTTTGGTTATCATTCAAACACAAGATATCCTTGTGAGTGTTCTTGTGGTAAGAACACACTTGGATGATCTAGGTGATAGGTGAAGAAGATTGTGGTAATCTTCTTATTGAGGTGTTGAAGAATTTGGTATTCTTCAAGGTTGAAGATTGTGGTAATCTTCACAAGGTGCCGTTGAAGGAAGATTGTGGTAATCTTCAAAGGAGATTGTGGTAATCTCAAAGGTGGTGTTGAAGAAGAGTGTGGTGCTCTTCAAGGTGTTGTAAGTTGAATTTGTATTAATTTTGGTAATTAATAAAATTCTTTTTTCTTTTTGAAATCCATCCCGGATATACTGGGGTGGTAGAGGATTAGGCCCTAGGTGGGTTGAACCTCTTTAAATCGACGTGTGTTGTTTATATTCCACACCTTTATTATTGTATTTGAGCATTCGGTTTTAAAAAGAGGGCGAAATCGAAAAGATGGAGATAATCTATTCACCCCCCCTCTAGATTATCGTAGCCGCTTGGACTTACAAGTGGTATCAAAGCCAAACTCTTTGGCAAGCTCGTTTCACATCGCGAGTGAAGAGAAACGATCGACGGCTACGAACGAAGCTCATCTATCCGGCACCTCCACCACCAAGCCACCTCGGTTTGATTCCAAAAATTTTATATTTTGGAAAGAAAGAATGGAATGTTATTTACAAGGTTGCGGGTTTGATATTTGGAACACCGTCATCAATGGAGAATCCATCCCAATGAAAGATACACCACACACCTCAAAAGGCTTCAAAAAGCTCAATGATGAAGAAAAGAAAATCATCTCCTTAAACGGTAAGGCTTTAAATATTTTGTATTGTTCATTTACTAATTTAGAATATGAACATATTGTAGGAATAAAGTCGGCACATGAAGTATGGCAAAAATTAGAAGCCATCTATGGAGTATTTGCAAATGAAAGGAGTCAAACAAAAGCATCTACTTCTCAAGGTCATACAAGCTCAAATCTAAGGAATAAGCCTCTTACAACTTCCAAATGTGAAGAAGTTGAATATTGCTTTATGGGCATCAATGAAGAAAATGAGGTATGTCTTAAGCCCTCTACTTCTTATGATATCGTTATTCAAAATGATTATAGTGATTTACAAAATGATTATGATGAACTTCAAAATGAATTCCAAAGCTTACTTGTTAGATACAAAAACTTGAAAAAGGAATTCAATATTTTGAAAAATGATAAGGATAGTTTATTTACTTCTTATGAATCACTATCATGTGCTCACACCACCACACTTGACAAGGTTAGAAACCTTGAAAAAGAAAATAGTACTCTTGTTGAGAATATTGATTGCATGAAAAAGGATTTATTAAAATCTAACTTGAGTACCAATAAAATGTCCAATATTGTTGATATTAATAATTGTGATAAAGGACTTGATCATAAGCCTAATGTTGTTAATCATATGAAAAAGGATCAAGTCAATATGCATATTGGTCATTATGCTCCTAAAATTATTACTTGTTTTTATTGTGGCAAAAAGGGTCATACGGCTAATTCTTGTCGGGCTAGAAATAGCTCTAAATATTGTTGGAGACCTAAAAGTCTCAAAGCTAATCTTAAAGGACCCAAACACATGAGGGTACCACAAAACAATGTAATATTAGATACCCGACAAAGCAAAAATCGGAGAAAATTCATGCCACCAAGAAAACATCAAATGAACGTTTCATTTGATCAAAGAAGGAGAAACTACTCTCAACAAAGCCAATTTCCAAGAAGAGCGTATAATCAAAAATGGGAAGAACACAATCCTTGGAAATGGCAATGACATCATCAACAAGATGATTTTCAAAGAAGGAGAAACCATCAACCATGGGAAGGTAACCAATCTTGGAAATGGAGAAGTCTTCATCAACAAAGTGACTTCTCAAAGGGAAGATATCATCAACAATGGGAAAGACACAACCCATGGAAACGGCGTAATTGGTAAACCGTATCTCCCCTTTTGTATATGAATTTTATTTTTAAATCTATGCATACTTTTAATCGTGTCTTAATTGCAAAATGAGTTTTCAAATTTTTATTTTTTAATTAAGGTCTTCAATATATATACTTGTGCTTTTAAAATATTTTTGAAAAAGAAGACCTTATATGATGTTTTTAAAACTCTTGTGCATTTTTTTGACTAAAGTGTGTTATCATCTTTTATGGATTTTTATGGCATGAGCTTACTTGTGATATCTCTTAGCCTACACTTTTATCATTATGATTTGTGCTAGATATGTTTTAAGAATTGTGTAGGATTTACATATTTTCACAAATGGCCATTTACGTCATTATTTGTCAAGAAAGGCATAAATTATCGAGTACGTTTACTTGTGTTATTCTTACTCTTATAGACTCGATATATGTATTGCCATGTGCCTATGTGCTTGTTTTTCATAGTATTTCATACAAGTGCCATTAAGAGGATTTTTAGATTTTTGAAAAACTCTATTCGATATTTGATTGCACATATCTTTCAAGATATTTCATTTTGACCTCTTAAGTGCCCCAAATTGATCTTGCAAATCTCTTTCTTTTAAAGGCACTACGTGTTTAGTCTCGATTTTATCGTTTATATGTTTTCCCAAAACCCATTTTTGTTGGATATAGTCCAAACTTATATTTTTGCAAAGTTTTTAAAACTTTTGGGGTGAAAAATCGAATTTTGGAAAACTACGGGAGAAAGAAAAATCACCTGGGGCGGTCAAAGCGGGGGGCGGCCGTCGCCCGCACCTCGACCGGTCGTACCCCCCCTCGGCCAGTCGCCCAGGGGTTATTTTTCAAGCTTAAAACTCTGTTCTTCACTTTCGGAAAACAGAACAAAAATCCCCCAAACCCCTATAGCGTAAATTTTTCCCCTTTTTTACAAAATCTTCAATTCTTCATCATTTTCACGATTCTTGTTGCTAATCTTCTTATTTTCACAAGAATCTTACATATATGGCTCCTCCAAGAAATTCCACCGATCAAAATCCCACTTCTAAGAGAAGAAAGGGCGGAGAGGGTACTTGAGAAATCGGCGAGACGAAGCCGAACAAAGGGATATTCGAGCCGCTCAAAGAAATGTGGCTCAAGAAGGTGATGATGTTCAAAATCCCATTCTCTCTCGGGCCCAAATCACCGAGCTCATGGGAACAATTTCGCTCGAAAATTGCCGTTGGGCGAAAGGTAAAAATCTTTTGTTACTCAAGCTCCTAATTCCCGCAATGCTATTAATTTCATCAATAAGTATGCGGAATGGTACTATGAGGATTCGGGGATGAAAGGTAAATCTATTGCTCGGACTAAAATGTGTCGTTTTAGTTCATTTACAAATGAGTATCCTACTATAAGAGGATTTTTGAGGAACAAGGTTGGATGTATCTATGGGAGCATGCTTATGTTTTGTATGATGATGATATTATCCAACATTTTTATGCTAATATGTGGGTGCAATATGATAATGAAAGAAAGCCGATTGCCGTTAATTCGCTTGTAAAGGGTCGTCATTTTAGATGGACTCCAAATGATATTTGCCGGCTTTTACATGTTAGAGAGGGTGGTTGGGATTATTTCTCTTGTGGGACTTGGAATGATGAAATGTTGGGGGTGTCGATGAAAGAAGTTAAGACGTATTTGGGAGTATGGCCAAAATATTCTTTGTTGGCAATGACACTTGAGCATCGTATTTTATCGGTCATTGTCGCATATTGCATTTGTGGTAAGTCGGGAAAGATGCCTAGCAATATGGATTATTTTTGACTTATAAGATTGCTAGGAGGGAACCACTTAACTTTGGTGCCATACTTATTCAATGTCTAATCGAGTCCATTACTCGAGGTAATAAGAAGTTGGTTATGGGAAATTGGATTTGTAAACTTCTTATTCAATCGGGACTTCCTTCGTCGGAGTTTAACTCGGAAGTTTTTCAAAATGACTTCGACATTGATAATATCACCCAAATAGTCACGATGCGCAAGAATATGGACATCCGACCAACCAAAATGGCTAGAGGAAGAGGTCAAGAGTCCCCGATCCTAATGACTTCTTTTGATGACGCCGGGCCGCAAGATTAGTGGAAGAGGGCGAACCGAGCAATCCGGAGGGTAATACCAGGTGCTCAACCGCCTAGGAGGTATACTCAAGCCGAATTTGATGAGATGAGGACTTTTCATGAGACGAGATATGAGGCTTTGGAGCAAAAAGACCTCCAAAATGCAAAAGTCTATCGGAAAATTGAAGAAATTCATCAAGGACTTTATTCCCGGATCTTGCTTCTCCTCGGATGAGGAATGATGTTTCCCCACCCCTTTACTTTCTAGCATTTTCATTTAAGTTGCTTTGTACTTTTATGAACTTTTGTAAAACTCATTTGTACTAATGATATTTGCTTGTTTTTCTTAAAGGGTTAATATTGCAAGTTGGTAATGACTTGTGGATGATCATGATTTTGATGGAGTATTTGATGGTAAAAATACTCTAAAGCATTGTTTGATAATTGGTATGAAGTACTTGATGGTAAAAGTGCTTCTTTTATTGGTTTGTTCATTATGCTTAGATGGATATGTTGGGACATTTGATACATGTATTGTTGAAAGCATGACTTATTACTTGATGGATGCTCTAATTGTTGGCATTTGTAATGCCTTGATCATTCTTAGCTTATCTCAATTGGGTTGAACCCTTGAGAATCTACTTTGAGCTCCTTACTTGATGGACTATTGTTGCATTTGTTGCATATGATTTTTGGAAAATGAGGTTGATTGATGATATGAAAATTTTTGGCTTGAACCATTTACAAAGGTTATATACAACCTCTTTTTTATTTTTACGCCCACAATGTGTTCGATGAAATGTTTCAATGAAAATTTCAACTTCTACATGATTCTCTCGCTTCCAAAAGTCTTCTATACTCATTGAGATCATGTTTTGGGAAATAATGAGCGTATGAACTCTTCATGATACATTTCTCCCATTTTCCTTGGTTTTTAAGCCTAAATTGCTCAATAGTTGATAAACCATTTCTTTGGCGCACTTTGATATACTTTATGATGTTTCTATCATCCTAACATTCTTTTTGATGATTCCAAAGGGGAGAAACAGGAAATTGGCTCATTAGCTCAAAGAAGCTAATAAAAGCTTGTCATAAAAGCTATAAGCTATGGCTCATAAAAGCCATAAGTTGTGAATTGTTCTCAGTCCAATTGTTGCTTGATGGACTTATATAATTGATTAATGATGTTTTGTGACAGGGGAGCTTATAAGCTCTTGAACAAATTGTAAAAGCTAAAACTTTTAGCTTATGGATTATTGCTCTTACATTATTTTTGATGTGCTTGTTGATAGGGGAGCTTGTGCTTATTATTGAAAATATTTACTCCTACTTGGTTGCTTTAATATTTTTGGAAATTTTGGTTGCTTCCAAAGCAGTCAAATGTTTTCATCGGAAAATTCATTTGAAAATTGCTCTCTTAGTTTGTGTAAAAATTGTTTTGGTTTGTAATCATCAAAAGGGGAGATTGTTTGATACATGTTTTTATCTTAATTTTGATGATTTTATTTTGTCACCAAAACAATGCTTTTAAAGGTTGTCCAAATACTCCTAAATGATTTAAAATGATTTTTAATATTTTAGGAGTATTTCCTCAAGTTTATTTTTGATAATAATGGACAACACTTTTAATGATTTTATTTCAATGGATTTTTCACTCCTTAACAAGGTTCCTAAATGTTGTCTAAATACTCTCGATTGGATTAAAATGTTTTTACTAAATTTTCGGAGTATTTCTTGGGTTTTATTTTTACAAAAATTGGACAACATTTACATGTAAGGTCGAATGGCCGCCTATCTATAGGGCAACCGTACCTGAAGATGTTTTTAGAAAGCGAGAAAATGAGACGGAAGGAAAAACAAGCGGTCGGCCGGTCGCCACAGGCGTCGGCCGTCCCGGTCGGCCGTCGCCAGTGCGGCCAGGTACACTGCAAGTTTCGTTTTGAAACAGAACTAAAACCTTGCATTTTTGGAAAGGAGACCGGTTGAGGCAGGGGTCGACCGGTGAAAGCCTCGTCGACCGGTCGCCTGTTGTAATTTTCATAGTGTTCTTATTTTCTCTTATTTATGCGACCGGTCGCCTGTGTATTAATGACAAAAATATGACCGTTTGACAATGAGACACATTTCCTTAAAATGTGGGATTGATTTCTAACAGCTATATTCTTGATTTTAATTGTATTTTTCTGTAGATTTTCAATCCCCAAGAGGAGCCTATGCTTGATCAATCATCTCCTATAAATAGAGGATGTTTTGGAGCAACTAAAAACAACAATTGAGATACAACACAACAAGATACACTTCAAGCAAACACTTAGTCTTTCATTGTTATTATTCTTGTTGTAAAATTGCCTAGCTTATCACTTTCACATCTTTGAGGTCTAGGCTATTCTTGATTACACTTTGCACTCAAATTGTAATATTCATTATTGAGTTGTAATCTTGATTTTTGGTTATCATTCAAACACAAGATATCCTTGTGAGTGTTCTTGTGGTAAGAACACACTTGGATGATCTAGGTGATAGGTGAAGAAGATTGTGGTAATCTTCTTGTTGAGGTGTTGAAGAATTTGGTATTCTTCAAGGTTGAAGATTGTGGTAATCTTCACAAGGTGCCGTTGAAGGAAGATTGTGGTAATCTTCAAAGGGAGATTGTGGTAATCTCCAAAGGTGGTGTTGAAGAAGAGTGTGGTGCTCTTCAAGGTGTTGTAAGTTGAATTTGTATTAATTTTGGTAATTAATAAAATTCTTTTCTTTGAAATCCATCCAGGATATCTTTGGGGTGGTAGAGGATTAGGCCCTAGGTGGGTTGAACCTCTTTAAATCGGCGTGTGTTGTTTATATTCCGTACCTTTATCATTGTATTTGAGCATTCGGTTTTAAAAAGAGGGCGAAATCGAAAAGATGGAGATAATCTATTCACCCCCTCTAGATTATCGTAGCCGCTTGGACTTACATAAATCAAGACTGAAGGAAGACTCATTGCGCGAGCAATTTGAGTATGGCAAAGAAGAGTAGACGGGAACTCTCTTGAAGAAGCGGTGAGATGCGGTGAGTGGAGCATCAATCAAGTCAACTCAAGAAAAGCCAAGTCTTAAGTTGAAGTGATGGAAGAGTCATCCAATGATTGGAAGGCGACTCTAAGTCACCAGGGGAAAGCAAGGAAATGCGGTCAAGTCAAGATAAGCGTAAAAGAACCGTTGCCGACGAAATCAAGAGATTTACTTAAACAAGTAATATCTCCATACCACCTTTCTCGGAGTGCTCAGTCCCATAAGCGTGCAAAAGGAATGAACAATGGGAAGCACCACATCGTGTCGAACTACGAAAAGGTGAAAGAACAATTCATACGAGGAAATGGCAATTCCAAGAAGCGCAAGCCAACGATTGCGCAAAGTGACTTTCAAAAATAAGCTTATCTCTTCAACGGGCAAATTTTTGAAAGTTCACTATAAAAGGCTGAGGAGTTTGGTTGAGAAGAAGTATGACACACATGTGAGATAAACAAGCATATTAGAAAAACTGAAACATTCTCAATCCTCAAGCCTACATAACGAAGTACATCAATCCAACACTCACTGTGAAGGAAGAGAACTTCTATCGGTTGAAGAGGAAAATATCGAAAACAAGGGGTCTACATTCCGGGAAGGATTGTAGAAAGGTTCAAGGTTGAACCAAGTCTTAACCTTTTGGAGGGCTTCGGGATCAAATCCAAAGAGCTTTAGCAAGTGAGCTGTAGTAGCAAAGCAACGCCCTGTGAAGAAGGCGAGTCGTCGAGAAGCTTGAGTGATCAAGGCGTCTCATCGAGTCCCTAAGGATCAAGTCAAATTTGTTGTGATCAAGACTTGTATCCGGATTTACCACTTTGTAAAGCGATCATTACTTAGTGGATTCCTCCGGGAGTTGGAGAAGAGAGGAGTAGAAGAATTACCCCATCTTCGAACCTCTATAAAAATTTCATTGTGTCATTTACTTTTCAAAGACACTTTAATTCTTGCATTATTAATCGCTTATATCTGTGATAAATTTGCTATCCACGATAATTTATAAGTACTAAATTAAGCTCTAAAATCTTGCTTAATCATACTTAAGTGTGTTAAGTCTTCCATTTGAAAATAAAACCACGGTTGAGTTAAATTATAGTCAACGGTGAGTTACTCCATCAACGGCTCATTTGAGTCGTTGAGAGATTAACTCTCTTGAGTGACTAATTCGATTGTCCATCAAGGACACGGTGTGTAGAATCAACTCTGTAGATTTAAAAGGACTAAATCGAAAATTTGGTAAGGTTTATTCAACCCCCTTCTAAACCTTACACTTACACCCCTTGGGACCTACAGAGTATAGCATTTGTATTTATTGCTTGACCCAAAATCTTTTAGCGTACTGCCTAACATGGTCCTTGCTTTGCTTCTTTGAGAGTTCTGTTCTTCTTTCGCAACTCCATTCTCATTGTGGAGTCTTTCTTTCTTGAGATAATTCATGAGCAATACCATTTTCAATACAATACCGAGTTATTATACCATTGACAAACTCAGTTCCTCTGTCAGATCTTATTTTGATAATGGTTTGACTCTTCTCATTTTGGATTCTCTTCAACAAGCTGTGGTAGTTTCTGCAAGGTTTCTTTCTTCTTACACGTGAAAATTGTCCACGTGTATCTTGAGTAGTCATCTACTCCCACCAAGGTGTATTTCTTTCCACTTATGCTAGCTGGTTCAACAGGACCAAATAGATCCATATGTAGCAGGTGTAATATTCTTGTTGAAGATGGACATGTCTTTTCTTTGAATGATGATTTGATTTGCTTTCCCATCTGGCATGCATCACATACACTCTCCTTCTTGTATACTGAGTCTGGAAGTCCTTCTACAAGATTACTTCTTGCAAGTTTTTAATAGTTTTGAAATTCAGGTGACTCGGCTTCTTGTGCCACAACCAACTTGATTCTTTGTGCTCTTTGCTAGTAGACAAGTGCTTGGTGTTGCGATTGACCAATCCACCACATACATGTTCTTTTGTCTGCATCCTTGTAGCACTACTTCATTAGATTCAATGTTCTTGATTTGGCACACTCCCATATTGAATCCAACATTATAGCCCTTGTCACATAGTTGACTTATGCTTAGTAAGTTGAAATTGAGGCCTTCAACATATGCAACATCTGTAATTTCTAATCCATTTTTCTTGATGGATCCAATGCCTCTTATTTCTCCTGGAGCTTCATTCCCTCCAAATATGACTTTTGCACCTCTAACTTCCTTAAATTTTGACAGATTTTTCTTGTTTCTGTCATGTGTCCGGGAACCACTATCCATGTACCAGGTTCCTTGGCACTCGGTTGTTCCTTGAATCGCAATCAAGGAAATTAGGTTTTAGGTACCCATACTTGTGCGGGTCTGAGGGGTTAGTATTGTAAGATGATCCAACCAAACTATAGCCAAATGATTTGACTCTAAGAGGTTGCCATCTATCAGTGTCATAATCATAATTAAATTTGGCAAATTGCTTGGGGGTTTTAGGTTCATACAACTGTCTCTTTTGTCTGTATGCCTGTGCATGTGTTTTAGCAATTTCCTTCCTTGGGTAGTTGTGATACCTCGGTGCGTAGTGTTTGGGTGCATATGTGTGCTGAGGATAGCTCTTTTGCCTTTGGAATGGCCTTTGCTGAGTTTTAGGCCTTTGCCATCTAGGCATGTATTCCATAGGTCTTTCCGATAGTTCACATTGGTCCAATCGGCTTGGCTTGGATAATTTCTACCATTCCCATCATATGTGTTCCTTTTATGGAATTTCGGGGTTTTTGGTAGCTCTTTTTTCTTTCTGAGTACTTTCTTTTTGAGTTCTTTGAGGAACTCGGTGATTTCTTCTCGGTACCGCCCTTTCAAAGATACTCGGTGTTGTTTTCCTTTTCCTTTATAACCAAGGCCAGTTTGGTTGTGATTGTGCTTTGGAATGAATGTGTGTGCACCATTTGGAGTTTTGGATTTTTGAGATACTTCATTGCTTGAAGATCCTTTTTCCAAAATCACTTTAGGAGCTTGGCTTAGCATAGAGGAATTAAATCCTAAGCCTGTCTTATCTCCACATTCTCTTTGGCTCATAATAAGATCATCCAAAGATTTAGATGCCTTAGTGAATGAGGCAATCACATTTTGAGGTCATTTTCCCTCTTTTCTATAGCAGCTATCTCTGCTATTAACTTAGCATTTTCAGCCTTTATTTCTTTATTCTCATCAGCTATGTGACTTAGAGTACTCAGCCCTTAGTCAGCTGTGAGTTTTGGCTTTTGAGCAGACTATTTTCCTCATTTAGCAGTGTGTGTGAGGTTTTAATGTGCTCAAAGTCTTTCATCATTTTGCCTAATGAATCATAAAGATTAGTGGGTGATGAGGTGTGTGTGTCATGATCACTATCACTAGTGTCTGAGTGAGATGAGTTAGAGTGTACCTCATCTTCTCGGTCAGGTTGGTCTTGTTCTTTGGCCATTAAACATATCAAGGCTTCTTCTTCAGAGTCACTTGAGTAGTCAGATTCACTACTCTCTGAGTCTGCTGTGTCTTTTGACTTAGCTGTCTCAGCAGTCTCTGCAGCTAACATTGCCTTTTTCTTCTCTTGTCTTCTTTCTCTGAAGACTTTTCTTTCCTCTTCATTCCTGTATTTGTTGACTACAGGATATGGGCAATCAATGACATAGTGACCGGGTTACCTGCAGTTCCAGCATAGATTTTCAACTTTTTGATCAGTTCTTTCCATCCTTGGATTGTCAGCTCTTTGATACTCAACCTTTTGATGCTCTGTTCTTTTGGGTGGCCTATCTTCCCTTGACTTGGAGGGAGCTGAGTGTCTTATGGAGGATTCACCTTTGCCTCTTTTGTAATTCTTGTTGAAGAATTTGTTAAACCTTTTAACCAGCAGGGCAATCTCCTCTTGGTCAATGACTTCCTTGACCTCAGCTCTTTTACCATCCTTAACTATTAGAGCAGCTGTTTTGGGCACATTTGTCTCCTCTAGGTCTTTTCTTCTCAGCTCAAATTCGTAGGCTTTGAGATCTGAGAATAGCTCATGGTTGGATGTTTTTGATAGGTCCATGGAGTGTCTCGGGCCATGACTTTCATTTCCCATTCAAGGGAGACTTCTTAGAATCTTCATACACATTTCTTCTCGTGTATATTCTTTTCCAAGTCTTTGATAGCTCATTGGTAATTTCGTGAACCGAGCATCCAGTTGATCCAAGGTTTCTCCTACAAGCATCTTAAAATTTTCAAATTTTTGTACAAAGAACAGATAGTTTATTTTCCTTGATTTGCTCGAGCCTTCACAAATCGGGGTTAGCTTATCCTGCATTTCTTTTGCGTCTTGCACGATTTGACTTTGTTGAACATGGCTTTGTCCGAGTTTTGTAAAGAATGTCCTTGGCCACGTTGTCCAAGTTGTATCTTTTTCTGTCATCATTTGTCCATTCGGCTCTTGGTTTTTCAACCATAGGTGTCCGGGAGCAACATCCTGTTTCTCCTTCATGCAGCCTCCCTCCTTGCACTGTTTGTGTTTACTTTTAAAATTTGCGAGTGGCCCATCTTCTATTACTATCCATATTTCATCGTGTAATCTTTGATAGATGAGCTCGCATACGAATTTTCCAATCATCAAATTCCTCAATTGTAAACATAGGGATGCGTGTCAAATTTTCTTCCATGATAATAACTTTCTTTGAATAAAAGAGTTTTGAAAGATCAAGTGCTAAAGCAAGCTTTGAGAGATTGGAGATCTAGTTCAAGAACTAACGATGCGGAAGGCTCAATAAACCAACCGCTCCGATACCACTTGTAGGTCCCGAGGGGTGTGAGTGTAAGGTTTAGAAGGGTGGGTTGAATAAACCTTACAAACGTTTCGATTTAGTCCTTTTAAAACGTTGAGTTAATACTTCACTAAGTCCTTGATGGACAACTAAGTTAGTTGATCGTGAGAATTATCCACTCAATAGACTGATCGATTTGTTGATAGAATAACTCAAATTGTTTTGACTAAAACTTAACTCGATTGTGATATGTTTTTAGCGGAAGACTTAACACCCTTGAATTTTGGTTTAAGTTGTTTTAATACTTGATTATAGCACTTTGTTAATTATCCGATGGACAACAAATTTATCAGCAGATATCAAAATAATATGCAGTAATTAAAGTCTTTGAAATGTAAGTGACACAATAAATTTTATAGAGGTTCAAGATGGGATAATTCTTCTACTCCTCTCTTCTCCAACTCCTGGAGGAATCCACTAAGTATTGATCAATGTACAAAGTGGTTATCAGTCCAGATGCAAGTCTTGATCACACAGCTGACTTGATCCTTTGGGACTCAGTCTAGAGATGCCTTGGTCACACGGTGGCTTCTCGCACGACTCGGCTTCTTCACAGGGCGGTTTGTCTTGGTACTCTGACTCACTTGCTCAAGCTTCTTGGATTTGATCACGAATCCCTCCAAAAACTTGAGACCGGTTCGACCTTGAACTTTTCTACAATCCTTTGTGGAATGTAGACCCCTTGATTCTTCAAATGTTTCCTCTTCAACCGATTGAAGTCGTCTTTCCTTCACGGTGAGTGTTGGATTGATTTCCTTCATAACGTAGGCTTGAGGATTGAGCTTAATTGACTTGAGAATATTTCAGGTTACAGATATTGCTTTCTTGCTTGTAATGGTTTTCTCAGGTAATCAAGGTTAACCTTTTCTCAAACAGATTCCTCAGCCTTTTATAGTGTTCTTTTTTGAAAATTTGCCCGTTGAAGAGATAGGTTAATTTTCAAAAGACACTTGTGGTCGTTGGCTTGTCTTGTTGCAGTCCTTGGAATTGACATTTCCTCGTATGAATGAGTCTTGACTTTTCGAGTTTCGATATAGGTGTACAACTTCCCATTGGTTTATTCCTTTTGCACGCTTTCGGGATGAGCACTTTAAGAAAGGCGATGAAAGTATTACTTGTTTAAGTAATTTTCTTGACTTCTGTGCAACGGATCCCTTTCAGTTGATAAAAATGGAGTATGGAAGTATTACTTGTTTAAGTAATTTTCTTGTTTAAGAAAGGCAGTATGGTTGGAAAAGCATTTTCGTATTTGATTTTGTAAGTTATCTCTATGTTGGACTTGTAGATGGTCAAATCGAGTCATTTCATTTTCTGAAAATTGATAAAAATGTTACATTAATAAAACACATAAAATAAACTAATTTTTTTAATACCAAAATTAAGCATAACATTGTGATACTTTTAGTTTTTATGTTTGAGAACCCATTTCAAATTGACAACAAATATCTCCAAATGTCTGCCTCGCCTCAAATATTTAGTTGAGTTATTGAAAAAAGAAATATTAAAAAATAAGGGGTCGACGGCGGCCCCAAATATACACACTAACACAAAAAATAAGTTCCATTTATAATCAAATGAACCTCAAGTGTCAACAATGTTATTCCTACTTTGTAGGGGCCTTATACTGTAAATCAGAGTGAAAGTTAGAAATAGACTGATTTTGTGAAATAGAGATGTGGAAACGACATATTGTGAAAGCAATGATATTTTTGAAAGCAGTGCTTCGTTATGCTTCTCTTATAATAATTGATTTGGGGTACTGTTAAGTGTGAAACTAGTGCTATTCTTGGATAAGTTCCATGCTTTCAGAAGAAACACAATTATGCAAGTCTAAGTTTTTTTTCTTCAGAAAATGAACATTTGGGCACTTTAAAATATTCGAAGGCCACGTTTTGTAGGATTCCCCCTCCTCTATTTAGATTAACTAGTAATACGCACGTGCGTTGCACGTGATTCATATAACTTTACAAATTATTTTTACTAATTGTATTGAAAGATTAATGTATATTTAAGGTGTATTACAAATAAATAATAAAAATCAAACAAATAACTAATTAAAATAAAAATTTCGAGTTACTTTAAAATATTTAATTGTATAGATAATTTTGAATGATTAATTTTTTAGAAGAATTACCTTCTAGATATTGAAAACTTGAATAATAATATAACTAAATAATTTTATAGTTATGATTACAATATTTAATCATTTTCTTGTCAGATTTTGATGGTTGGAAATTTTTTTTCGTATTTGATTTTGTGAGATATCTTTTTATTGGACTTGTAGATAGTCAAATCGAGTCATTTCATTTTCTGAAAATCGATAAAAATGTTAGATTAATCAAACACATAAAATAAACTAATTTTTTATACCAAAATTAAGCATAACATTGTGATACTTTTAGTTTATGTTTGAGAACCCATTTCAAATGGACAACAAATATCTCCAAATGTCGGTCCCGCCTCAAACATTTAGTTGAGTTATTGAAAAAAGGAATTAGAAAAATAAGGGGTCGACGGCGGCCCTAAACATACATACTAACACAAAAAAGAAGTTCCATTTATAATCAAATGAAACATCATTTAACATACATATTGAGTACTGACAAAACATTCTTAGAAAACTATGGAGTTAAGACTTTGGTACATTTTATATTTTACACAATATGAACGACATATTATACTATGGAGTTAATACATAAAAACTTATTAAATATTGATTTCAATTAATTGAGAATTTGATATTAATTAACTTAATAAAATATTAGGGATCACGTGCAATGCACGTGCTCCTTACTAGTTTGCTAAAAAGTATATCAATTCTTTAAAAAATAAATATGACAAAAGAACTCACTCTATCAAGATATTCGGTTACATCGTTCCTTAGGTCATTGGGAAGACGGAGCATTTCCTCTTCATCAATCCCCATGATCTCTTGCCATTTCTGTTGCTCATACCTCATTATGCACTTCCTCATTATTCTAGGTAATGCACGGTGGGACATCCAGTTCCCCATATTTCGTCTTTTTTGTTTAATCACCTCCATTCTCTGTGTTCCGGACTGCAAATACATCTGTTGCACCAATATTCAAAATTCTTATTAATATTACTAATATTTGTTCAAAACACATTGAAAAACATTATAAATTCACTCACACGAATACTCCCAATAAAAATCCACATATTGATATGACAATAGAGAAAATATCTTCTTCGACTAAGGTTCTGGCCCAAAGAACTAAAAAAACAATAGTTAAGACCTATACAAACAAACATCATTTCTAGGAAGTAATATTTGTCTAGGAGAATACCTAATTTTTTGAGTGACCAAAAGAGACAATATGACTTAGAAAATGCCATCTTGATTCAAGAATGCCATTTTTAATGGCGTCAAACCATATCCCCATGGATTTGGGAGTTATCGAACTATTTTCCTTGCAAGTGGCTTGTAAACATCTTGAAGGGTCATCGCCACATGGCTTGTGCCAACAAGTTGCTTATCCCTCTATCGACATAAGATACCAAATCTCGCCTATCGCCTCACATAGCACCAAACACCCAACGATCAAATATATAATTTGTTAATCAAAGGCACACAATCTGTTTCAGCATAATTAAAACTTACAAGACAGGCAAGAATACGTAGCAAAGGATTGATAACAACTCCAGTCCATGCTCTATTGATTAGTGTGCCACATGTTTGTATAACTTGTTTATATAAAGGCCAAAAATGGATTAACCGTGGTAGATATTGAAGAACTACCACAAATTTTAATATATGTTTCGTGTGTTCGTACGCATTCAATTTGGAAAAACTTAGTAATATAGCCTATAATGAAAAAGTAAAAATGATGATTAGATAAAATCACAAAAATGTAGTATCCTATGTAGGGGATAGTTATACGAAGTGTACTGCAAGTTTCTTGTACGTGTGGAACTAGAAGAACTAGAAGAACTGCAATGACATCGAGGAGAAAGTAGGTTATCATATATCTCCGCATAAATACCAATTGAAAACGTATATGCATGCAGTAGACCACGTCTACTAGTGAACGTAGAATGACAACAAATATCTTCCAGTATTGGTCCCGCCTCAAACATTTAGTTGAGTTATTAAAAAAAGGAATATAGAAAAATAAATGGTCCACGAAGGTCCCAAACATACACACAAACACAAAAAATAAGTTCCATTTATAATCAAATGAACCTCGAGTAAAAACAATGTTATTCCTACTATGTAGGTGCCTCATACCGTAAATCAGAGTGAAAGCTAGAAATAGACTGATATTGTGAAATACAGATATGGAAACGAGATATTGTGAAAGCAATGATGTTCTTGAAAGTAGTGCTTCATTATGCTTCTCTTATAATAACTGATTTGGGGCAGTTAAGTGTGAAACCAGTGCTGTTCTTGGAGAAGTTCCATTATTGCTTTCAGAAGAAACACAACTATGCAAGTCTAAGTTTTTTTAAAAAAATGAACATTTGGGCACTTTAAAAGATTCGAATGCTAGGTTTTATAGGATTCCCCCTCCCCTATTTAGATTAACTAGTAATACGCACGTGCATTGCACGTGATTCATATAACTTTACAAAAACATTTACTAAGTTATTAAAATATTAATGTATATATAAGGTGTATTACAAATAAATAATAAAAATCAAACAAATAACTAATTAAAACAAAAATTTCGAGTTGCTTTAAAATATTTAATTGTATAGATAATTTTGAATGATTAAATTCTTTTTAGAAGAACTACCTTCTAGATATTTGAAAACTTGAATAATAATATAACTAAATAATTTTATAGTTATAATTACAATATTAATCATTCTCTCGTCTTATTTTGATGGTTGGAAAAGCATTTTCGTATTTGATTTTGAAAGTATCCTAAGTAGGGGATAGTTATATGAAGTGTACTGAAAGTTTCTTGTACATATGGAACTGGAAGAACTGCAATGACGTCGAAGAGAGAAAATAGATTGTCATATATCTCCGCTTAAATACCAATTGAAAACTGATATGCATGCAGTATACCACGTCTACTAGTGAATGTAGAATGACAACAAATATCTTCAAATATTGGTCCCGCCTCAAACATTTAGTTGAGTTATTAAAAAAAGGAATATAGAAAAATAATGGGTCGACGACGGCCCCAAACATACACACTAACACAAAAAATAAGTTACATTTATAATCAAATGAACCCCGAGTGACAACAATGTTATTACTACTATGTAGGTGCCTCATACTGTAAATCAGAGTGAAAGCTAGAAATAGACTGATATTGTGAAATACTGATTTGGAAACGAGATATTGTGAAAGCAATGATGTTCTTGAAAGTAGTGCTTCATTATGCTTCTCTTATAATAACTGATTCGGGGCAGTTAAGTGTGAAACCAGTGCTGTTCTTGGAGAACTTCCATTATTTCTTTCAGAAGAAACACAACTATGCAAGTCTAAGTTTTTTTTTTTTTCAAAAAATGAACATTTGGGCACTTTAAAAGATTCGAAGGCTAGGTTTTATAGGATTCCCCCTCCCATATTTAGATTAACTAGTAATACGCACGTGCATTGCACATGATTCATAAAACTTTACATAAATTATTTACTAACTTTATGGAAAGATTAATGTATATTTAAGGTGTATTATAAATAAATAATAAAAAAAATAATTAATTAAAACAAAACTTTCGAGTTACTTTAAAATATTTAAGTGTGTAGATAATTTTGAATGATTGGATTCTTTTTAGAAGAACTACCTTCTAGATATATAAAAACTTGAATAATAATATAACTAAATAATTTTATACTTATGATTACATTAATCATTCTCTTGTCTGATTTTGATGGTTGGGAAAGTTTTTTCATATTTGATTTTGTGAGTTTTCTTTATGTTGGACTTGTAGATTGTCAAATCGAGTAATTTTATTTTCTAAAAATTGATAAAAATGTTACATTAATCAAACACATAAAATAAAGTATTTTTTTTAAACCAAAATTAAGCATAACACTGTGATACTTTTAGTATATGTTTGGGAATCCATTTCAAATGGACAACAAATATCTCCAAATGTCGGTTCCGTCTCAAACATTTAGTTGAGTTATTGAAAAAAGGAATATAAAAAAATAAGGGGTGGACGACGTCCCCAAACATACACACTAACACAAAAAAGAAGTTCCATTTATAATCAAATGAACCTTAAGTGTCAACAATGTTATTCCTACTTTGTAGGGGCCTCATACTGTAAATCAGAGTGAAAGCTAGAAATAGACTGATTTTGTGAAATAGAGATGTGGAAACGACATATTGTGAAAGCAATGATATTTTTGAAAGTAGTGTTTCATTATGCTTCTCTTATAATAATTGATTTGGGACTGTTAAGTGTGAAACAATGGTGTTCTTGGAGAAGTTCCATTATTGCTTTCAGAAGAAACACAATTATGCAAGTCTAAGTTTTTTTTTTTTTAAAAACAATGAACATATGGTCACTTTAAAAGATTTGAAAGCCAGGTTTTGTAGGATTCCCCCTTCCCTATTTAGATAAACTGGTAATACGCACGTGCATTGCACGTGATTTATTTAACTTTATAAAAGTTATTTACTAACTTTATTAAAAGATTAATGTATATTTAAGATGTATTACAAAGAAATAATAAAAATCAAACAAATAACTAATGTATATTTAATTGTATAGACAATTTTGAATGATTAAATTCTTTTTAGAAGAACTACCTTCAAGATATTTGAAAACTTGAATAATAATATAACTAAATAATTTTATAGTTATAATTACATTAATCATTCTGTTGTCTGATTTTGATGGTTGGAAAAAAAAATCGTATTGGTTAGGGTTCAGGAACGGTGATAAGGCTAACGCGTGCGAGCTCTAGGCTTTAGGCTGAAGGGCCTTCAAACGAGCTTCTCCTTCAAAGGAAACCTGTCCCGGGGATATGCCCGATGCAGTATTAGAATAGAATATGGGAGTTCTAAATTGAAAAAATAAACTGAACTTGACTTAAGATGATCTGGTGCACATATAGCTGATCGAGGTTTCCAAGCAAGGATGCTGGAACCAACCCCCGCCAGGCAAATCGGGCTAGGCTAGTTTTGGAAGCCGAAAGTTAGTTCTATTACCAAAGCATCATGAGTTCGATCAACCGATTGATGGCAATGAATAGGTGAAGCAGTCACTCTTTATCGGCTCAAGGGTCGGGGCACAGGGGTCCTGGTACTATCCAGGTGCGAAGAACCCTAGAGGAGTTGTGGGTCATAGGCGGGCAGCTTTAACGGCTCAAGGGCAGGGGCATCGCCTACTTCCATTCAAAAAGGTAGTTTTTCCACCTTCACTCTCTTCCCGACAACGTGGAATAATCCAACAAATGAAAGAAATAAAGGCTGGGAGCTGTCAGACAAGACCGAAAACAAAGAGAAGAAATCGTATCAGATGCTATTCCTCGCCCATCCATCGGAGAGAGGAACTGTCCTAGCTGAGCTTTAACTCCTCGATTAGTACGAGCAAAATCTTTTTTGTCTCTCAATAGCCCTTCCTTTTTTCCTATTATGAATCTTCCTTGCAACGGCTTTTAACAACCGGTTAAATTATATGCTTATGCTTTTCTCTTTCCTAAGCTTCGCTTTCCTTACAATAGCACTAGACCTGGGAGCTTATCTATGGCTTTCCTTCTATCATATTCAGTCCTAGATTCTTTCTGCTTTCTCTGAGGTTATGCTTTGCCGTACTAGGGCATCTAGGGAATGGGTTCGCCTTTCAATGCCTACTATGATGAGATAGGCCTTTAAAAAGGATAGCTGCTATTGAATGAGTTGTTAGAGAATCTGGTCTTAGCAAGGGTTAGTATCACGCTCCAATTTACATACCCAACAAAATAGAACAGCAACTAATAGGGTACAACCCAAATATTCGAACTTAGGCTCATCAAAAACTATTATCTAAGTACAAGCAACTAAAAATATTAATACATCGGAAGTCTATAAATCATAACATACAATTATAACATAGTTATAACTCACCTAATTATTACAAAATAAAATAGTTACAAGGTTCCAGTGCCGACGGATAAGTCTTTCAGAAGGAATCTGCTAGGTCGAATCAATCATGGTCCGGAAGTATCATTGATCTCAAAATATTCGATCTCTGAAAAGTTTTTACAAAATCATGGGGTGAGCTAAACGAGCTCAGTAGGTTGGGGTAGAGGAATGCAATATTGAAAAGCTAAAATATTTTCTTTTTGGTTGAGAATGCCAAACATTTATTCATGTATGCATGGCAATGGCGCTCAAAAGATTCATTTACCGGAATGATAAAGAACATAGTTGAGTTCAATAATGATTCAATGCATATTGTATAACAGTTAGTTAAGTACAATAAATATTTTTCTTTTCAAACGGTCAATAGATATCCCAATTTATAAATAAATAGTGGATATCTCGTATTTTTAAAAACAAAAGTATAAACATTTAGTCAATTAATTCGTCAGCCCGAAATAAGAAACATAGGATCAATGTTGATCGGACACTGACCCTGTTCGTTCTCCTTATTGCTCCCAACAATATTTGGCCGAAGATCTGTCACCTTATCCCTCCCACTAGGCTCGACGTCTCTTTAGCTATGGGCTTTTGCCCAAAGATCGTCATATTCCGGAATATACCATTCTACGACCCAAGTTCTGTCGCCGTCTCCGGCCCGACCGAAAGTGGGAGTAGGCAAACAGGTAGCCAAACAGGGGATCACAGTAACCTGTTCGATCCATTGTCTAACCTACCCACACCGCAATGGGTCAGTCAGTCAATATTTTTGTCAAAATGACATTTATTAGCCCAAAGACTGAGTCAAGCAGTTACAATAATTAAAATGCAAATGAATATGTAATTTGACATCACGAATGATATAGTTTATGTTTCTTTTAATAAATAAAATTATTTTGGAAGAAACACCAAACATAATCATAGAACAATCTTATATTGTAAACTTCATGAAAATGATGTATACCGTGAAATTATGAAATTGTTTAATGTCGTGAAGTTCAGTAATACTTAATGTCATGAAATTTATGAAATTACAAGCAAACCTAATTTTCTTTAGAAAAATGATAATTTGCCCACCTTCATTTTGATCACCAAATTTCTCCAACAAATTCGTTATTCAAGCTTCCAAGATTTTCTACAATAAAACCCAATAATTATCATATATAAACCCTGATTATTATTATTATTATTATTATTATTATTATTATTTTTATTGTTATTAATATTATTATTAGTATTATTATTATTTTTGTGCTATTATTTTAACATTACTATTTTGTTTATAAAAGCAGTTTAGCTTTTCTATTTGTGTGTCTATGATTTATTCTTTGAGCTTTATAAGCCTTTTGTACACTTTATGCATTATTCAGAATATAATCTAACCGAACATATTAATGTTTTATATTGGACTTGGATATTTAACAACAAACCTTATTCGAAATGAGTCCGATCTTTTTTTTTTTTGACAAAAAATGAGTCCGATCTAAAATATTTGTAATTAGAGGATTAATAGCTTAAATCTTTATATATATTTTAACAACATTACTACTTCTAGAGACAAATGTTAAAGATTAGTCTTAAAGAAATAGTATCTAGTCCAAGCAAATAATTATGTATCTGTCCTTTTATGAAATATGAAAAGAATTAAAAATTAAAGTTTTACATTTTATTAGCCTCATCCAAGTACCCCCAGATTAATATCATCATTGTACACAGATTGAATGAATTAATTTATTAAAAGTATTTCATAATTAGAGGTTATCAGGCCATTTCTAATCAAATTCCTAAGTTATTGAATAAGCAAATAAATCACAGGTTATGATCATTGATATCCAAATTCATGAGTTTGCAGTTTCATTCCCTTAGTTTTTAGGTTTAGGATTCCTAATTTGTTTAAACTTTGGTATGGGGTTCATCCTTTTGTATACAGTTTATGATCATTGATATCCAAATCCATGAGTTTGCTAGCTCTAGGGCAAGGACAGTGGGGGCCCTCAGGATGGGGTTCATCATTTTGATAATGCTGAAAAAATAGATTTAAGATTAGTTTGTATGTGGATTTTAAAAGTCTTTTAATGGGTAGGGTGGATCGGGTTTGGTCAGTTGGGTCATGGGCTGAGGTAAGGCTCATTATTTTTAGTTGAAATTTAAGTGGCTAGGTAATAAAATAGACTCATGCATGAGTTATGGTGCTTTTGATAGAAAGGCTAAAACTAATGAGTTTATTTGGTCCAACGTAGTCATAACTCTAATTATCTAATGCTAGTTTAATCAACTTTAATTCTAATAAATCATACTAATCAATTCGAAATTCTAAATTGTCCAAATATTACTCGGATTCACCCAATCAAAATTCCAAACAATTAATCCTAGTACCAAACGAGAATCGCTAAACTAAATTAAATATCTGTCAAGTATAAAATATTACAACGGTAACCTCGAACTTAAAATATTACACAAAACAATAAGGAACCAAATAAAAACTTTGTACTAAAATAATTTTTACTACAATATTATGTGGTTATCCGAAAGTGGGATCTTACAGTTAACGCCTTTTTCCCACCCTAAACTTTAACTGAACCTCTATATCCGATGTTTGTAAGGCAGCCAGTCAACAGTGAGGTTGAGATGAGCAGGTTCTGAAAGAAAGGAAAGCCCGATAAACCCCAATTTAGTGCTTCTTCTGCGCTAATAATGCCTACGCCTTCAACTGGTTCACCTAGCCCAGGAAAGGAAAAGAAAGGGCGATCTGCTTAATTTCTGAACGAGTTACTAGGTAGATAAATTTCTGCCTCATCGAGCATAAATTAGGCCAGCCATCGCTCTTTCAATAGTACAATGTTACCATTCTAATAACTTCCCATTCCTACTTCTCTTGCGTCCCTACATCTAGGAGATAGAGATAGTGGATCAAGGAAGACTTCAGGTACTTTGAGGAATAAATATGAAGGTTAGAGGAGATGATGTCTCTTGGTAAAGTCCCCGGACTGTGTTCATGGGAGCATCTCGCTAGCACATACGGTTAGCAGATGATTGTGGGTTTTGCCCCATCCCATGGTCGGTTCCAAATTGTTATGGGTGTCATGTGAAGACATGTGATGGAGTTGTATACAACCTTGGTCTGGTCTTTTATTTTGTTGTGAAAAAAATAGCACGGTTGAGGATGTTCACTATAAATTGTGTGCGCCATTGTGGTGCTTTGTGTGGGTTTTCTATCAGACATACTTGGACGAGTTGGCTGAGCAACAAGTTTAACTTCTGGTTGGGTTTGTGCAAACACGAGAGTTCAGTGAGAGAAAAACAGTGGGATACACAAGTGGTGACAAAAGAGTGTTAAGTTTGACTAATTTGTAGGCAATCAAGCCGCATGGACAACAAACGAGGTCGAAAAATTTATTGTTCAAGTACCCCTATGCGTATTGCAAATCGACGACATCCACTCAAACCAAAACAACTCTTTCCAGAAAGCATGCTTAACTAAGAAACTTTATATGATGAGCACCAAAAAATAAGATACATCTTGTTAATATGAGTAGTACAAATCAAATCATTTAAGCTTTCCTTAACTATACAGTCTCATGTCTGCACATTCTTAGAAACTCCTCTTTTACGAGTGTGAGATCAGTTCATTCATGTCCCACTCAAACTAGAAACCTGTTAGGAGCCGCTCATTGTCCATGCCTTCTCTTTGCACCAGTCCTCTTTGATTTCATGCATCACTTGCCCACCAACTTCCTTTTGCTTCATCCCAGAACCACACCGTATCAGAAGAAGCCCAACTCTGATACAATCTGTAACGAATATAGATAGCAATGTGGGCCCTAGGAGTTTAATTGCCCCAATTCAAGTACGCCTAACTACAAAGTTTTTATTGTTAGTCCAAGTGGCCATGAAAATCTCGAGGGGAGAGATGAATCGATTTGCTTCAAAACATATATTTTTTCCTATTTTTCGAAATCACAAAACTATGAAAATATAAGTGCGGAAAATAGAAAATAACACCTGATGATTTATAGTGGTTCGGCTCACCAAGAGCCCACGTCCACTTCCACCCTATTTCCCAAGTGGATTTTCAACAACTTTTATTAATCATGATATTACAACTTTAGCTTGAAGAGAACCAAACTCTTGTTTACATCAACAACTTGAAGAGCACCAAACTCTTCTTACAATACCACCTAATCAACCAAGTATGTCCTTACCTAAAGAATATTAACAAGTAGTTTTTGTTTTGGCTGATGATGATAAGACTCAAGATTATACGTGCAAAGTGTAATCAAGAATCAAAGCTTAATCAAATCAATTGAAAATGAAGAACAAGGTTTAGATTACAACAAGAAAGATGAATATGAAAGTTTAGAGTATTTCTTAACTTCTTATCAAATTGTAGAGAATGTGTTGTGTTTGATCCTTCAAAATCCTCAACTATTTATAGAGGAACTTCAATATTTGATTTCCGACAAAGACTCCTCTAAATTGAATTTTGTCTGAAAAAGATGGATGAAAAGATCTATGAAAATGGTTAAGAAATACTAAAGTTATTAAAATTTGTTGATAATGTTGTTGCTATGCTGTCAAATTTCATATAGCGACCGATCGCATTGCGTTAAATTTGAAAGTTTAAACAATTGATTAAGTTCCAATCACAGGTTGTTGTCATAGGGTGACCAGTCACTGTCTATAGCAACCAGTCTCTATACCATGGCGATCAATTGTTGTGGATAGAGACCAATTGCTGTCAATATAGAGAAGAAAATCAAGTTCGAGCGAAAACAGGTACCAATCTCCCTCTATAGCGATCGGTCGATGTATCCCTTAGAAACTTCCTCTATTTTTCAAACTTTGAAAAACACATAGGTACCGGTCGCCCTCTATAGCGACCAGTCGCTGTTAGTATAGAAAATTCTCCAAATTTTGACGAAAATGAAATTCAAGTTATAATTCATAAAAAATCGATTAAAGTGATGAAAACATTTGTTGTAGTCTAAAAAAATATTATGACAGCGTATGAAAATTGTTCTAATGAACTCCTCCTTTTTGAAGATTTCAACTCAAAAAATTTTTTGTGGAGGAGATTTTGTAAAAAAGTTTTCTGGTCAAAAAATTTAATCTATTTATATTACACAACATCCCAAAAGAAATTATAATCAACAATTTAACTAAGAAATAATAGCTTTTCAAAATCTTTTCAAAGCTCCCCCATATCAATATGCCAAGTGAATGAGTATCAATCAATAAAAGAGCTTCACATGTCAAAATGCTCACATTTCTAGCTTATACAAATAGCTTATTCAAGCTCCCCCTATCAAACATATCAATAGCAATTTCAAAAGCTCAAAGGTTCAAAAGCTTAAAAATTCAAAAAAAAAAAGAGGTCAAAAGCTCCCTTTGTCAATGTTAATCACATATCAAAGTAATTTCAAAAAAAGCTCATAATAACCAACTTATAGTATTTAGAGCTTTATAGGAAGGAGTTTAAGTTTACAAGCTCATCAACTTAGAGCTTATGGTAATAAGCTTATCAAAGCTTTATCATGTCAAACAATCAACTTATGCATTTATCCCTATTTGAAATCATCAAAAAAGCAAAAAATAATTAGAGGCGTATCATCAAAGAAGCATATATACCATCAAAGAAGCGCAGTAAAATGAAGTAAATAACCATCAACCAAAAAGTACTACTGAGTTTAAAGTTAAAAATGTAGAGAAAACAAATAATAAGAAATAGAAGATTTAATTAATCCTCGTCAGAGGAGAAACACACAGTCGGGAGGAGCAACGTGATAAACTTCTTCATTTTTCCCATGGATTTTTTCAACTTACTATTCTCTTTCTAAAGCTCACTGTGATCTCTCCTAAGTGCATCATAGTCCCGACTACGCTCCCCATAATCATGTTGAAGCTCACATTGGTTCCTTATGAGGTCTTCAAGCTTCTCGTCATGATGATCATTTAGCTCGTTTAAGCATGTATGAACTTCGTCATAACTTCCTTCATCACTCTCAATGGCATCATCAGTGCTGATATTAACTTCTGAAGCACTGTGATGTCCTCCCGCCACCAAATCCTTGGCCGCAGCATTATTAAAGAAATCATGGGGTCATCGGGGACGCGAGAGGTGGAAGCTCTACATCGTCATCAAGCTGACTTAGTGGGAACTCTTTGCATATTTCTACTCATCCGAATTATCTATTAGATATTATCATTGTCAAAATTATTTCTGTATAACTAGGTATTGAGCTCGGTAGAAGGGAGGCTCGATTGCGAAAGTAATTTACAGATTAAATTTCCTAGGGCGAATTGCTTAGAACCAAAGTAATTGACTCAATAAGACATTGGATGAACACGGCTCCGTAGTTCACCAGTTCACTCTGTTTGATCTTATAAGTAAGAAATAATCCATATTGCTCGGTAATTTTATGAATTTACCAAAAATGCAATAGCACATAATTAAAGAAACAAATCTCAACTCGTTCAGCATAGATTACGTGGTAAATTCTGAGAACACCCCTAAAAAGGTTTTAACCTCCTTGAGTGATACTCCTAATTTTCGGTCATCCCACCGAATACATGACATATAGTCCAATCCACCCTCCGACACACCAAGCATTTGACAAATATCATTTGGTGTCCAACAAAAATAATGTCCCCTTTACAAATGAATTAATCGCTAAAGGCTTACTATCTCGTCAAATTCAACCCACATATTCGCATAAAATAATTTTATCACCTCATCATTATACATAATAAAAGGAAGATCTCACAATTAAACCCATCCTTGGGTTTCAAACATACCACAAAAAGTAGGAAAATAATCCAAAAATATCCCACAACGGCAAATTTTAGTCCTACCAGTCGATTTATTCCAAATACACCGATCCTCATAAAATGTTTCGGCATACTTATGAATAAATCTTAGAACCACTAGAAGCCAAGGAGATTTCGGATTTCTTACTTTAGCCCATTTGACGTTTGCTGAAGTAATAGTCGATCGTAGTTCGATAGTTTGAGCTCGTGAAAGTAAGGTATTCAGGTTCTCGAGTTACTCTTGTGCTGCTTCCCTAAGATTTGCCCCAATCACTCGTTGAGATTGGAAAATTGAAGTCTCACCCTCTCCGACTCTTTTTCGCTTGCTCGGAGGAGAAGAGCCCACTAAAGTCTTGGGAGGATCCATATATGAGGTGTATGCGTAAAATAGGGTTGATTTGCAAAAAGAATCATGAAATTTTGGTAAAGATTTGAGGAGATAGAAATTTGGGAAAATTTTCGCAATTTAGGATTTTAGAGGAAGAATGAGGAATTCTGTTTGAAAAATGAAAGTCGGTGAGTTTTTAACAAGTTTCTCATCGGGATAGCGATTGGTCACTTTGTAGGGCGACCGGTGCCTCAAGCATAGCAACATGCATGTCCCTTTTCTGAAAAAAAAAGTCTACCTCATTTTTAAGTTTTGAAAAGTAGAAATTTCAACCCAAAACTTTTCGAATATAATATGAAGTATCCAAAATGCAAACAATAATGTTATTCAATATGCATTATGCTTAATCGAGCTCGAATAGAATTAAAAGTCTCGGTGGGTAAAGGTTTTGTAAAAATGTCTGCTAATTGATCTTGAGACGGAACAAAACACATCTCAATTTTTCCTTTTGAAACACAATTTCTTAGAAAATGATGTTTTGTTCGATTGTGATATATGGGATTTTGTGAAATAATTATAGCGGAGGTATTATCACAAAACATAGGAGTATTTGTAAAATTGATTTTGTAATCGCCAAGGTTTGTTTCATCCAAAGTAATTGTGTACAACAAAAAGCCGCGAGAAATATTCGACTCTGACATTGACAAAGAAATACAATTTTGGTTTTCAAAAAACCATGAAACAACACAACCACCAAGAAATTGACATGAGCCGAATGTACTTTTGGGATAATTAATATTTTGGGCACAATCCGAGTCACTAAAGCCTGTAAAATAAAACTTTTATTTTTTGGATAAAATAAACCATACGAAGTAGTGCCTTTTAAATATCTATAAATTCTTTTAATGACACTTAAATGAGATTCCTTTTGATTGCTTTAGAATCGAGCGCATGGGCATACGAGATGAAGAATATCGAGTCTACTAGTGGTTAAATAAAGTAAACTACCAATTATATCTCGATATTTGGATTCGTCTACTGATTTACTTTTTTCATCCTTGTCGAGTTATATGTTTGTTGCCATTAGTGTTGCTACCGTTCTTTCTTATTCAATTCAAAATTTTTTGAGAATTTTTTTTTCTGTATTTGGATTGTGAAATATAATTGTCTTATTGACATTGTTTTATTTGGAGTCTGAGGAGGAAATTTAATTCGCTCATCATACTTATCTCGAATTCATCTTGCATTAACTTAGAAAAGCTCTTGCACAAAGATTCATTCGTAGCACCAAAAATAATAACATCTACATATATTTGAACTAAAAGACTATCTTGTCCTTTTTTGTAAATAAAAAGAGTATTGTTGACTTTTCTTCTTCTTGAAAAACCATTTTCTATAAGAAAAGAACTTAATCTATCATACCAAGTCCGGGTTGCTTGTTTAAGACCATATATAGTCTTTTTAAGTTTATAAATATTATTTTCTCTTGATAAATATTCAAATCCCGGAAGTTGTTCAACATATACTCATTCTTGAATAAAACCATTTAAGAAAGCGAATTTAACATCTATTTAATAAAGTTCAAAATTTTTGAAACAAGAATAAGCAAGTAAGATATGAATAGCTTCTAATCATGCTACGAATGCAAAGGTTTCATCATAATCAACACCTTCTTCTTGACAGTAAACTTTATGTTGCCTTGATCACCTAGTTTGCTCGAAATACCCATTTTGTTTCGATAATAGTATGAGATGGAGGACGTGACACAAGCTCCTAAACTTTATTTCTTTCAAATTGATTGAGTTGTTCTTGCATTTCTAAGAACTAATTTTCATCTTCAAGTCCTTCCTTTGAATTTTAATGCCACAGGAAGATTCATAGTATCACCAATTTCTTCTTATGGAACAATAGTTGAAGAAGAGGGTTGATCATTTTGAGTAGTGTTTGGAACAATAGGTTCAACGCCATCTTCATCATCACTATCTTCACTTGGGATATTTTAATTATCAGAGGCTTCATTCAATTTGACATGTACTAATTCTTCGACTACTTAACTTGTCTTGTTGTATACTCAATATGCTTTGCTTTTAGTCGAGTATCCTGTAAAAATTCCTTGGTCACCCTTGGGGTCAAGCTTGTCCAAATGATCCTTGGTATTAAGAATAAAACATTTGCAACCAAATACCTTGAATTACTTAATATTTGGTGTTTTTCTTTTCCAAAGCTCATATAGAGTTTTTTTCCAAATTTAGTCAAAGATAAACTCGATTTATCATATAGCAAGCAATATTTATGGCTTCAGACCAAAAATATTTTGGAAGTGAAAATTCATTGAGCATTGACCGGCACATTTCTTAAAGAGTTTGATTTTTCCTTTCGGCTACTCCATTTTGTTGAGGAATTCTTGGAGATGAGAAATTGTGAGAATATCCCTTGGTTTCACATAGAACTCTAAATTCTTCATCAAATTGACCTCCACGTCCAATTATTATAAATTTGATAGTATCTTCTTCTATAAATCTACACAACTGACCAAACTCATAAGCCACATAATTTTTATTAGCAAGAAAATAGTCGATGTGTATCGAGAAAAGTCAACGATAATAACAAAAGTATAATGTTTTCCACTTAGGCTTGTCGTGCCAATGCCCCCCTACAAATCTAGATGCAGGAGTTGTAGAGGCTTGGTAGTAGAAATTTCATCTTTGGGCTTAAAACTACTTTTAACTAACTTATTCTTTTGACAAGTGTCGCATAAGCCAATATTTTAAATTTTAATTTAGGTAGTCTTTTGACATGTTTTTTTTTGCAAATGTTTTGTAATGTTTTGTATCCAACATGCCCATGTCGTCTATGCCATAAACTAGTTAAATCATTACTAGTGATAAGCAAGAAATATTTTGACTAACCAAATTATTTGTGCAAATTTTGTAAATATTGTCTTTTATATTTGTTTCACAAATAATTTTGTCATCTTTGAGAATAAGACATTTTTCTTTATTAAAAAAATATTATAATTTAAATCACAAAGTAAGCTTACACTTATGAAGTTGAATTTTAGACCATCTATAAATAAAACATCACTAAGAAAGAAAGAAGAATTACCAACGTCTCTATTGACAAGGATTTTGCTTTTCCCATTCCCGAACATAACCATTTCTCCCTCTTGATGTTGGAAAAAAAATGTTCTTTCCCAGTCATATGGCGTGAACATTTGTTGTCCAAGAGACATCTGGAATCCTCTTTGATTGGTATGGCTCCAAGTACCCAAAATAAAATTATTTTTAGGTACCCTTAGGTGTCGGGGTCTATGGGTGTGAGCATTGATATCTTTGTATCTCCAATAATAATTAGAACTATTTTTAACTATACAAGTACTAGTTAAATGACCTTTTTTACCACAATAAAAACATGCAATAGTTGTAGGACTACTAGCACAAATAAAAGTCGGAGTTTGGTTCTTTTTCTTAAAATCAGTTTGAACAGATTTATAACCAAGTCCTAATTTTAAATGCTCATTATGTTTTGCACCAAGAATTTTTGTAACCTTATTGGTACTCAAGTTAAAATGTTGCACATTCTTTTTCAAGATCTCTATTTCTTTTGTGAGAATTTCTTTTTCAGATTCAAGATTTCTAACCTTAACAAGAGTAATAGGGTGGGCAGGATCTAAAGATTCATAAGAGGAAAATAAATTACCCTTTTCTGATTTCAAACTCTTAAAATCCTTTTTCACATTTTTGTATTTAACAATGTTTTTAAACTCAGTTTGTATATCATCATAATCTTCTTGCAATTCATCAATTAAGGAAGAAAAGAAATTAGAGCGTACCTCACCGGCTTTGTCATCGATAGCCATAAGACCTTGTTCGGTTTTCTCGCCATCAGATGTTGATTGCATAACCAGTTGAGAAGTAAAATCCTTCGAATTGTTCATTTCTTTTAAATAGACTTACAGATAAGAATATTTCCAGTAAACTCATCAATCTTAAGAGTTTCTAGATATTGGGCTTCTGTGATAGCCGTGACTTTTCAGACCAAGTACCGGGAAGGGCATTGAGCACTTTTATAACCTTGTCTTCTTCGAAAATAATTTTTCCGAGTGCCACCAAGGGATTGACAATATTTTCAAGCCATTCTCCCATCTTTGAAATATTTTCTCCTTCAAACATAGTAAAAATTTTGAAATCTTTGACCAACATGGTCTTTCGAGCTTGTTTCACTTTCTTGGTGCTTTCATATATGGTTTCTAATTTTGTTCACACATTATGTGCGGATCTAATTCACCTTATACGATTATATTCGATAGCGGTAAGAAAACATTGAAAAATATTTAGAGCCCTACCGTTTAAGGAGAAGAGTTTCTTATCATCATCATCGAACTACTTGATATCCTTAGGAACTAGTGTCTCATCCTCCATTTTCTTGGTTGGTTTAGCAACTCCTTGAGATATTGAATCCACAACGTTGTAAGAAGATTGTTTAGAGCCCTACCGTTTAAGGAAAGGAGTTTCTTATCATCATCATCGAACTACTTGATATCCTTAGGAAGTAGTGTCTCATCCTCTATTTTCTTGGTTGCTTTAGCAACTCCTTGAGATATTGAATCCACAACGTTGTAAGAAGCACTCCATAATCTTTCCAAAAGGTATAATTAATGGAATTGAAGAGTGGTGGCTTATTGGATGAAGCACCGGTTGGAAGATAGCTCTCATTTGTAGCCATGGATCTTTATACTCTCTTAACTCGTGTTCGCCAAAAATATTTTAGATCATACAATTGCAAGTGTACAATGTAGTTTATAGAATAATGGCAACCTTAGGTACATAATCTCAACATGTTTCTTCAATATTAAATACAAGTAAAGTTTTAAAAACCAATTCATGTAATTCTATGGGTTTAATTCCTAAGTTAGTTGTCGGTCCCAAGGGGTGTGAGTAAGGTTTAGAAGGGGGGTTGAATAAACCTTACCAACTTTTCGATTTTAGTCCTTTTAATATTATTACGAGTTAACTCAAACAATTTGTGTCCTTGAGGGACAACTAAGTTGGTTATTCAAATGAGATTAGCCACTCAAGCGGACTCGATAGAGTGTTGATAGAATAACTCACTTTAACATGAACTTTAACTTGGCTGTGTTGGTTTTATCAGCGGAAGACTTAACACCCTTTGAATTGTTTTAAACTTGTTTTAATACTTGATTTTAGCACTTGGTTATTAATCAGTTGGATAGCAAATGTGAGTTTATCAGCAGATATAATGTAAGTATGCAGAAATATAAATGTGCTGAAATAAATGACACAATTAATTTTTATAGAGGTTCGAAGATGGGGTAATTCTTTTTATCCTCTCTTCTCCAATTCCTGGAGGAACCCACCATGTAATAGATCTGTTTACAAAGTGTCAAAAGTCTAGAGACAGCCTTGGTCACACAGGTTGGCTTCTCTTCCGACTCGCCTTCTTCTTCACAGGGCAGGTTTTGCGCTTTGCTACTTGACTCATTTGTCTCAAGATCTTGGATTTGATCACGAAGCCCTCCAATAACATGATCTTGGTTCGACCTTAGAACCTTCCTACAATCCTCTTGGAAAGTAGACCCCTTTTGATTCTTCAAAAGTTTCCTCTTCAACAGATTTGAAGTTGTCTTTCCTTCACAGCTTGTGTTGGATCGATTTCCTTTGAGTTTCAGGCTTGAGGATTAGCTTGAATATTCTTGAGAGTATTTGTAGGTTAATAGCTTGAATAATGCTTGATTTCTCAGGTATGCAAGGTAACATTTTCTCAATGAACTTCCTCAGCCTTTTATAGTGAACTTTTGAAATTTTGCTCGTTGAAGAGATATGCGGAGTCTTCACTTCAGTCTTCAGTTGACTTCTTGTATATCCAGGCGTAGCTGACTTGACTCAACTTTTCTAGCCCTATCTATTACAATGCAAATTACAAGGAAAATGGGGTGTCAACTTTCTAGTTTAAGTTTTACATGGTATCATCAAAATCTACAAGATAAATTTCCTAACAATTTCCCCCTTTTTGTTGATGCCAAAACTTAAAAACATTCAACAAAATGTAAACAACAAAGATACATACAGACAATGCAGTAACAAAGAATGTATGCTTGAATAGATTGTTTTATTGATCATAACATTCTTTTCCTTTATATAGCTGTTTACAAATGGTATCATAACATTCTTTATCAAATCAAAACACATATCTATGCTAAGATATAAGATTAAATACAAAGTGAAAAATTACAGGGAAAATCACTAAGTATTACAGATGACTTACAAAAATGTATTTACATAAGTAATATACATGAAGGGTTCGCAACAACACTTCAACGCCTTCGTTGCCTCCTTCTTTCTTCTTCAGCTCTGTCGAAGTCATCAGCTCTCTTCCTTTTTCTTTCTTCTTCTGTAGCTCTCTGCTTCTTTCATAAGCTCTTTTAGAGGCATCATCCCTCCGCTTCCTCTCGAGCCATAGCTGAGTTTGTCTTTCGTTCTATTATTTCTATCTTCTTACAGCCTCTGCATTCTTCCTTGCCACTTTCAGATTTGCCACTTCGTCATACCGCTCCCAGTAGATCCTCCCCTTCTTTCCGGGATCTACATATTCAATATTCTTGGGTTTTGACGAGGTCGAGAACCTCTTCCACCACCACTTCTTCCTCCTCCTCTCGGGTGTGTCTTTGCAAGGAGTCTTCGCTTACACCGAGAGTGGTCTTACCGGTAGTAGTCCTTTGTTTTTCGCCTTCTTCACACAATGTAAGACCTTTCTCCCAGTACAGATCCTAGGCTTGGGCTAGTGACATCCCTTGGAAATAACCTTCGGATTCGAGCATCTTGAATTCTTCAACTGATCTCGGCTCGAATCCATTGTCAGGTATAGCATCTTGATACTTCCCTGCTGGAATACCACCATACTGTTTCAGCACTTCTTGAACATGGGCATCCTGCTTTTTGGAAAACTCCTCAATCCCTGCTTCAATGATTCTTCTTTTCTCCAACATTGGCACATCAGAGTGCTCAATGGGTAGGGTTATGGGGAGTTTTCTCAAGATGGAGGCAGTAATTTGACCTTGTTGAGGGGTTTCAGCTATCATTAACGTAAGATCTTTCAAACGTTCCCCCTCAGCTGCTTTTTCTTTCTTCTCAGCTTCAATCTTCTCAGCTGAAGATTCCTTTACTTTCTCTTCTTTCAATTTCCTTAGGGACTCCTCTTCCCCGTTTTTGGCATCATCAAAGGATAGAGGGACCCCAGGGAACATGCCTGCGAGCATGAAGTCGAGTCTGCTTAGAGCTAAATTCTGTTTGAGTCTGGCCGCTTTCATAAGTCGTTCGAAATTCTCCGAGCGAGTTGCCTTGGACTCGGCTACCACCAACTTCATTTCAGCCATGAGTAGGCTGAATTTGTCATTCATTGTGTTCTCAAGGCGCATAATTTCTTTTCTCTGGAATTTTTGCAGCAACTCCATTTCTGTTTTGTGAGACTCATGTAACCTTTCAATATACGTCCATCATATGCTTGAGATCAGCGTTGTCAGCCATCCACACGAGCATTCTGCCATATAGTGCTTTGAAATAACAAACTTGTTCGAGTCGCATGGTAGATTGTTGTTGAGACCATTCTCGGATTCGTACCACTATCCCTCTCAAGTCAGTAGTGAGGGTAGCATCCCTGTTGTCCAGTCTTATGTCGAGTGAGGCTTGATGTCTTTTAATCTTCTCAATTTCTTCACAGATTTTCTTGAAGACCTCACGAATGTCAGCTGTCTCACTTGATTCAGCTGCAGGCCACTCTTCATCAAAGTTGAAATCAGCTGGAACAATGGTGTCAGTGGGAAAGATTGGATCCTCTCTCACAGTGAATCTTCGTTGTTGAGCGGCGGTCTCTTCTTCTAACTCTGGTAGGATCGGCGTGAAAGGAAACATCTCCTGAAAGGCATCATCGCGCACATATGGGATGTTTTGTGAGGTTTGTGCCTGCGATGATGGAGCTGGTGGAGTCATTACTACTGCAGCTGTGGAAGCCTGCGCAGATGACTCGGTTTCAGCTGGGGCTTTGGGATTGCTTTGCCCAGCTGACTGAGCCTCAGCTGTCTTAACAGTTTCTTCGGTCTTAGTGGATATTTCTAAATGAATTACCAGTTCCTCTACTGCATCATCAGCATCATCGGATGATGATGAGACCTGTGGGCTTGGCTTATCATCGAAATTAAATTTTTGACGAGCAACTTTGTCACTTAGCTGGCTCTTAGTTTTGAGAACATCCTCAGCTGGGTCCTTTGGATCTGCAACTGGAGTGGACTCAGCTTCATCTTCAGACCCCAAGAATGATATATCGAGGTTCTCCGGGAGTCATGAAGTGCGCTTATCTCCTTCTCTATTTCAACGCTTTGAACAGGAGGAATGTTTTGTGTCTCTTCACCCTTACCTAGGGAAGTCTCAACCTCCCTTAGGCCTTCAATACCTCCCGCAGACTCAACTGCTGCGAGGCCTTAAGCATTCCCTTCGACAGTCTCAACTGTCTTAGGGTCTTCTACATTCCCTTCGACAGTCGCAGCTGTCTTAGGGTCTTCGACCATAACATCCATAGGAGTCTCAACTCCTTGGATTGCACTTTCACTTCCGAGAGTGTTAACTCCCGGGGCATCTCCATCATGTGCCTCGACTATAAGAACAGTGTCATTAGCCTTCAAAGCAGTAGACATTTCAGCTGGGACAGACTCAAATGTCCGAGCTTCGTCAATGTCACTCTGCTATGGTTCTTTTTCTCTTTCCACTTCGCCTCCTTGCTTCAAATTGGAGTCTTCCACAACATCCTCCAACCCTGCTGTGGTGGAGAGAGCTTCCCCCTCAGCTGGCGCACCAGCTAAGTGACTAACATTGGGGTCACTCTGCTCCTGACTCGCGTCCTTTTCCGTTGAGTGCTCAGCCACTGGGGCAGGTGGTAAAACATCTTCTTCATGGTTTGGCTCAACTTGGGTTCCCAAAATCCCAGTGTCATTGCCAGTGCCCTTGGATCCATCATCCGATTGTATAGGGGATGTGGCTGCAGCGACGACTGAGGCAATGTGTTGTGCCACTCCCAGAGGATCGATCTGTAGAAGAGATTGAGACGACTCTCCTGGTCCTTCAAACAATTGCTGCTCATACATTAGCCTGGATTCCCTCAGAGCCTGCTGCATGTCTAACTTCTCTGCTGCAGCAGTGGGATCCTCATCACTTTCAGAGTACACATCGAGATGTGCATGAGTATGGTCGAGAGAGCTAATAAATTCGCACATCTTGGCTTTCTCAAGAATTTGTGCTTCATCGGCTGCTTTCTCTTTTTCTTTCTATCTGATGATGTGAAGAATATCCACGTAATTGTCTTCATCAAGGGCCTGTAGCACAATGGTAACACCGAGAAATCGCATCAATTCCTCTTCTTCTTCGATATACTCAGGGTGAGCAAACTGCACCCATGAGTGATCAAGTTTCCATGCCCTCCACTCTCGTAGGCGTCTTTGGATGTCTGGATATAGTGGAGAGTACATGATTATATCATCGTCATCCTCGTCTTTTTGCCCTCCTTTTTCAGGAATTGAAGGCAAGAGACTCTCATCGCTCCTCCTCGCCAAAGCAAAGACATCGAGCGGTGGAGAGACAACTCTTTCAATCTGTAGGTTCGATTGTCTCGCTCCTTTACTTCCTCGATTCTCGACGCATACAAGTACTGTGTGTGTGTTTTCAATCGTATCGCGATCGCCCTCAAGCAAACTTCCGCGATTCATCAATTACTTCAGGAGACAGCTCTTCCTGAGTGTCAGCAGTCTCGGATGCTTTCTCCAACTGAGTGGCAGATTCAGCTGTCTTCTCCAATGCAGACTGCCTAACCAGTCATCTCCTTTTGGGTAGCAGGGGAACCTCTTCCTCAATATTTTCTGGTTCCTAGAAGGAGATAACTTTTGCAGCTGCCTTCCTTGTCTTGGCAGTACGCTTCTTCTTTTTAACAGAAGGAGAAGGAGTATGGTGTTCCTCCTCTCCCTCAAATTTGTGGGGGCATGTGATCTCGCTGCAGAGTCAGGTGATCTGGCTGCAGGGGCAGGAGTCTTGGCTGCTCGGGCAGGGGACTCGGCTGCAGGGACAGGTGCTTTCTTGGACTTTGCTGCGGGAGCCTTCTTTGTCTTAGATGCTGGGGCAACTTTCTTCTTTGGATGAGGGGTAGCAGTTGTGTCCTCGGGGTCAGCTGATTCCCCCTCACTTGTGTCCGCCTTCTTTGCATGGGCTCTCTTTTGGGCACCTGAAAGGTTTGCCCGAAACATCCTCTTGTTACGTGAAACGGTTTGCCATGGCGAAGGGCAACACCTTTCACTTCCATCAAGTGGCCAATTACAAGAACATATCCAAGTGATCCTCCAAAGTATCCATCCTCCTTAAAGGTCTTGTTCATCACATTCAGGCAGAGTCTGCTGTACACGAACTCAGCCCTGTTAACCTTCTTGCCCTGCATGATCGCATCCATGATGATCAACTTAGTCTTTGACAGTTGGTTGAAGCTACCAAACTTCATATCTTTACACTTGGAGACGACATCTATCAGCTTATGATAGTCGTCTTTTAGCAGTTTCTTGTCACCTTGTGTAGACTACCTTAGCAAAGACACTCGGGTTTGGCTACTTTTTCCATGCAATGCCAAGTCTACATCATCGCCTTCATGTATCTCCTTTATGCCTTCGATGGCAACAAGCGGTGCTCATCCAGGTCCTTAAGACTTATTGTGATGTCCTTGCGGTGGACGTAAGACTTGATTCCTTCGCCGCACCTCCGCGTTTACGTAGAACATCACTATCTCCTCAAGGTAGGTGTGGGAATACTCCATGGTTAGAAAAGCCTTGAGACCGACTTTTCTAGCATCTCGGCGATTTTCGTAAGCAGGTTTCATCGTAACCCCGCTTCACCATTCCTTCAAGTAAACCGATGATCCCGAGTGGATTTGCTTGGAGAGCTTGACATAGTCGATCTTTGGTGCAATTTTCAAAGAGTTTTATCGATTAAAACTGACGAACTTGCTTGAGAGTACTTAAGGTTTTCGAGAGAAAAGAAAACTTGCTTGCCTTTTGTTTTGAAGATGAACATTTTCAGTAGGGAAGAGAGAGGACTGAAAATCGTATATATAAGGGTTATGAAAGGACATTTCTTCGGATTTTGAATTTTTATCGAGATCAACGGCTCAGATTAGAACGTCAAAATTGCATTTAATTCCTCGCATTTAATGCGGCAACATTTATATCCAATCATATGCTTACTGTGCAGCTTTTTACTGTACCCGTCATTATTATGCTGACGTCATCCTTAAAAACATTCTCGCTCATTTAAAACGACTGCATTTTTGTCACTTAGTTCATAAATGACTCAGCTTATATCAGATATGTCATAACTCTGCTTCTTTCTTTCCATTAAGTGACTCAGATGTCAGCTGACTCGATACAGCTGACTTTCTGATATGGCTGTTTCACTTGGCTGATATGTGAAACTTGCTCGTTTCTCATTTTCTCATTGACTATCTCTGCTGATTGAGTCTTCTGAGTGTTAACTCAACTCAATTAATCCTAGCTCATTCTTAAGCTCTTCAAATCTTGATTCACATAGGGGCTTAGTGAATATGTCAGCTAACTGCTTATCAGTTGAGATATATTCCAAAGTGATGTATTTCTTTTCAACATGATCTCTTATAAAATGATATCTGGCATCAATGTGCTTTGTTCTTGAATGCAACACAGGATTCTGAGTGATTGCAATAGCACTAGTGTTACCACACATAATTGGAATTTCTTTTTCTTCAATCTCATAATCTCTCAGTTGTTGTCTCATCCATAAGACTTGGGCACACTTGCCTTGCAGCCTATGTACTGCTTCAACTATGGATGTGGGTATTGAGTTTTGCTTCTTGCTAAACTAGGAAACCAATCTATTCCCAAGCATTTGGCATGTACCGTAAGTACTACTTTCTATCAACTCTACATCCAAAGCATAGTCTGAGTCTGAGTAACCAATATGCTTGAATCCACCTTCCTTTGGATACCATAAGCCAACTTCCTGGCATCCCTTCAAATACCTTAGGATTCTCTTAGCTGTAGTCATGTGGCTGTTCTTTGGTGCAGATTGAAATCATGCACATACACCTACTGCAAAGGTGATGTCTGGCCTGTTGGCTGTTAAGTAGAGCAATGATCCAATAAGTGCTCTATATCTGGTTTGATCTACAACCTTGCCATCTGCATCCATGCCCATTTTGACTGATGTGTTCATTGGTATTTTCACAGAAGACTTCTCTTCCATACCAAATTTCTTCATTAAATCTCTGGTGTATTTTGTTTGACTTATGAAGGTTCCATCCTTCAATTGCTTGACTTGAAGTCCTAGGAAGAACGTCAGCTCTCCCATCATGCTCATCTCAAATTTACCTTGCATGAGGTTTGAGAACTTAACACACAGCTCTTTATTTGTGGATCCAAAAATAATGTCATCCACATATATTTGAACAAGCAGTATACTCTCTCCATCATGAATTCCGAAGAGTGTTCTGTCCACTTTGCCTTTGGTGAATCCATTGTCAGTTAGAAATTGAGACAATGTATCATACCATGCTCTTGGTGCCTGTTTCAATCCATATAATGCTTTCTTGAGTTTGTACACCTTATCTCCAATAGTCTTCTGCTCAAAACCTAGAGGTTGTTCAACATAGACTTCTTCCTCTAGCAGTCCATTTAGAAATGCACTCTTCACATCCATTTGATACACAGTGAAGTTCTTATGCGCAGCACAGGCAAGAAACATCCTTATTGCTTCAAATATTGCAACAGGAGCAAAGGTTTCATCAAAATCTATTCCCTCTTCTTGGTAATACCCTTTGGCTACCAATCTTGCTTTGTTTCTCACCACAGATCCTTCCTCATTCATCTTATTTCTGAAAACCCATTTTGTGCCAATAACATTTTGATGGGTTGGCCTCTGCACCAATTCCCATACCTTGTTTCTTTCAAATTGATTCATCTCTTCTTGCATGGCTTGAATCCAATGTGTGTCATCCAATGCTTGAGACACATCTTTTAGCTTTATTTGGGAAATAAAACAAGTAAACATTGTTTCATGTTGTGCTCTGGATCTGGTTCTTATTCCATCTCTTACATCTCCAATGACTAACTCTGGTGGATGGTCTCTCAGCCATCTTACATCAGGTTGGACCAAGTCAGCTGGATTCAGCCATCTCGCAGCTAAGTTGTCTTGAACAACTCTTTCATCTTCATTCAACTGTAGACTTTCCAGCTATCTTTGAGATTCAGCTATTTCATCTTCATCTGTGTTGATTGCTCTTATTTCAGCTTCAACATAAGGACTCTTCTGCATAGTTGGCTGATTCATCTTGTCAGCTAACTCTTCAATGTCTTCTCCATTCACATTGGGTTCATCAAAAATCACATGGATAGACTCTTCTGTGACCATAGTCCTCTTGTTCAACACTCTATAGGCTTTACTCTCAGCTGAGTATCACAAAAAGATTCCTTCATCAGATTTAGCAACAAAAGCCTTCAAATTATCTTTGCCATTGTTGTGGATGAAACATTTACATCCAAATATCCTGAAGTACCCAACATTTGGCTTTCTCCCTGTCCAAATTTCATAGGGAGTCTTGGTCAATTGCCTGTTGATCATGCATCTATTTTGAGTGTAGCATGATGTGTTAATGGCTTCAGCCCAAAATCTCTTAGGCAATCCAGCTTCAGCTAACATGGACCTTGCAGCTTCCTTGAGAGTTCTGTTCCTTCTTTCAGCTACTCCATTCTGTCGTGGAGTTCTTGCTGCAGATAACTCATGAGCAATACCGTTTTCAACACAATACTGAGTAATTATCCCATTGACAAACTCAATTACTCTATCAGACCTTATCTTTATAATGGTTTGGCTATTTTCATTTTGAACTCTTTTCATCAGCTGAGGTAACTTCTGCAAAGTTTTCTTCTTTTTGCACATGAAGATTGTCCATGTATATCATGAATAATCATCTACCACCACTAAGGTGTATTTCTTTCCACTTATCTTTGTTTGGTTCAAGGACCAAATAGATCCATATGCAAAGATGTAATATCCTTGTTGAAGAAGGACTTGGCTTATCCTTGAATGAAGATTTTATTTGCTTTCCCATCTGGCATGCATCACATACACTTTCTTTCTTGTACAATCGAGTCCGCAATCCTTCCACAAGATGACTCCTTGCAAGCTTGTTGATTGTCTTGAAGTTCGGGATGACTCAACTTCTTGTGCCACAACCAACTTGATTAATTTGTGCTCGTTGCTACAGACAAGTGCTTGGCGTGGCAAAGAGACCAATCTACCACATACATATTTTTCTGTCTTGATCCTTGCAGCACTATTTCATTTGATTCAACATCTTTGATCTGGCACACTCCCATATTGAATCCAACATTGTAGCCGCCCTTGTCACAGAGTTGGATGATGCTTAACACGTTGAAGTTGAGGCCTTCAACATATGCAACATCTGTGATTTCCAATCCATTCTTCTTGATGGATCCTGTGCCTTTGATTTCCCCTGGAGCTTCATTTTCTCCAAATATGACTTTTACATCTCTAATCTCCTTGAATCTTAACAGGTTTTTCTTGTTTCATGTCATATATCTGGAACAACCACTATCCATGTACTAGGTTCCTTGGCACTCAGCTGTTCCTTGAACCTGCAATCAAGGAAATTAGTTTTTAGGTACCCATATTTGCCTGGGTCCTAAGGGGTTAGTGCTATAAGATGATCCAACCAACCCATCGCCAAAGGACTTGACTCTAAGAGGTTGCCATCTATCAGTGCCATAATCATAGTGCACATTTGCAAATTGCTTGAGGGTTTTAGGTTCATACAGCTGTCTCTTTTGTCTGTATGCATGTGTGTGTTTTAGCAATTGCTTTCTTGGGATAGTTGTGATATTTCTGAGTATAGTGCCTGGGTGCATATGTGTGCTGATAATAGCTCTTTTCCCTTTGGAATGACCTTTGCTGAGGTTTAGGTTTTTGCCATTTAGGCTTGTATTCCATTGGTCTTTGCTGATATTTCACATTGTTCCAATCAGCTTGGCTCGGATAGTTTCTACCATTCCCATCATATGTATTTCTCTTAAGGAATTTTTGGGGTTTCTGGTAGCTCTGTTTGCTTTTCACAGAGTATTTTTCTGTTTGGAGTTTCTTTGAGGAACTCATTTGGATTTCTTCTCTTTGTCCTCTCAAAGATACTCAATCGGGTCGTTTTCCTTTCCCTTTATATCCAAGGCCAATTTGTTTGTGATTGTGCTTAGGAGTGAATGTGGGTGCAACATTTGGTGTTTTAGATTTTTGAGATGCTTCATTGCTTGAAGATCTTTTTTCTAAAATCACTCTTGGAGTTTGACTGTGCACAAAGGAATTGAATCCTATGCCTGTCTTATCTCCACATTTTTTTTGACTCATGATAAGATCATCAAATGATTTGGATGCCTTTGTAAATGAGCCAATCACATTTTTGAGGTCTTTTTCCCTCTTTTCTATAGCAGTTATCTCTGCTATCATTTTGGCATTTTCAGCCTTCAGCTTTGTGTTCTTATCAACTATGTGACTTAGAGTACTCAGCTCCTTAGTCAACTGTGAGTTTTGGCTTTTGAGCTGGTTGTTTTCCTCATTTAGAAGTGTATGTGAGGATTTAATGTGCTCAAAATCTTTCATCATTTTGCCCAATGAATCATAAAGATCAGTGGGTGATGAAGTGTGTGTATCACAGTCACTCTCACTTGAATCTGAATGAGATGAGTTAGAGTGTACCTCATATTCTTGGTCTGGTTGATCTTGTTCTTTAGCCATAAGACATGTCATGGCTTCTTCTTCAGAATCACATGAGTAGTCAGCTTAACTACTCTCTGAGTCTGCTGCTTCTTTAGACTTAGAGGGAGCTGAATGTCTCCTGGAGGTTTAACCCTTGTTTCTTTTATAGTTCTTATTAAAGAACTTGTTGAATCTTTTAACTATTAGGGCAATTTCCTCCTGGTCTATGGCTTCCTTTGGTTCAACTCTCTTTCCATCCTTGAGTATCAGTGCAACTGTCTCCTCTTGATCTTTTCTTCTCAGCTCAAACTCATAGGCTTTGAGGTTTGAGAATAGCTCATGGTTGGATGTTCTTGAGAGGTCCATTGAATGTCTCAGAGCCATAGTCTTCATTTCCCATTCAGCTGGGAGGCTTCTTAGGATCTTCATACACATTTCCTTTTGTGTATATTTCTTCCCAAGAGCTGAAAGCTCATTTGTGATTTCAGTGAATCTTGCATCCAGCTGATCCATGGATTCACCTGCAAACATTTTGAAATTTTCAAATTTTTGAACAACAACAAATAATTTGTTTTCTTTAATTTGTTCTGATCCTTCACAAACACTACTACACAAAAAGGCTTTTACATCGGGGGTTTACATCGGTTATTAAACGAACCGATGTAACAAAAAATCAGGTGGCATAATTGTAAATAAATAACATATTTACATCGGTTCCTTAAAGGAACCGATGTAGAAAAATTAATTATAAAATATTTACATCTATTACGATTTGAAATGATATAGGTATTTTGTTATTTTACAGCGTTGGGTAACAAACGATGTAGAGTTTCATTTATCTTTTCATCTCCCCCTAGGGCTCTTCCCTCTCTCTCAGTCTCTCGTCTTCTCTCTCAATCGCGATTTCAACGGCACCACGAGCTTGCGACCATAATGACACCACCAATCTCGGCTTCGTCTGCAATGGCGTGGCCACTTTCTGGCTCTCTTATCTCACTTTCCGATCCACCCCAACTTAGGGGTGTAGCTAGGGGGCCACCCCAGCCCCCCGCGCACCCCAATTTTTTTTTTGTCCCATTTTTTATGTGGAAAAAAATGGAAAAAAAATTATATGTGTTTTTTTAAGGAGAAAAAATAATTGAGCTAGGGGGAAATAGGGGGAAAAAATTTGGGCTAGGGGTAACCAGTCGGGCTGGCTACGCCCCTGCCCCAACTTACAACAATCCCATCAACATCGCCTATCTCCTCTCCGCCAATGCTTCCCAGATCGCCGCAGCCTAACAACATTTTCGCGCCAACGCGTCGCGTCCTCCCCGATGATACTCTTGTCATCGCCCCCGCTCAACTTTTCTCGCTCTCAAAATTATTATCAAGACAACGCCTCAAACACCAAGGAGAGACCTATTTCACCGCCCCAAAGAACACATACCAAGCCTAAACCACCGCGGTCCATCGCCTAAACCCTAAACCCCATTCGCCACGCCTTCGCCCTACCTCCCCGCCCGCACCAACAGAATTGGTTATGTGAAGGTATCCTTTTTAATTCTTGCTGTAAATTCTATATTTCGTTCACCTATATGAAGAAATGAAATTTATGCTTGTATTGCTTATGCTAGGATGTCATTTTGCCCAGAGCATTGGATGAGGGCGTGGTAGCAAATTTCAATTCTATTAGTCATTCAAATAATGCGATTGTAAGATTTGGATTCAGCTGGTCCAATGCTTTTTATCTGATATTTAGTTCTAAACTAGTTTTAGTTTATTCTTTTGCAGGTTGTTTCCTTCCACACGAAAACTAGCCCCCCCTACACAAATGGAATAAGAAAGTTGTAAGTCCAAACGGCTACGATAATCTAGAGAGGGGTGAATAGATTATCTCCATCTTTTCGATTATGCCCTCTTTTTCGAAACAAATAAGCCAAGACAATAATAAAGGTGCGGGAAGTAAACAACACGCGTCGATTTATAGAGGTTCAACCCACCTAGGGCATAATCCTCTACCACCCCAGTATATCCGGGATGGATTTCAAAAAGAAAAAAAGATTTTATTAATTACCAAAATTAATACAACACCTCACAATATCACCTTGAAGAGCACCACACTCTTCTTCAACACCACCTTTGAGATTACCACAATCTCTCTTGAAGATTACCACAATCTCCAACGATACCTTGTAAAGATTACCACAATCTTCAACCTTGAAGAACACCAAATTCTTCAACACCTCAAGAGCACCACACTCTTGAAACACCTATCACCTATATCACCCAAGTGTATTCTTTCCACAAGAATACTCACAAGGATGTCTTGTGTTGAATGATGACCAAAATCAAGATTACAACTCAATAATGAATATTACAATTTGAGTGCAAGTGTAATCAAGAAATAAAGCCTAGACCTCAAGATGTGAAAGTGATAAGCTAGGCAAATTTCAACAAGAATAATAACAATGAAGAGCCAATGTGTTTGCTTGAATGTATCTTGTCGTGTTGTAGTCTTCTCTCTTGTTGTGTTGCTTCAATTCTTCATCTATTTATAGAAGATGTCTTGAACATGATAGGCTCCTCCTAGGAGATTGAAATCTGTAAAAAATTGCAAGACAAATGAAGAATATAGCTGTTAGAAATCAATCCCACAAATTAGGGAAAAGTTGTCTGCTCCACAACGGTTAGAATTTTGCTGTCAAACCATAGGGCGACCGGTCGCGCAGAAATAGACGTTTGAAAATAAGAATACATCTTTACACAGAGTGACCGGTCGACGGGGGGTCCGACCGGTCGACCCTGTGTCCGGCCGGTCGAGCAAAGCCAAAAACGAGTCCCAGGAATTCTGTTTCAATAAATTGCTCCCAGACGTCGACCGGTCGACCGGTCGACGGTACTTGTTGACACACAGGTTGCCCTCCCTCAGCATATTCTCTGTTTTCAAGTTTAAAATGCGTTCAGGTACGGGTTGCCCTCTAGGGCGATCGGTTGACCTCAAAACAGAGGGTTTGTCCGATTTTAGTCAAAAATAAACTTCAAGAAATACTCCGAAAAAATAGTAAAAATATATTAGACCAATTGGGAGTATTTGGACAACATTTAGAAACATTGTTTTGGTGTAAAAACACATTAACAAAAAATCATCAAAAGTGTTGTCCAATTTTTGTCGAAAATAAACTTGAAAAAATACTCCGAAAAATTAGTAAAAATATTTTAAATCATTTAGGAGTATTTGGACAACATTTAAAAACATTGTTTTGGTGTAAAAACAAAATCATCAAAATCATGATAAAAACATTTATCTAACAAACTTCCCTTTTTGATGATTACAAACCAAAACAATTTACAGAGGTCGGTTTTGAAAACAAAACAATTTTACCGGTTAAAAATAAACTATCCGATGTGAGCGACAACATTCCACGCAATATAATCACAAGAATGGGAGTATAGATTTTCAAAAATATTTTTGCAAAAGCTCCCCCTATCAACATGCACAACAAGAGTAATGTAGAAGCATTCAACCAAAAGCTTAAAACTCAGCTTTTACATATTGAGCTTTTGTATCAAGAGCTTATAAGCTCCCCCTGTCAACAAAATATCATTAGACATGTATATGAGTCCATAAAACATCAAATGGACTAAGTATAACCCACAACTTATGGCTTTTAATAACCACAACTTATAGCTTCTTTCTCGAGCTTATTTTAGCTTCTTTGAGCTAATAAGCTTAGAACCTGTTTCTCCCTATTTGGAATCATCAAAAAGAATGTTAGCACGATAAAAACATTATAATATCATATCAAAGTGTGCAACTTAACCAATTTAGCGAGCTATTTGAACATTGAAGCTTATAAACCAAATAGGGGAAAAGTTGATCATATGACTTGTAGAAGCTTATGAAAACTCATTTTATTTGCAAAACATGATTTCTATAAATATATAAGACATTTGATCACAAGAGAATCATGTAGGTGATGAATTTTTCATTGAAACGTTTTATCGAACACTTAGCGGGCGTCAAAAATAGAAAAAGATATATATAACCCTTGTAAATGTAATCAAGCCAAGTTTTTCATCACCAAAAGCAATTTTACTGATATCATCCATCAATAACCACCATACACAACACAATTATATACGAATTCCAATCAAAAATCAATACATAAGTATTTTCTCAAGGGTTCCACCCAATTGAGATAAAGGAGTAGAATTCTTACAATTTAATCGGTGAGGATGAGTAATAATGATGATATACGAGCAATATAATCCCCAAAATATGTAATTTATGCAACAAAACTCATTTGAAGTGAATTGTGTGTGAAATTTGCAAAGGGGACGAAAGTTGAGTGAAATGAGCCAAAATGGCAGAGTATGAGAACATAGATGATTTTAACCAAAATCTAGCAGTGGGTGACCAGTCGGGGGTGTGGGCGACCGGTCGAGGTGATGTCCGACCAGTTGGCCTCACCCCAGTTAGTCCACTGGTTCATTCTGTTTTCCAAAATTCGAAGTTTGAACCAAAAATCCGATTTTTCGCCCCTAAGTTTAAAAAAACGTGCAAAATGCAAACGTATACCTCATTCAATATACATTATGTCATAATAAAGCTCGAAATAAGGTAAAAGACTCGGCGGTAAATGGTTGAAAATAAATGTCCACGAGTTATCCTTGAGACGGAATTAAACACATCTCAAATTTTCATTTTTAGAAACGCAATCCCTTACAAAAAGATATCGAATCTCAATATGTTTAGTTCGATTATGACGAACCATATTTTGAGAAATCATTATCACCGGACTTGTTATCCCAAAAATATGAACATTTTGAAATTTTGGATATACAAGCCATAAGAAGAAGTGTCTTTCAAATATTTGAAAATTTCTTTTAACGACATGTTAATGAGATTCGTTGGGATAGTTTTGAAGTCGAGCATATAGACATAAGGCATAGAAAATGTCGAGTCTAAAGGAATAAGAAAAGTTAATTAACATACCTCGAATATGTTTGTCAATCAATATGCCTTCCTTAACCTTTGTCAATTTTTACATTGGTAGCCATAGAGGTTGAGATGGTTCTTCCTTCTTCAATGCCTAACTTCTTCAAAGGTTCTATTGTATACTTTGATTGTGAAATATAATCATCTTCTTGGCATTGTTTAACTTGAATTCCAAGGAAGAAATTGAGCTCCCCCATCATGCTTATCTCAAGTTCACCTTGCATCAACTTAGAAAAATATCTTGCACAAATATTCATTAGTGGCACCAAAAATATTCTCATAAATTTGCACAAGTAAGTAATCTTGCCCTTTTTAAAAAACAAGGAGAGTAGATCAACTTTACCTCTTGTAAAATTATTTTGCAAAATAATAGCTAAGTCTATCAAACCATACACGGGGTGCTTGTTTTAAACACACAAGGCCTTTTATAAAAATCATTTGGCCTAGAAAAATTTTTCAAACCCCGGTTGTTTTTACATAGACTTCTACTTGAATAAAACCATTTAGAAAAGTGGATTTATCATCCATTGGGTAAAGTTCGAAATTTTCTTAAAACAAGAATAGGAAAGTAAAATACGAATAGCTTCAAAAACATGCTACGAGTGCAAATGTTTCATCAAAATCAATACCTTCTTTTTGACATTACCTTGAGCTACTAACCTCCCCTTGGTTATCAAACTTGTTCTAAAATACCAAAAATTTCTGCAAAATTTTAAGAAGATATCTTTGCACAAGAGCATAGTAATATCGAATAATAGAGATACAATAACAAGTAACACATACTATGCTTTCAAACAAATCATCAAGAGTTTCATGTAAGTTCAAATAAGCTTATAGGAAGCTATATAAGGTCTCTTTTGAAATTTGAAAAATTCAAGAGCATATAGTTGAGACCTCATTTAAAAGAAGCATTTGAACAAGAGTTTAGACAAGAATGAATATGAGCAATCAAATGCATAACATTGAGAGAAGGATGAAAATCAAATGTTTTATCAAAACAAAATATAATCCTTTACAAGTCTCAGATAAAACAAGCTTTATCGAATAGTGCCCTTTTAAAAAATTGAAAAATCCTCTTAATGGCCCTTATGTGAAATACTATGAAATGTCTTGAAAATCAAGCAAATAGGCATATGGCAAAAAAATGTATCGAGTCTATAAGATGGATACCAATAATGAGCGTACATCGATAGTTTAAACATCTCTTGATGAAGATGAAGATATATATATATATATATATATATATCCTACACAATTCTCAAACAATTCTTGCACAAAACGAGTATGATACAAGTGTAGACTAAAAGCAATAAGATATATCACAAGTATGCTTATGCCATAAAAATCCATAGATAATAAAACATTATGGTTTAAACAAATGCACAAGAGCATCATACAAGGTCTCATTTTTCAAAATATTTTAAAAACACAAATATATATTGAAGACCTTAATTTTGAAATAGATATTTGAAAACTCATTTTACAATTAAGACACAAGTAAAAACATGCATAATAACACAATAAAATGCATATTTAAATAGGGAGATATGGTTTACCAATTACGCCATTTCCATGGGTTATGTCTTTCCCATTGTTGATAATGTCTTTCTCTTGGAAATTCATTGTGGTGATGTCTTCTCCTTTGATCAAATGAGACGGTCATTTGATGCCTTCTAGGCGGTATGAATTTTCCTTGATTTTTATTCCGTCGGGTACCTAATATGACATTGTTTTGTGGTACCCTCAAGTGTTTGGGTCCTTTGGGATTAGCTTTGAGACTTTTAGGTCTCCAACAATAATTAGAGCTATTTCTAGCCCGACAAGTATTTACCGTATGACCCTTTTTACCACAATAGAATCATGCAATAATTCTAGAAGTGTAATGACCAACATGCTTAGAGACTTGATTATTTTTCATATGATTAACAACATTAGGCTTATGATCAAGTCCTTTATCACAATTATGAACATCAACAATATTGGTCATTTTATTGGTACTCAAGTTGAATTTTGATAAATCCTTTTTCATGCAATTAATATCCTCAACAAGAGTACTATTTTCTTTTTCAAGGTTTCGAACCTTGTCAAGTGTGGTGGTGTGAGCACATGATAGTGATTCATAGAAAGCAAATAGCTAGACTATCCTTATCATTTTTCAAAACATTGAATTCCTTTTTCAAATATTTGTATTTAACAAGTAAGCTTTGGAATTCATTTTGAAGCTTATCAAAATCATTTTGAAAATCACTATAATCATTATGTAATTCATTATCATAGGAAGTAGAAGGTTTAGAACTTACCTCGTTTTCTTTGAAGCCCATAAGACATCGTTCATATTCATCATCGTTGGAGGTTGTAGGAAGCTCATCCCATGTTGTTGGATTTGATATTGTATCCAATTGAGAAGTAGATGCTTTTGAGTGGCTCCTTTCATTTGCATATACTTCTTCTAATTTTCTCCATGCTTCATGTGCCGATTTCATTCCTACAATATGATCATATTCCAAAATGGTAAGTGAATAATAAATAATATTAAGAGCTTTACCATTTAAGGAGATGATTTTCTTCTCTTCATCATTGAGCTCCTTGAGGACTTTGGAGGTGTGAGGTATATCTTTCATCGGAATAGATTTTCCATTGACGACCGTGTTCCAAATATCAAACCCGCAACCTTGTAGATAGCATTCAATTCTTTCTTTCCAAAATGTAAAATTTTTGGAATCAAATAGTGGTGGCTTGGTGGTGGAGACGCCGGTGAGGTAGACTTCATTCGTAGCCGATGATCGTTCCTCTTTACTCGCGATGTGGAATGAGCTTGCCAAAGAGTTTGGCTCTGATACCACTTGTAAGTCCAAGCGGCTACGATAATCTAGATGAGGGGTGAATAGATTATCTCCATCTTTTTGATTATGCCCTCTTTTTCGAAACAAATAAGCCAATACAATAATAAAGGTGCGGGAAGTAAACAACATGTGTCGATTTATAGAGGTTCAACCCACCTAGGGCCTAATCCTCTACCACCCCAATATATCCGAGATGGATTTCAAAAAAAAATATTTTATTAATTACCAAAATTAATACAACACCTCACAACATCACCTTGAAGAGCACCACACTCTTCTTCAACACCACCTTTTAGATTACCACAATCTCTCTTGAAGATTACCACAATCTCCAACGGCACCTTGTGAAGATTACGACAATCTTCAACCTTGAAGAACACCAAATTCTTCAACACCTCAAGAGCACCACACTCTTGAAACACCTATCACCTAGATCACCCAAGTGTATTCTTTCCACAAGAATACTCACAAGGATGTCTTGTGTTGAATGATGACCAAAATCAAGATTACAACTCAATAATGAATATTACAATTTGAGTGCAAGTGTAATCAAGAAATAAAGCCTAGACCTTAAGATGTGAAAGTGATAAGCTAGGCAAATTTCAACAAGAATAGTAACAATGAAGAGCCAATGTGTTTGCTTGAATGTATCTTGTTGTGTTGTAGTCTTCTCTCTTGTTGTGTTGCTTCAATTCTTCATCTATTTATAGAAGATATCTTGAACATGATAGGCTCCTCCTAGGAGATTGAAATCTGTAAAAAATTGCAAGACAAATTAATAATATAGTTGTTAGAAATCAATCCCACAAATATTGGAAAAGCTGTCTGCTGCACAACGGCTAGAATTTTGCTGTCAAACCATAGGGCGACCGATCGCGCAGAAATAGATATTTGAAAATAAGAATACATCTTTACACAGGGCGACCGGTCGACGGGGGGTCCGACCGGTCGAACCTGTGTCCAGCCGGTCGAGCAAAGCCAAAAACGAGTCCAAGGAATTCTGTTTCAATAAATTGCTCCCAGACACCGGTCGACCAAGGGGTCGACCGATTGACACCCTGGTCGACCGGTCGACGGTACCGGTCGACACACAGGTTGCCCTCCCTCAGCATATTCTCTGTTTTCAAGTTTAAAACGCGTTCAGGTACGGGTTGCCCTCTAGGGCGACCGGTTGACCTCAAAACAGAGGGGTTGTCCGATTTTAGTCAAAAAAGAAACTTCAAGAAATACTTCGAAAAAATAGTAAAAATATATTAGACGAATCGGGGGTATGTGGACAACATTTAGAAACATTGTTTTGGTATACAAACACATTAACAAAAAATCATCGAAAGTGTTGTCCAATTTTTGTCGGAAATAAACTTGAAGAAATACTCCGAAACATTAGTAAAAATATTTTAAATCATTTAGGAGTATTTGGACAACATTTAAAAACATTGTTTTGGTGTAAAAACAAAATCATCAAAATCATGATAAAAACATTTATCTAACAGAAGTGACATCCTTAGTTGTTTCATCTTGAGATCTGGTGTTTTAGCATCTGTTTTGCTCTGGGACATGGCTTCCTGATAGAGTTTATCCTTTTTAAGCATCCAGTTTATTTACCAAATGCCTTCATATTTAGAAAATTAATTAACAAAAGGAGGTTTTTGATATGCTACAGTTAAGTTATTACATTTGGTAAGTAATTGCTGACTTATGTGCTCATAAATGTGAATACAATAATTATATTATTGCACCTCATGTTTCAGTAGAGATTGTCAGTTTAGTATTACTTTTGTTTTCATCCTAATTGGTTTCTATAGCTATAACTGCCGATCATAAAAACTCAAAATTTCCCAAGTTAGAATGATAGATGCTAATTTACTCAAATTATTTGATCCAGATATATGTGGTATTGTAGCTAAATAAAAGAAATCATATGACCAGTACAATATATATGTGTTGATGACATTCATTGATCTAAGTTTAATGCCATGGCCATGATGATATGTCAATCCTGATATCATCATTTTAAGCATTCTGTTATTCATTTAGTATTGTTATTTAGGGGTCAATACTATGAATTTTGTGTTTGCTTTCATAAAAAGTTATGTTCTAATAATTCGACTATTTTCTTATTTTTTCAAGGGAAAAAATAATCACTTCATGGCTTTGATCTGGACTTTTTAACAAAGCAAACTTAGAGGAAATGTGTTTGTAATTATAAAAGTTCGTTGACAATTAATAGGGAAACAAAATGAAAATTAAGCATTACTGACCAACAAAAAGTGTTCCATCCACCAATTTAGAGAACCTCTGCATTGATTGATTAAGTTTGGTTGGCTTAACTGGTCCCTTATCTCGTATATTCTTCCATTTTCTAGAGAGAATTAAGGTAAAAGTTATTTTATTCATTCACCATATTTATGAAGGACAACGACTTTAAACAAAACGCATAAACTAGACTAAAATGGATAAATTTGCTTGATTTTTTTTTTTGTTTTAAAGAAAGTGGCAACATCCTGCAGTTGAATGTTTGATGTGAGAAAAGACGTAAATCAACTTGAGTATGAGTGGCAATCATGGAACATATCTCACCAGTTTTTCCTGTCTGCAACTCATCAATTATTGTTGCTTCCTTGTTATGTTGATTTCAGCGGTTTACACAACTAAAATTATTTATATATTAGGCTACAAATAATGCTTGTGATTTGCAGCTCCTACACAAGCCTGTAATGACTTGATGGCCTATTCTTTAATATTGTCTGCTGCTGCTGTACTTGTTGCATCAGAAGGAAACTTCGGAAAATGCTTAACATCACGGTACTTACTCTATGGCCCTCCATCAAGATCTATTTTAGTCATGACTTGATTGATATTATACTTGTTGCACAGTAGCGCATTGCCCTTTCTGATTACAGATGCTTGGCATACATTAGTAGTATGCTTGAAGATTTCGTAATGGCAAATGACAAGAGTTTGATGGTCTTTGGTTATGCTTGCACATGTTATCTTTAGTTTAAATTTAGGAAGAAAACTTTTTGGTGTGCTGCATTGTCCCAGGTTTTAAAGGGAGGATGGCATTGAAGTCATAGATGAGAATTTCTAATTAGGTTCACTTTTTCGCAGATTCACTATGAAACCACTCGCCCAGAGATTTGGTAAGATACAAAAGGCAAGGTGGACTCATTTCAGGTGTTAATCGTTATCTCAACAAATATAATCCTAATATCAAGGTAATATATTTTCTCTGATGAATGTTCTCTTACATAATTGCTTCATGAAAATGTCCTTAAAGTCAACTAATTATAGGATCTTTCCTGCCTGGAAAGTTGCAAGTTTTCGATTCATAATTTGTCTTGTTTATGCCATCCACTGTATAAATCCCCTGTTTGCACCTGGTGCATTAGGTTATTGGCGTGGAACCCACTGAAAGCAACATACTGTCAGGTGGAAAGCCTGGTAAGATGGCAACCCATCATGTCTTTGCTATGTTAGTTTACAGGTAAACTTTGTGTATTGTTCTAATATTTGCAATTTGGAAACTGCAGCCCTAACAAAACTCAATGGATTGGGGCGGGTTTTATTTCAAGAATTTAGATCAAGATGTGATGGATGAAGTTATAGAGGTCTGGTTTTACCTTCTTAGCATTCTATATTGCTTCATTGTGTTTATACTAGGTATATATTTGCTTTCATATATAGACTGCCTACACTTAAAGTTTATCAATTAAATTATAGTCGTAAAGCATCATGTTTATGAGTTCTTGATCCACCATGTTCATAATCTAGTCTTAAAATATCGATTGACTTAATTAATTAACTCCATTTAGCGACATCACACTTTTGACATGGATTATCTTTTTTCGGAGGTTGTTTACTTAGGGGCAAAAATTTATTCTTTTAGAGTGTGTTTTATTGTTTTAAAATTGAAAAGTAGTAGAAAATCAGTAGTTGGTAGTATTTGCAAAGTGATGCTAAAATTGGAATAAATTAAAAAAGCATGTTTGGTAGATAAGTTGTAAGATTACTTTTATTTTTGTAAAAGTCTTTATTGCCCTTGATTTTTGAAATAGTATTCTACTTAGTGGAGTTTAAATTTATAAAATAACTCTATTAACAATAAATAAATATTATTTATAATAATTAATGTATCTAAATAAGTGATCAGTTAATAATTTACTTAAGATAAATGATAAAGTAAATACATTTAAGTATCTTTATTACTTTTGCGCCGTTTAGTTGTTCAATTAGTATTCATGCCTATAGTACTGGGGGCATATATTGACTTGTATTAATTATAATTCTTATATTAGTTGATTGTTCTTATAATGTTTGATATCTTTTGGATTTTTTTGTAGGTTGATTTATAAAGAAGAATCCAAACTACCAAGTTGGCATATGGTATTATGAAGCAACCAAGTAATCTCATATTGATCACCTTGTGTATTGTGTTGAAAGGATTTTATATATTGTATTGAGATAATCCTTTTTGTTGTTAAATGATTGACTTAATATTGCAATGTGTTGTATTGTTAGTATATGGTGTTTTTGTTTAATTGTTGTCGTATTGTTGGTATATGGTGTTTTGGTTTATTATTGTTGTATTGTTGTTGGGTTGCGACGGCGTATTGTTTTAATAATTATATATATATCGATGCTGGTAGGGCGTATTGTTTTAATAATTATATATATAGGTGCTGGTAGGGCGTATTGTTTTGTAAAAATGTGAAAAAAAGAAAATAAGTTTTACATCGGTTATTATAGAAACGATGTAGAATCTCATCTTTCTACATCGGTTGTTCGAAGCAACCGATGTAGGCATTGGTGTAAATGGTCCATTTTTTACATCAGTTGTCTTTAATAACTGATGTAAATGGAATTTTTTTACATCGGTTTTATTGTAACCGATGTAGAAAAACTTCCTACATTGGTTTCTTAACCGATGTAAAAAGGGCCCCCTATTCCACTACGCTGGATTCTACATCGGTTTGAAAACCGAAGTAAAAATGTGCCCCAGAACCGATGTAAAAAGGCTATTTTGTAGTAGTGAAATTAAGGTCAGCTTATTCCAAATTTCTTTTGTTGTTTTGCAGGATTTGACTTTGTTGAACATCACTTTGTCCAAAGTCTTGTAAAGTATGTCCTTGGCCACATTGTCCAAGTTGTATCTCATCCTATCCTCATTAGTCCATTCAGTCCTTGGTTTCTCAACCATGGCTGGTCTTTCCTCTGCAGCTTCTTCTCCTTCAGCTGCAGCAGCTCTTGTTACAGCCGTGTTCACTTTCAATATTTGCAGTGGCCCATCCTCTATTACGAACCCCATTTCATCGCGTAGAGCAGATAGATGAGCATGCATACGAATTTTCCAATCATCAAATTCTTCAACAATGAACATAGGAATGCGTGTCAAATTTGCTTCCATGATAATAACTTTGCTAAAAATGAAAGATTTTGAAAATGCAAGTGTTTAAAACCTTTTTGAAAAGATAAAGATCTAGTTCAGTAACCAGTGCAGAAGGATCAATGAACTAACCGCTCTGATACCACTTGTAGGTCCCAAGGGGTGTGAGTAAGGTTTAGAAGAGGGGTTGAATAAAACTTACCAACTTTTCGATTTTAGTCCTTTTAAGATTATTAAAGAGTTAACTCAAACAATTTGTGTCCTTGAGGGATGACTAAGTTGGTTATTCAAATAGAGTTAGCCACTCTGATTTCGATAGAGTTGATAGAATAACTCGGTTGTTTAACCCGAACTTTAACTTTTGTGTTGGTTTTATGTTTGGAATACTTAACACCCTTTGAATTGTTTTAAACTTATTTTAACACCGGATTTTAGCACTTGGTTATTAATCGGTTGGATAGCAAATATGAGTTTATCAGCAGATATAATGTAAGTATGCAGAAATATAAATGTGCTAAAAAATAAATGACATAGTTAATTTTTATAGAGGTTCGAGGATGGGGTAATTCTTCTAATCCTCTCTTCTCGAATTCCTGGAGGAATCCACTATGTAATAGATTTGTTTACAAAGTGCTCAACGATCTAGAGAGACGACCTTGGTCACAGTGTGGCTTCTCTTCCAACTCGCCTTCTTCACAGGCGATTGTTTGCTACTCTTGACTCACTTTCTCAAGCTCTTGGATTTGATCATGAAGCCCTCCAATAAATTGATACTAGTTAGACCTTGAACCTTCCTACAATCCTCTTCAACAGATTTGAAGTTGTCTTTCCTTCACAGCTTGTGTTGGATCGATTTCCTTCGAGTTTCAGGCATGGGGATTAGCTTGAATATTCTTGAGAGTATTTGTAGGTTAATAGCTTGAATAATGCTTGATTTCTCAGGTATGCAAGGTAACCTTTTCTCAATGAATTTCCTCAGCCTTTTATAGTGAACTTTTGAAATTTTGCCCGTTGAAGAGATAGGCTGATTTCAAAAGTCACTTGTGTTCGTTGGCTTGTCTTTTTGAAGTCCATGATGTTGACATTTCCTCGTATTTAATGTCTTGCAACATTGCAGTATTTCTCACACTTGGTGCAGTGCTTCCCATTGGTTTGTTCCTTTTGCACACAACTGGAACTAACACTTTATCTCTGACAACTCTAACATGTTACCATTCTAAGTAACATTCTTGACTTTTATCAACGGATCTCATTCAGTTGTCTTGACTTGACTGCAGTCTTTTATTCCCCAGGTGACTTGAGTTAGCTTCCAATCCTTGGATCACTCATCTGTCACTTCAACTTGAGACTTGGCTTCTTGAGTTGACTTGACTAACTCTTCACACAGCTGATTCACAGCTGACACATCTTCAGCCGAGTTCTTGACTTTTCTTCCATGCCATACTCAGTTGTCTCGCAGCGGAGTCTTCACTTTAGTCTTTAGTTGACTTCTTGTATTTCCAGGCGTAGCTGACTTGACTCAACTTTTCCAGCCCTATCTATTACAATGCAAATTACAAGGAAAATGGGGTGCCAACTTTCTAGTTTAAGTTTTATATGGTATCATCAAAATCTACAAGATAAATGTCCTAACATTAGTCTATTTCCCCTCCCGGGCGGCGCATAAACAATAGATTAATAACAAGTGTAGGTCTCCCAAGTTGATTAAATTATTATTAACTCCTAAAAGATCTATGAATTGAATGACTCCCCACAAACATTTGTAGGTCTCCCGACTCGATACACCCATTTATGTCAAAATTTGATTTCCGTCTTTGTTAGAACTCATCTCCCAAATTTCACACTAACAAATATGACATGCAATTTTTTCCGGAAAATAAAAGCAATTATAAATAAGCACTCGAATTCATAAAATAGAAAGCACGAATTAATTAAGAAAACAAATAATCATATTTAATATAAATCCACAGTTTCAATTATGCCCCTAAGATCCGAAAGATATGCCAAACATTGATTACAAACTCATAGACAAATTCGAATCAATATTATGACATCGTTTAGGCACAGACAAGAGTTCTTAGACATAGAAAGAAAACCCCTTCTTGTCAGGATGGATTCCCCTCCTAAGCCTTCGAAGCTCTTGTGCTCCCGTAGATGCGAAAGCCTTGTGGTGTTATTCGCGATCTAGCCTTTTGCTCTCAGAAGATCTTCGATTCTTTGGTTCCTGTGTTATTTGATGTGTTTTTTCTGTATGAAGTTATATATTTTCGTGCAAGCCTTGGGTCCCTTTTATAGATGCTTGGACAGATCACTTGTAGAGTTGGAATGGGAAGAAAACTCTTAAAAACGCATTGTTATAGAGTCTCACACGGCCTGGCCGTGTGGCACCACACGGTCGTGTGGTCTTGTGCTCAGCCCTTCTTCAAACGATCGTATGAGCTCACACGGTCTGGCCGTGTGATGTGTGCCCTTTCGCACACGCCCGTGTGAGTCCACACGGCCTGGCCGTGTGGCCCTGATTTCGTCCCCTGTTTTGTCCGACTTCACACGGTTTTGTGGTTTCACACCGGCATTTCCACACGACCGTGTGGCACCACCTGGTCCGGCCGTGTGAAGTGTTTTTGTCCACTTTCTTCATTGTTTTGATCTTCTCTTCGCATTCGTCAGTCTTAGCCGGACATTCCAACTGATATTTCTTCATTTTAAGCTCCGTTTCCTATAAGAATTACAAGAGTACGCAGTATCATGCCCTTTTAAGGAAACCAAGTAAAACATACTAAATACGCGTGCAAATGTATCAAATATATATCATTTTAAGCCCTAAAATGCACGTATATTTTACACAAATCAAAATCCCCCAAACTTAAAGCATTGCTCGTCCTCGAGCAAATTAAGAAAAATAATATAAGGGGTAAAAACGAACACCCAAGAGCACTATGAACATTAAATAACACTTGACTCCATACTCAAGGAAACCATGTATTCATCATCAAGAAGTCATTATTCATAAACTCGGCATAATTAATACTCTCTTGGGTACTTGACATCGCGACTCACAAGTAATTAGTGTATCACTCAACTCTCAGAACTCGAAGTGTATGGATAGTGCTTACGCTCAAAGTCAATTCAGTGAAAGTAGAACTACCATGGGCTTGCAAATTCATCTAACATCTCGACCACTTTTGTGTGCACAATCTAAGAATCAAAAATGAATTTTATTAGGTTGTAATGTAGGCTCTTTGGTAAGGGTAGAAAAATTTTGGATTAAGTGACTTGACTTGAGCAAATAGAATTTAAGCATACAAACTTGCAATTCACCAACCAAATTTCAGCATAATACTAGTTTTCTTTTTAAACTCAATTCCACCCTTATTTCTCCTTGTTCATTCTTAGGCCTTTTTCCCTTCTTTTCTTTTTCTAGCCTTTAAGCTTTCAAAATTTTTCTTTTGCTTTGCTCGATTTTCTCTATGTAATTTTTTTAGAGATTTTGTTTTCTCGAGCTTCTTGTATTTTTTTCATTTACCCAGATACTGCTCATCCCTCTTTCTTTTGCCAACTTCATCTCTTTTTTCATAAATTTTCGCCACTTCTCTCCCAAACTTGTTCATTTTCTATAAGCTCATGAAATTTCAGGGATAAAATAATGTTTACATTTTAAAGATCAATGTGGCTCGGAATAAAAGTTTTGGCTCAAAATTAGCTAACTAGGAAATCATGAGTTCATAGGTAGGCTTTTTAGGCTAAGTAGGCTAAGCAAAGAAGGCCTTATATCATTTTCAAAAATTGCACACACACATGGCTTCAATGAAGATACCAGAGCAAGTTCTAGAGATCTATCAATCATGATTGACACACTCAAGAAAAAATAAGTCTGCATAATATAAAGCAGTTTAAGGCACAAAATCTCACAGGCTTATTTTTCGCAACATGCTCAAATACCCAATTTTCTTAATAAATGCCAAGCAAATAAATAACTTCTCTCCAATAATTTATCACATTATTCCCACAAGTATGTTATCTCATTCCATAAAATGTTCATAGTAAAAAATCATACCGGAGTTGGGCATAAAAACTGAATTAAAACCACACACAAAAGCAGTTAACGTGCTAACGCGGTAAACGTGCTAAAAAATAAACAAAAAAATCGAATTTTTTTCTCAAAAATTATAATGCAAAGTGCTCTACATGCAATCCTAAATGCAATGCAAAATGCAAGAAAGTACTAAATTACGCATTCTTGACAACCCCTCAAACTTAAAATATGCTTCGTCCCGAACATATGAGGAAATTATCAAAAAGAAAGAGGAATGCGTAATAAGTACTTACATGGATTATTCACAGCAAGAAGATGGTCGAAATTTCTTATGGAGTTTCTGGCCCATAGTATTGTTTAATTCTTTGCCATTTACGATGAAAGTTCGACCATTCTTTGCTAGTAATTCAATGGCTCCTCTTGGTGATAGCACCTTTTTGATTACGAAAGGACTAGACCACCTTGATTTAAGCTTAACCGGGAATAATCTCAATCTCAAGTTGTATAGCAGTACTACTTGCCCGGGTAGGAGTTCTCGTCTCAGAATCTTTTTTTCATGCCATCTCTTTGTGCAATCTTTGTAGATTTGGGCATTTTCGTATGCATCTTGACGGAATTCTTCCAGTTCGCTTATTTGCAGTTTTCTCTTTTCGCCTACTGCAGTCATGTCGGAGTTAAGCTTTTTCACTACCAAAAATGCTTTAGGTTCTAATTCCACCGGAAGGTGGCATGATTTCCCAGAAACTAATCGATACGGGGACATATCCATAGGTGTTTGGTATGCCGTACGATAAGCCCATAAAGCATCATCAATCTCTAAAGCCCAATCTTTTCGATTTATGCTAACTGTTTTTTCTAAGATCTGCTTAATTTCCCTATTGGATACCTCGGCTAGCCCATTTGACTGTGGGTGATAAGCGGTGGCCACTTGATGTTTTACTCCATATTTCTCCATCATATTATTGAACAATGTATTGCAGAAGTGTGACCCTCCATCACAAATTAGGGCCCGTGGTGTGCCAAACCTAGTAAAAATATTCTTTTGCAAAATTTTTAACACTATGGCATCATTTGTTTTAGTAGGGATAGCTTCCACCCTTTTGGATATATAATCCACTGCAAGAAGAACGTATAAGTATCCATTAGATGCTGGAAATGGTCCCATGAAGTCTATACCCCAAACGTCGAATAATTCTACTTCCATTATTGAAGTTAATGGTATCTCGTGTCGCCTTGAAATATTTCCCATACATTGACACCTATCGCACTGCAAAACAAACTTATAGAAATCTTTGAAAATAGAAGGCCAAAAAAACCGGACTGTAATACCTTAGTCGCAATGCATGTTGGTCCAAAGTGGCCCCTACATGGTTATGAATGGCATTGCTCCAGAATGCTTGCACATTCTTCTTGAGGTACACATCTCCTATAACTGGATCTGCACATCTTTTAAATAATAGATGTTCGTCCCACAGAAAATATCTCACATCATGAAGAAATTTCTTTTTAGCATGATATGTGATATCTGGTGGTAAAACCCCGCTTGCTAAGTAATTTACAATATCAGCGTACCAGGGAATGGTCATTTCGCCCATCAGGATTAATTCGTCCGAAAATGTTTCTTTGATTGTCGTGCCCTTTGTGTTTTCCTCAATTGTTTGCTCAAGTCGTGAGAGATGATCAGCTACCACGTTCTCACACCCTTTTCAATCCCGAGTTTCGATATCAAACTCTTGTAGCAAGAGTATCCATCGAATGAGCCTAGGTTTGGCATCTTTCTTTGCGAATAGGTATTTGACCGCAGTGTGGTCCATATGGACTATTGTCTTTGTTCCAATCAAGTATGCCCAAAACTTGTCAAATGCAAACACCATTGCCAACAATTCTTTTTCAGTTGTGGTGTAATTTTGTTGTGTCGGATCCAATGTTCGACTTTATGAAATAGCTTTTTGCGTTTTTGTCCCAGTGCGGCCCCTACTGCATAGTCGCTTGCGTCGCACATTATCCAAAAGGTTGACTCCAGTCTGGTGTGATCAAAATTGGTGCAGTCACCAGAGCCTTCTTCAGAGTTTCAAATGCCTATAAACAATCAGGGGTGAAAGCAAAAGGTACATCGTTTTCAAGTAAGTGGGAAAGGGGTTCGGTTATTTTTCAAAAATCTCGAATAAAGCGTCTATAAAAACATGCATGTCCCAAAAAGCTCCTTACTGCTTTCTCGTTCTTTGGAGGTGGAAGTTTTTTGATTGCCACCATCTTTGCTCGGTCAACTTCTAAACCTGCGGAAGAAACACAATGACCGAGTACAATGCCATCTTTTACCATAAAATGGCATTTTTCCCAGTTTAGTACTAAGTTCGTCTGCTGACATCTCTGCAAAACAAGGGTTAGATTATGCAAGCAATGATCAAACGAACTACCAAAAACTGAGAAGTCATCCATGAAAACTTACATGATGTTTTCAATCATTCCATGGAACATCGCCATCATACATCTTTGAAATGTTGCAGGTGCATTACATAACCCAAATGGTAATCTACGAAATGCAAACACACCATAAGGGCATGTAAATGTTGTCTTTTCTTGGTCCTCTGGAGCAATCACAATCTGATTATACCCCGAGTACCCATCCAGGAAACAATAGTATTCATAACCTACAAGGCGATCTATCATTTGATCCATAAAGGGGAGGAGAAAATGATCTTTGCGAGTTGCGGCATTTAAATTTCGATAATCAATGCAAATACGCCACTTAGTAACAACTCTTGTAGCTAAAATTTCATTGTTTTCACTTTTTATTATCGTCATTCCTCCCTTTTTGGTACGATTGTACTGGACTTACCCAATTACTGTCAGATATAGCAAAAATTATTCCATTATCTAACCATTTAAGTACTTCATTCTTGACGACCTCCTGCATAATTGGGTTAAGTCTTCGTTGATGTTGCACAAAATGTTTACAATTATCTTCCATTCTTATTTTATGCATGCAAATCGAAGGGCTTATACCTTTTAAATCAGAAATAGACCATCTAATCGTAGTTTCATGTTCCCTTAAGACATGAAGTAGTTTTTTCAATTGATTTTCAGTAAGGGAAGAAGAAACTATTACCGAATAGGTTTTGTTATCGCCTAAGAATGCATATTTGAGATGATCCGGAAGAGGTTTATCTTCTGGAGAGCCCGAGAGATCGTTTTTTGAATTTTCAGCTGAAAACACTTGTCGCACGGTCGGGTTGTGTGAAACCACACAGCCGTGTGGAATTGGGACATCGGAGACTGATCGCACGGGCTGGCCGTGTGAGATCACACGGTCGTGTGAGATGTCAACCCTTGGTCGCATGGTTCGGTCGTGTTATGTCACACGGTCGTGTGACTTGAGGTCTTCAACTGCAGCGTATCGCATGAACAGGCCGTGTTGCATTACACGGTCATGTGCGTCTGGAGGCATGTGTAGGTCCCAAGGGGTGTAAGTGTAAGGTTTAGAAGGGGGGGTTGAATAAACCTTACCAAATTTTGATTTAGTCTTTTTAAATATACGAGTTGATACTACGGTTGTGTCTCTTGATGGATCAATTTAGTCACTCAAAGAGAGTTAATCTCTCAATAGACTCAATCGAGCATTGTTGATGGAATAACTCACATTTGTTGGCTCTAAATTAACTCAACTGTGGTTTTGTTTTCAGCGGAAGACTTAACACCCTTAAGTTCGATTAAGCAAGAATTTAGTGCTTGGTTTAGTACTTATAAATTATCATGTGGATAGCAAATATGTCAAAGCAAAATTAAACAATTAAGATGCGAGAAATTAAAGTCTTTGAAATGTAAATGACACAATGAAATTTTTATAGAGGTTCGAAGATGGGGTAATTCTTCTACTCCTCTCTTCTCCAACTCCCGGAGGAATCCACTAGGTAATGATCGTATACAAAGTGGTAACAGTCCGGATACAAGTCTTGATCACACACGGTGACTTGATCATTTGGGACTCGGTCTGAGACGCCTTGATCACTCGGTGGCTTCTCGTATGACTCGCTTCTTCACAGGTTCGCTTTGCTTTGCTACTCTGACTCACTTGCTCAAGCTCTTTGGATTTGATCACGAAGCCCTCCAAAAGCTTAAGACTTGGTTCGACCTTGAACCTTCCTACAATCCTTCGTGGAATGTAGACCCTTGATTTTTCAAGTATTTTCCTTTTCAAGCGATTGAAGTTATCTCTCCTTCACGGTGAGTGTTGGATTGATGTTCTTCGTAGTGTAGGCTTGAGGATTGAGAATGTTTGATTTTCTAATAATTGCTTGAACGTTTTTAGTTCGAAGTTCAGAATTTGTGTCTCTCGTGTGTCCCTTATTCTCAAATAAACTCCTCGACTGTTATAGTGATCTTTCCATGTTGAAGAGATAGGCTTATTTTTTAAAGTCACTTGCGATAATTTGTCTTGTCTTGTTGCGATCCTTGGAATTGCCATTTCCTCGTATGAATTGTTCTTTCACCTTTTAGTTCGACACGTGTAGTGCTTCCCATTGGTTCGTTCCTTTTGCACGCTCGACCGAGCACTCCGAGAAAGGTGGTATGGAGATATTACTTGTTTAAGTAAATCTCTTGATTTTCGTGCAATAGATCTTTCTGATTATCTCGACTTGATTGCATTTCCATGCTTTCCCAGGTGACTTAGAGTCAGCTTCCAATCATTGGATGACTCTTTCACTTCAACTTGAGACTTGGCTTTTCTTGAGTTGACTTGATCGATACTCCACTCACGTTGTATCTCTGCTTCTTGATAGAGTTCCGTCTACTCTTTTTTGCCATACTCAATTTGCCTCGCAATGAGTCTTCCTTCTAGTCTTGATTGTCTTCTTGCATGTTAGGCGTAGGCGACTTAACTCGGCTTGGCCACTTTCTATTTATTACAATGCATTTTACAACAAGAATTGGGGTGCCAACTTTCTATTCTAAGTTTTACATGGCATTCATCAAAATCTAAACAATAAATTTCCTAACAATTTCCCCCTTTTTGATGATGCCAAAACTTAAACCATTCAAAAATGCAAATAGCAAAGATACATACGAGATAGTGTATTGACATAGAATGTATGCGCAGAATCAATCCTTTTATTGATCATAACATTCTTGTTCTTTTACACAATGTTTACAAGGTGTATCGTGAGCACATATTTGTCTTACACGTAAAATAAAGAATTTATAGCTTTATTACAAAAGACTTACATTGTATGTATTTACATAATAAAATACACGAAGGGGTGGACATCAACACTTCATCTCCTCGTTGTCTCCTTCTTTCATCTTGTTCAAGATCTTCTTCTCTTCTTCTCTTTTTCTCATCATTTGCCTTCTTTTTCTTTTCATATGCCTTCCTGGCGACTTCATCTCTTCTTAATCTTTCTGTCTTTCCTCCCATAGCTGAGTTTGTCTCTTGTTTTCTTCTTCTAATCTTTTTGCATACTCGGCGTTACTTTTTAGCCACTTGCAAATTTGCTACTTGGTCAAGACTTTGAAGAGATCCCTCCTTTCTTTCCCCGGATCTACGTATTCAATTTTTTGGGCGAGGCCTAGGTCCAAGCTTCTTCCTCCACCACTCGCTTCTTCCTCTACCTCTGGGCGTGTCTTGTCTTGGGGTCTTTCTTTCCAATTTGAGTGACCGGCGGAGTGACCCAGCAGAGTGATCCGCCGGTAGTCTAGTTGCTGTCGCCTTCTTCACATAACGTGAGACCCTTTTCCCAAGTACAAGTCCCAAGCTTGAGCCATAGACATATTTGCAAAGTATCCTTGATTCGAGCGTTTTAAATTCATCAAGCGATCGTGGCTCTATCCCGACATCCGAGATGGCATAAGTGTCTCTCGTCTTTGGAATGCCTCCATGTTCTTTCAAGATGTTCATAACTCGGGCATCCATTCTTCCTTCCACTTCCTTCATCCCCGCTTCAATTGTTTTTCTCTTTTCACCATAGATATATAGCGAGTGTTGGAGTGGCGAGTCACAGGGGAGTTTTGCGATAATGTCGGTGTGACAGGACCTTGTTGGGGGTTTGTGCAATCATCAAGGTCACATCCGCCGATCCTTCCCCTCAACAAGCTTTCCTTTCTAACACTTCCTCGGTGACTTTCCCTTCGCACCGCTTCCTCCTTATGCGCCTTTAGGTATTCCTCTTCCCCTTTTTGGCATCATCAAAGGAGAGAGGAACGCCCGGAAACAGACTTGCAAGCGGGAAGTCTAGCTGTTTGATGGTAGAGTTCTGTCTTGAGTCCGCTGCAGAGTATGCAAGACGAAATTTGGATCGAGTAGCGTTGGACTGCTTTGAAATCGGCTTCATCTCGGCCATGAGAAGGCTGAATTTTGTATTCATGGTCTCTTCCAAACGCTATTTGTAGATCACTCTTGTTTTGCTCACGCAGCAGCCTTAATCTCGGCAATGTGAGCTTCATGCATGTGCTCAATATGTTCTCCTTCGTTTTGCATCGGCATTTTGACTCTCCATACCAAAGAACTTGTTGAACAATGTCCTGAAGTATCTAACTTGTTCCACACGCATTGTTTCTTTCTTTGTTGCCACCATTCCCGATCCGATTGTTATGCCTCTTAAATCGGCGGTGAGATTGGCATCTCTGTTGTCGGCCGCATGTCCATAGAGGCTCGATGCCTCTCCATCCGTTCAATCTCGGCCGAATAATGCCTTGAACACTTCGCGGACTTGGTGATTCTTCCGTTGCGGTGATGGCCATGCGTCAAAATCATAATCATTTGGAACAATGGTGCCGATGGAAAATGGGAGCTGGTGCGTGATAGCGTGCGCGTTCGTTCTCGACTCTTCATGGAGGTCGGGTACCTCCAGGGAAAAAGGAAAAGATTCTATAAAGGATTCATCACCGCCAATCGGGATTTGTTCGATGATGAGCGGTGCGCGTGAAGTTCTTTTAGGAATCGACTCTGCTGCAGCTTGAGGAGCCTGCGAGTGGACTCGGTTTGTGGGTTTTATTGTGAAGTGGACGGCTTGTCGAGCCTCGGTTGTCTCAACAAGCCCGTTGGTCTCGGTGATTTCTCCAATTGAGTAGCGGTCCTCGGCCTTATCGAGCGTCATCGGACGATGATGAGATTTCCATTGGTGGCTCATCATCAAAATTAAAGGTTTGACGAGTAGTCTTGGGATCGACTTGCTCGTGCTTGGAACATCCGCGGTGAGTCTTTTGGATTTGTCACGGGGATGACTCGGCTTCTTCTTCGCCTTTCCGATCCCGGAAAGGTTACATCGGGATTATCCTTGGAATAATGAAGTGCGCTTATCTCCTTCTCGGATGGGTCGATGATAGCGGGAGGGATGTTCTCCACTTCGACTTCTTTACCCCGGAAGTCTCAATCTCCGTGGGCTTCATTACCTCCAGCAGTCTCTCTGCGGCGAGGTTTGGTCCTCCCTTTCGACAGTGTCACTGTCTTAGGGTCTTCTATGGCGGCATCCATTGGAGTCTCAACCCCATGGATTGCACTTTCATCGCCCAGTGTTAACTCCGTGGTTGTTCCTTCTTGTGCCTCGTTCGCATCGCGTCATTAGCCTTCAGAGCGGTTGGCACCTCCGAGACAGATCTCAATCGCCCGAGCTTCGTTGATGGCAACTTCTTTGTTTCTTCTTGTGTTTGTATTTTCTCTACTTCGCCTCCTTGATTCATCGTGGAGTCATCTGCGACATCCTCCGACCTTGCTGCAGGTGGAGGAGTTTTCCCCTCACCGGGCGTGGCGCACCTGGTGAGTGACTTGGAATGGGGTCACTCGTCTCCAAACTCCCACTGTTTCGATTGAATGTTCAGCCCAGTTGGGCGGTGGTAAAACACCTTCAATATGGGTTGGCTCGATTGGGGTCCCCATTATCCCGATTTCATCGCCATGTCCTTATTGCTTCTTCCGAGGGAGCTAGGGAAGTGGTGGCAGCAACAACGATGTGGCGATTTTTTGAACCACTCCCATTGGATCAATTTCGGTGTGTTCGAGGACTCTCCTGGTCCCTCCATCAATCTTTGCTCGTGAAGGATTCTCGATTCATGCAATGTTTCTTTGCATTTGCAACTCTTCGCGGGCAGCAAACATTCTCCGGATCCTCATCACCGTCGAGAGAAGACATCGAGGAGAGGATGTGAGTGTTTTGTGGTGCGGGAGATAGGGCGGATCTTGGCCTTCTCACGTGCGCCTTCCTCTCGCTTGCCTTTCTTTCTCCTTGTCCTTGAAGATCTGCGCAGGATGTCCGTGCGATTGTCTTCATCCGATCTTTGGGAGCACAGTGGTTAGTCCAAGGAAGTTCAACAGTTCCTCTTCTTCTTCTATAAACTCGGGTCGTTGGAACTGTTCCTTGATTTACTTAACTTCCATTTCCTCCACTCACGCAGACGATTTTGGATGTCCGGGTAAGGTGGAGATAGTATCATTACATCACTATCGCCTTCTTCTTTGTGGTTCAAATTGTGTGGACTACATTTGTGTCTTCGGTTGCCTCTGCTGATCGCCTTCAAAGACAAACTTGGCTGTTTCATCAATTACATCCGGAGACTCTACTTCTCCAAATCTCTCGATATCTGCTCCGGTGAGTGGTCGACTCGAGACGATTTCTCAAGCTCGGAGTGCTTGATGATTCTTCTTCGTCTCCTAGTTTGTATCGAGAGGGATTTCGGTTCGAGAGACGGTGTCCTCTAAGTCTGGGGGCGGGGCGTGCTAGTGTTTTCTTCGAGGAGTCGTCGTCTCAGGCTTATCGTTCTCCTCCTTTTGACGATCGGAGAAGGTATTTGAGAGTCCTTCTCGATCGGCTTTTCTTTGGGGCGGGAGACACGGCTGCGGGGCAGGTGACTCGCTGCGATGGCAGGAGCGATTTTTCTTTGCGTGCAGGGGCTTTCTTCTTGTGTGGAGAGGAAACAGTTGTATCTTGAGTGGTCAGTGATTCCCCCTCACTCGTGTCGCCTCTCTTGGCGTAGGCTCTCTTCGTGCGCCCGAGAGATTTGCTCGGAACATCCTCTTGTTAACATGGAATGCCTTCCCATGTCTAAGAGGGACTCCTTTCACCTCCATCAGCCGGCCAATCACTAGGCCATATCCTAGGGATCCTCCAAATGTGCCATCTTCCTTGAAGGATTTGTTCCCTACGTTCTGGCAGAGTCTGCTGTAGACAAACTCGGCCCAGTTTATTTTCTTTTCTGCGATGATTGCAGCCATTACAATCAGCTTTGCCTTTGCTTTGATTGGTCAAAAGTGCCAAATTTGATGTCAATACATTTGGCAACTATGTCCAACGACTTGTGATAATCCTCCTTGTGATCTTTTGTTTTTTTTGTGTACACTATTTTATCAGCATGGTCGGGCTTGGCTATTTCTTTCCAAGCAGCAGCCAGGTTTACATCAGCTTCGTTAATTTCTGATGCTCCCTCTGTTGGTAGTGAGCAATGTTCGGCCAAATCCTTGGCAGAGATAGTCAGCTGCTTTCCGTGAACGGACGACTTTATTCCTTCATCGTGAATCTCAGCATTCACGTAGAATTGTGCGACCTCCTCCACATAGGCCATCGGATATTCTAACGTCAGAAACGGTTTCAGCCCGGTCGTTTCCAATTTTTCAGCGATTTTCTTCACTAGGGTGTCGTCGGACCCCTGTTTCACCATGCCGTCGAAATCCACAGTAGACCCGGTGTGGATTTGCTTTCCTAACTTGACAAAGTCATAGGTTGGTGCCATTTTTCAGGATTTTATCAAAGAAAAACTAAGGGATTGATTTGAAGATAGATAGGGTTTCGAGAGAATTTTTTGCCTTTGCTTTTGAGAGAAAGAGATGAACAGTTTTGGTAGTGTGAGAGAGAAACGGACGAAAATGGTTTAAGTATGGTTTATGAAAGGACGTGCGGGTGGTTTTTGAAATGTGATCGAAATCAACGGCTTAGATTTTGCACGCCTATTTAGCATTTAATGTCTCGTATTTAATGCGGCAAAGCATTTATATCCAATCATAAGCTTGGTGTGCGGCTTTATGTCGTACACATCATCATTATTTGACGTATTCCTTAAAACATTCCCGCTTTGTCAAACGATTGCGTTTTTGTCACTTTGCTCATAAGTGACTCGGCTTATCCTTTAGCGATTTAGCTCTACTTCTCACAGTTCTCTTAGTGACTCGGCTACCCGGTGACTCGGTGTAGTTGTCTTTCCGATCTGGTGATTCTTGAAATGATTTGTGTGTTCACTCTTTTTCACCCTTTTTGTGTTTCATTTCTTTTCTTTGATTCTTATGAGTGTCATTTCACTCAATTAACCCTAACTCATGTTTGAGTTCTTCAAATCTTGACTCACATAATGGTTTTGTGAAGATGTCGGCCGATTGTTTATCGGTTGAGATATATTCCAAGATGATGTCCTTCTTTTCAACGTGATCTCTTATGAAGTGATATCGACATCGATATGCTTTGTTCTTGAGTGCAACACAGGATTTTGAGTAATGGCAATTGCACTTGTGTTATCACACATGATTGGAATTTCTTTTACTTCAACTTCATAGTCTCTCATTTCTTTGTCTCATCCATAGGACTTGGGCACTTGACTTCCCGCATGACTATGTATTCTCGCTTCACTTTGTAGAGGTGGCTATTGAGTTTTGCTTCTTGCTAAACCAGGAAATTAGTTTGTTTCCCAAAGATTTGACATGTGCTCGAGGTGCTCTTCCTGTCCACTCGCATCCAAGATAGTCGAGAATCGAATAGCCAATTAGCTTGAATCCACCTTCCTTTGGATACCATAAGCCAACTTCTTGGCTTCCTTTCAAGTATCTCAATATTCTCTTTTGCCGTCATATGGCTCTCTTTTGGAGCAGATTGAAATCTTGCACATACACCTACAAACAAAGGTGATGTCCGGCCCTTCTTTGTGAGATAGAGCAATGATCCAATAAGTGCTCAGTATCTTGTTTGATCTACTGAGGCTTGCCATCCGCATCCATGTCCATTTTGGTGATGTATTCATTGGTATTTTTACGAAGACTTCTCCTCCATACCAAACTTCTTCATTAAATCTCGGTGTATTTTGTTTGACTTATGAAGGTTCCATCCTTGTTGTTTCACTTGGAGTCCAAGGAAGAATGTCAACTCTCCCATCATGCTCATTTCAAATTTACTTTGCATGAGGTTTGAAAACTTTTCACACGACTCTTTGTTTGTGGATCCAAAAATGATGTCATCCACATATATTTAAACAAGCAAAGATACTCTTTTTGTCTTGAATTCGAAAAGTGTTCTATCTACTTTTCCATTTGTGAATCCATTTTCGGTTAGGAATTGTGACAAAGTATCATACCATGCTCGGGCCTGTTTCAATCCATATAGAGCTTTCTTGAGTTTGTATACCTTATCTCCAAGAGTCTTCTCGCTCAAATTCGGAGGTTGTTCAACATACACTTCTTCTTCCAATAAACCATTTAGGAATGCACTTTTTACATCCATCGATATACAATGAAATCCTTGTGAGTGCATAGGCAAGAAACATCCTTATAGCTTCCAATCTTGCTACGAGGGCAAATGTTTCATCAAAATCTATCCCTTCTTCTTAGCAATATCCTTTGGCTACTAACCTTGCTTTGTTTCTTACCACAGAACCTTCCTCGTTCATCTTATTTCGAACACCCATTTGGGGCCAATAACATTTTGATGTATGGGTCTTTGCACTAATTCCCATACTTTATTTCTTTCAAACCGATTTAGCTCTTCTTGCATAGCTTGAATCCAATGTGTGTCGTCCAATGCTTGTGACACGTCTTTGGGCTCTATTTGCGAGATGAAGCATGTGAACATTGCTTCTTGTTAAGTTCGGATCTTGTTTTGACACCTTCTCTTATATCTCCAATGACAAGTTCGGCCATCTTACATCGGTGGATGGTCTCTCGGCCATCTTACATCGAGTTGGAGTAAGTTAGCGCTGGATTGATCGACTTGCGGGCCTAATCGGAAAAAAATTGTGTGTTCTTTGTGGGGTCGGGGATTTTTCTCTCGTAATCACTTATTGCAAATTTTCCATTTGTTTTTGAGATTCACTATCTCATCTTCTTCCGAATTGATAATTCGGCCGGCTTCTTCAAAGATAGGGACTCTTTCGTATGGTTGGATGATTCAACTTATCGGTGACTCTTCAATGTCTTCTCCATTTACATTTGGCTCATCGAATACCACATGAATGGATTCTTCGCAACCATAGTCCTTTTGTTGAGTACTCTGTAGGCTTTGCTTTGTTTGAGTATCCTAAGAAGATACCTTCATCACTTTAGCATCAAAAGCCTTTAGATTGTCTTTGCCATTGTTGTGGATGAAGCATTTACATCCAAATATTTCAAATATGCAACATTTGGTTTTCTTCCAGTCCAAATCTCATAGGGAGTCTTTGTCGGTTGTCCATTTTATCATACATCTGTTTTGAGTGTAGCAAGTGTGTTGATTGCTTGACCCAAAATCTTTTTGGTAACCCCTTGACTAACATGGTCCTTGCCGCTTCTTTGAGGGTTCATTCCTTCTTTCGCAACTCCATTCTTTGTGGAGGTCTTGTCTGGCGATAGTTCATGATCAATACCATTCTCAATACAATCGAGTTATTATTCCATTGACAAACTCGGTTCCTCTGTCTACGATCTTATTTTGATAATGGTTTAACTCTTCTCGTTTTGAATCCTCTTCATCAATTTGTGGTAGTTTGTCAGAGAGTTTCTTTCTTCTTACACATGAATATTGTCCATGTATATCTTGAGTAGTCATCGACTACCACCAAGGTATATTTCTTCCCACTTATGCTATTTGGTTCCACTTTGGGCCAAATAGATCCATATGTAGCAGATGCAATATTCTAGTTGAAGATGGACATGTCTTTTCTTTGAATGAAGATTTGATTTGTTTTCCTTCGACACATGCGTCGCATATACTCTCCTTTTTTGTATCGAGTCCGGAAGTCCTTCCACAAGATTACTTCGTGCAAGCTTGTTGATCGTTTTGAAATTCGATGATGACTCGGCTTTTTTGTGCCCCGACCCAACTTGATTCATTTGTGCTCTTTTTTGCTAGTAGACAGTGTTGGGTGTTGCGGTTGACCAATCTACTACATACATGTTCTTTGTCGCATCCTTGCAACACAACTTCATTTGATTCAAGATATCCTTGATTTGGCATACACCCATGTTGAATCCAACATTGTAACCCTTGTCACGAGTTGGTGATGCTCGATAAGTTGAAGTTGAGTCCTTCAACATATGCAACATCTGTGATTTCTAATCCATTCCTCTTGATGGATCCAATGCCTCTTATTTCACCAGGAGCTTCATTTTCTCCAAATATGACTTTTGCTCTTTTAACTTCCTTGAATTTTGACATGATTTTTCTTATTTCTGTCATATGTGGAATGACCACTATCCATGTACCAGGTTCCTTGGCACTCAATTTGTTCCTTGAACCCGCAATCAAGGAAATTAAGTTTTAGGTACCCATACTTGTCCGGGTCTGAGGGGTTAGAATTGTAAGATGATCCAACCAACCTATAGCCAAATGATTTGACTCTAAGGGGTTGCCATCTATCAGTGCCATAATCATAATTAATCCTGGCAAATTGCTTGGGGATTCTAGGTTCATACATTTGTCTCTTTTTGCGTATGCTGCATATGTGTTTTAGCAATTGCCTTCCTTGGGTAATTGTGGTGTCTTTGAGTGTAGTGCCTAGGTGCATATGTGTCTTGATGAAAGCTCTTATACTTTTGGAATGGCCTTTCTTGAGTTAGGCCTTTGCCATTTGGGCTTACATTCCATAAGTCTATGCGATAGTTCACATTATTCCAATCACTTGGCTTGGATATTTTCTACCATTCCCATCATATGTATTTCTCTTATAGATTTTAAGGGTTTTTGGTAGCTCGCTTCTTTTTACTGAGTATTTTTGTTTGGAGTTTCTTTGAGGAACTCATTTGAATCTCTTCTCACTGTGTCTTTCAAAGCGCACTCAATCGGGTTCATTTTCCTTTTCCTTTATAACCAAGGCCGCTTTGAGTTTGTTATTCTTGTGTTTTGGAGTGAATGTGTGCATCATTTAGAGTTTTGGATTTTTAGACTCTTCATGACTTGAAGATCCTTTTTCCAAAATTACTTTTGAGGTTTGACATGGCACATAGGAATTAAATCCTAAGCCCTGTCTTGTCTCCACATTCTCTTTGACTCATAATAAGATCATCCAATGATTTAGATGCCTTAGTGAATGAGGCAACAACATTTTTGAGGTCATTCTCCCTCTTCTCTATAGCAGCAATTTTCGCTATTAATTTAGCATTTTCGGCCTTTAAACTTTCATTCTCATCACTATTTGACTTAGAGTACTCGGCTCCTTAGTCGACTTTGAGTTTTGACTCTTGAGTAGGTTGTTTTCCTCATTTAATAGTGTGTGTGAGGATTTAATGTGTTCAAAATCTTTCATCATTTTTCCTAATGAATCATAAAGATCGAGTGGGTGATGAAGTGTGTGTGTCACGATCACTATCACTAGAGTCCGAGTTTGATGAGTTAGAGTGTACCTCATCTTCTTGGTCGGGTTGATCTTGTTCTTTGGCCATCAAGCGGATCGGGGCTTCTTCTTTGAGTCACTTGAGTAGTCGGCTTCACCTTGCTCTCGAATCGGTGTCTCTCTTGACTTTGCATTGTTTTAATGATCTCTGCACCATCATTGCCTTTTTCTTTTCTTGTCTTTTCTTTCTCAAGACCTTTCTTTCTTCTTCATTCATGTATTTGTTAACTACGAGGATATGAGCAAATCAATGGCATAGTGACCTGGTTGTCTACAGTTCAAACATAGATATTCAGCCTTTTGATCGACTCTTTCCATTCTTGGATTGTCACCCTTTGATACTCAACTTTTTGATGATATGTTCTCTTGGTTGGCCTATCTTCCCTTGATTTGGAGGAGCCGAGTGTCTTCGGAAGATTCACCCTTTCCTCTCTTGTAGTTCTTATTAAAGAACTTGTTGAATCTTTTAACCATCGTATTATTTCTTCCGGGTCAATGACTTCTTTGACCTCAGCTCTCTTCCCATCTTTAACAATTAGAGCAATTGTTTTGGGTACAACTGTTGTCTCTTCCTGGTCTTTTCTCCTCGGCTCAAACTCGTAGGCTTTGAGGTCCGAGAATAATTCATGGTTGGATGTCTTTGATAGGTCCATGGAATGTCTCGGTGCCATGACCTTCATTTCCCATTCATTTGGAAGACATTTTAGGATCTTCATACACATTTCTTCGTGTATATTCCTTTCCAAGTGCGAGACGGCTCATTTGTGATTTCGTGAACCGAGCATCCAGTTGATCCAGGTTTTCTCCCGAGATCATTTTGAAGTTCTCAAATTTCTGATGATTTTTGATAATTTGTTTTCTTTGATTTGCTCGAGCCTTCACAAATCAATGTCACTTGTCCTGCATTTCTTTAGCCGTTTTGCATGATTTGACTTTATTGAACATGGCTTTGTCCAAGGTTTTGTAAAGGATGTCCTTGGCTACATTGTCCAGGTTGTATCTTTTTCGTCATCATTTGTCCACTCAGTTCTTGGTTTTTCAACCATGACAAGTCCGGGAACAACATCCTCTTCTCCTTGTGCAGACTCTTCTTACAAATTGTGTTCACCTTTAAGATTTGCAGTGGCCCATCTTCTATTACTATCCACATCTCATCATGTAATCTTTGATAGATGAGCATGCATACGAATTTTCCAATCATCAAATTCTTCAATTGTGAACATAGGGATGCGTGTCAAATTTGCTTCCATGATAATAACTTTTAATGATAAAAAGAGTTTTGAAAGTTTAAGTACTAAAGCAAACTTTGAAAAGTTTGGAGATCTAGTTCAAGAACTGTCATGCGGAGGGTTCAATGAACCAACCGCTCCGATACCACTTGTAGGTCCCAAGGGGTGTAAGTGTAAGGTTTAGAAGGGGGTTGAATTAACCTTACCAAATTTTCGATTTAGTCTTTTTAAATATACAGAGTTGATACTACACACCGTGTGTCCTTGATGGACAATCAATTTAGTCACTCAGTAGAGTTAATCTCTCAACGAGACTCAACCGAGCTATTGATGGAATAACTCATTTGTTGGCTCTAAATTAACTCAATGTGGTTTTGTTTTTTGGAAGACTTAACACCATTAAGTTCGATTAAGCAAGAACTTAGTGCTTGGTTTAGTACTTATAAATTATCAAGTGGATAGCAAATATGTCAAAGCAAAATTAAACAATTAAGATGCGAGAAATTAAAGTCTTTGAAATGTAAATGACACAATGAAATTTTTATAGAGGTTCAAGATGGGGTAATTCTTCTACTCCTCTCTTCTCCAACTCCGGAGGAATCCACTAGGTAATGATCAAGTATACAAAGTGGTAACAGTCCGGATACAAGTCTTGATCACACGGTGACTTGATCCTTTGGGACTCGATCCGAGACGCCTTGATCACTCGGTGGCTTCTCGTATGACTCGCCTTCTTCACAGGCAGTTGCCTTGCTACTACTGACTCACTTGCTCAAGCTCTTTGGATTTGATCACGAAGCCCTCCAAAAGCTTAAGACTTGGTTCGACCTTGAACCTTCCTACAATCCTTCGTGAAATGTAGACCCCTCGATTTTTCAGTATTTTCCTCTTCAACTATTGAAGTTGTCTCTCCTTCACGGGTGAGTGTTGGATTGATGTTCTTCGTAGTGTAGGCTTGAGGATTGAGAATGTTTCACATTTTCTAATAATTGCTTGAACGTTTTTAGTTCAGTGTCTCAGAATTTGTGTCTCTCGTGTGTCCCTTATTCTCAAATAAACTCCTCGGCCTTTTATAGTGATCTTTCAAAAATTTGCCCGTTGAAGAGATAGGCTTATTTTTTAAAGTCACTTGCGATCGTTGGCTTGTCTTGTTGCGATCCTTGGAATTGCCATTTCCTCGTATGAATTGTTCTTTCACCTTTTGAGTTCGACACGGTGTAGTGCTTCCCATTGGTTCGTTCCTTTTGCGCGCGGGACCGAGCACTCGAGAAAGGTGGTATGGAGATATTACTTGTTTAAGTAAATCTCTTGATTTCTATGCAACGGATCTTTTACGATTATCTCGACTGACCGCATTTCCATGCTTTCCCCAGGTGACTTAGAGTCGCCTTCCAATCATTGGATGACTCTTGTCACTTCAACTTGAGACTTGGCTTTTCTTGAGTTGACTTGATCGATACTCCACTTGTATCTCACCGCTTCTTGATAGAGTTCCCGTCTACTCTTCTTTGCCATACTCATGTCTGTCTCAATGAGTCTTCCTTCTAGTCTTGATTGTCTTCTTGCATGTTAGGGGCGTGGCGACTTAACTCGGCCTTGGCACTCTATTTATTACAATGCATTTTACAACAAGAATTGGGGTGCCAACTTTCTATTCTAAGTTTTACATGGCATTCATCAAAATCTAAACAATAAATTTCCTAACAGCATGCATCGTATGGCCAGGCCGTGTTGCTCCACACGATTGTGTGGGGTGGTCAGAATGCTGTTTTCTGGAATTTTCTCTTCCGCTGAATCTAAGGAAAACACAAAATCAATAACCTCATTGTTAGTAATATCCAAACACATACCTTGGGATTCCACTGAGTGACTTAAGCACTATTCCAATGCGTCTTTCATCACAACCTGTTCAAACTCAGCTTCCATGCATGGGGTTAGCACATCAATCATGTTGCAATGTTCGACGTTTTCATGAAATTGCATAGCTTTGTAAATCGAAAATAATATATGTTCATCATTTACTCACAATATTAATTCAAATTTTTGCACATCGATTAGTGCTCTACCTGTGGCCAAGAATGGTCTCCCCAAAATTAATGGAACCTCTCGGTCTTCTTCCATCTCCAAGACAATGAAGTCTGCTGGAAAGATGAATTTGTCTACCTTTACTAACACGTCTTCAATCAACCCTTTCGAATATGTTACCGAGTTATCTGCTAATTGTCGTAGGCTTCACTTCGCCTAATCCCAGTTTTCGAAATATTGATAATGGCATCAAGTTAATGCTTGAACCTAAGTCGCATAGTGCTTTATTAAAGGTTGTTCCCCCTATTACTCATGTAATCGTGAAACTCTCGGGATCCATGCGTTTTTGAGGTAACTTCCTTTGAATAATTGCACTACACTCCTCTATTAGTTTCACCGTTTCATATTCCGAAATTTTTCTTTTATTTGCCATGATATCTTTAAGAAATTTCGCATAGTTTGACATTTGTTCTAATGCATCCGCAAAAGGTATATTGATTTGAATTTTCATAAAAATCTCCAAAAATTTTAGAAATTGATCATCTAATTTCTTTTTCTGAAACCTTTGCGGGAAAGTGATAGGTACCTCAGTTCTTGCAATAGTTGGAGCAGATTTTACCTTTTCTTTTTCCACTGTTTGTGGCGCCACCTCCTATGTCGAGTCCTGCTACTCGATTGCTTCTATTTCTTGATCAATTGGCATCTTTGGACCTTCATAACTTGTTCCACTCCTCACACGAATGGATTGGCACTGTTTTCCCAGATCTGTCCTTGTATCTTTTGGGAATTTGTCTTTTTGGTGTTGGCTATGTATTGATGTAGCAATCTTTCCTACCTGCTTTTCCAAAGATTTCAATCTATCATTCATGTTAGTATTTAATTGAGTTACCTGATCCTTGATTCTGTCTATCTTGGCTTCATCCTGGTTTAATCGAGCTCGAGTTTCGCCGATGAATGAAGCTAGCATCTCTTCTAGAGATGGTTTCTGTTCCTTTGGCAGCCCCGGATTATAGTAAGGTTATGTCTGATTATTTCTGTAGTTGTTATAGGGTTGTTGTCCTACAAAATTTGCTTCCTCCACAACCGTTGCTACCTCTCTTGAAGCTACTTGCTGCATCGCATCCAGTTTCATACTTAGCATGGATATTGTTCTGTGAGTATGGTGGTTTTATCCTCATCCTGAATTTTTGTGATACGTCTATCCTCGGATCTCTTGGATGGCAATTGGTAACTGTTGTTCGCCATCTCCTCTAACAAGTCTAGTGCCTCCTCAGGATATTTCCCTAGTAGTGCACCTCCAGATGCAACATCTATAATTGTTCTTGTGTTGCCACTCAAACCAATAAATCTTGAACTTGCGCTCGAATCCTCACTTGTTAGTAGTCGGGATATCCGTGTTGAGGGCACTTCCTTAGCAATTCCTGGAATCCATCCCATGCTTTATATAGTGGCTCAGCATCTAATTGCCTAAACTGGACGATCTCAGATTTTAGTTGCAGCATTTTATTGGGGGGAAAATATATGTCTAGAAACCATTGACTTAGTTCTAACGAATTTGCGGCTGGTGGTGTTAGAGAGCATAACCATCCCTTAGCCTTATCGCGTATAGAGAATGCGAAAAGGCGGCATCAAATGATATCCTCATAAACACCATTCATTTTCACAGTATCACAAATTTCTAAAAAGTGCGCCAGATGCGCGTTTGGATCCTCAATAGCTCTTCCCCCAAATTGGTTTTGTGGCACCATCTGGATCAATGCTGGTTTTAGTTCAAAATTGTTTGCATTGATCGATCTTCGATTCTTTGGGCCACTCCCCATAAGTTTTACTTCCCTTTATAGATGCTTGGAGAGAAGTAGTCTCTAAGCGTCCTTCTCGCGTGTGGGGCCTTTCCTGGTCGGTCTGGACGCTCAGCCCGTGTGAGTGGTGGGCGCTCCTCATTGTTTATGTTTTCCACTGCGTTTGGATTTGCCCCATCCACCATTGTTTTGGCTCTTTTCCTTTAGTTGTTTTGCTGTCTTTTTTATTTCCAAATCAATGGGTATTGGTTTAAAGAAACCAAGTAAAACTGGAACGCATGATCATATTTTTAACTATGCACGCACTTAACAAAAACAATGTTAGAATCGAACAAAAATAAAAATAAAAATAATTTCAAAAATTTGAAATCACAAAATTTTGAAAAAAATGAAAAATATGCTTCAATTAAGATTGAACTACTTATTACTATATTTAAGTAGAATCTAATCAATCTTTACAACAATTTGAAGAGCACAAACTCTTCTTAAAAACTTGTTCGTGTTCTTACTAAAAAATATTTTGGATCATACAATTTGTGTAAATGTAATCAAGAAAGTGAAAGATGAAAATGAAAGTTTAGAGTATTTCTTGACTTCTTGTTGAATTGTAGAGAATGTGTTGTGTTTGATATTTCAAAATCCTCAACTATATATAGAGGAGCTTCAAGATTTGATTTTCGACATAGGATACTCCAATTTGAATTTTATCTGCAAAAAAAAAAAAAAAAGATCACAAGATCTACAAAAATGGTTAAGAAATATTAAAATTAAAGTTTGTTGATTATGCTGCTACAACGGATAGAATCTCCTGTCAAATTTCATATAGCGATCGGTTGCTATGTATCAAATTTGAAAATTTAAACTATTGATTAAGATCTAATCACAGGTTGTTGTGATAGGGCGATCGACAATAATCGGTCGATATACCATGGCAACCGGTTGCTATGGATAGAGATGGGTTGTTGTCAATATAGAGAACAAAATCAAGTTTCGACCAAAACAGGTACCAATCGCCCTCTATAGAGTATGGTCGATATACCCCTAAGAAAATTCCTCTGTTCTTCAAACTTTGAAGAACACACAGGTAGGTTGTCCTCTATAGTGACCTATCGTTGTTAGTACAAAAAGTTCTCCCAATTATACTTCATGAAAAATTGATTAAAGTATTGAAAACATTTGATATAGTCTAAAAATAATTATAACAGTGTTTGAAAATATTCTTTTGGTTTTTATAAATCGGAAATGTGAAATCATCAAAATAAAAAATAATTTTGTTCTAACATTTATATGATGAGCACCAAAAAAGAAGATGCATCTTGTTGATATGAGTAGTACCAATAAAATCTTTTAAGCATCCCTTAACTGTCTCATACCTGTACAATCTCAGAATATTCTTTTTTTCGGGTGAGAATGGTTTGTTCATGTTCTCCTCTGCCAAAAAGCCTGCAAGAAGCCACTCATGCATTGTATGTCCTTTCTCTTTGCACCTGCGATCACGACCCATCCTCTTTAGCCCTCGACATTACACCTTGTGACAGGGTATCCTATTACACAAAAATAAAATAAAAGGCATACAAAGGCCCTATATCTATGTCTCAGTAGCAGGGGCATCCTGCTCGCCTCGCCCCTCCTCACCATCAATGGAGGTTACCACGTTGGTCAATAGTGTATAATAATAATACTTTGGCATGATCCAATGATTCTTGTCCTAGTGGTCAAGGTGAGGTAACTCTTGGGCTCTCTTTGAGAGATCAGTGGTTAGAGCTCCGGAGCAAGATGGTGGAACAACTAATATTGATAGCTTCAAGTGGCAGTGTGGGAGGCTGAAACTCGGTGGGAACCTGCGGTTGGATAGTTAGGGTCCATCATGGAGCAATTACTTGGCGGATGACTCCTTGTACGCAGTAGTTGAGGATATTAGGGACCTGGGAGCCAGAGTGCATTTCTCGCGATTTACATCGGGCAGACGGGCAGTTTTTAAGGGGCCAAGATCATTTTCCTGAGGACTAGTTTTGTGAAAGTCGGTATAAAAAAAATACTTTGGCATGAAATAATATTCTTGACTACTGTTGTTTGGTCTCGCACTAAAGTCCCCAAAGTGATTTGCTTTGGATGTGTTAATATTTTTTTATTACGGAGTCTAACCAAATAAAAAATAGTTCTTGGCCAATGCATGGTTGTCTTGAAAAAACTAGCTAGTATGATTTATCTTATTTCGACACATTAGTGATGGCAATGGGATGGATGGGGGCGGTCAAGACCCAATCCCGTTTCGTGCCTAGAATGGGGTGGGGCAGGTTGACCCACCATGGGTTGCGGGTCGGCCCGTTCTGCACCGTTTTAAATTAAATTAAATAAAAAAATATATATTTATAAAATATTATTTACAAAATCTATTACTATCAATTTATAAATATTAAATATAATATAAGAATACATAAAAATTATAATATAATAGTTATGGTAAAGTTATTTTTAAGCGCAATTAAGTAGTTTTTTATACTGATTTTGTTTTTATTTTATGATTAGTGTCTATTTGTATTCCAAAATCTTCTTATATGCTTTCATTTAATTGTAATTTTTAGAATATTTTGAATTTTTTAAATAATATTAATTTCATATTAAACTAAATATCGAGAGCTTTCCAACAATATGATATAAGCATATAGAAAAGACTTCATATGAGATAATTTTAACCATTTAAAGTTGAGTGTTATGTCAAAATATACATTTATGATATTTTTCCTTAATTTTCTTAATAACTAAATATATCTATAAAAAGAAACAAGAGTATGAATTTACAACTAAATGAAGATAAAAATAAATTAAAGATTAATTCATTTATTTTCATTTAGATATGGGAAAATCGAGGTTTGAGACCATTGAGAATTATAGAGAAATATATGTATTTCCAATAAGAAAATAATTAGTTTTAAGATTAGTTAAATATAAGTTCTTACTAAAATTTAGAAAAAAATATTTTGTTATCCGAACTTTATTCATTAATATTTATCTATATTTTTTTCACTTTTTTGTAATAACGAATATACGATTTAACATGATTTAGATTCAATTTTTTTATTAATGCAAAAACTTGGGTTGTCAAATTTTGGCATGTAAAATTACACGATTAACAATTTATAAAGCATCTAATGCAAAAATTATCAAAAGTAATATAAAAAAGACGTCTCCAATCATCAAACCAAGCAAGAGAAAATTTAATTGTAAACTAAATATAAAAACCTATATAGTTTTATAATATTTTTAAGTTATTTTGTAATTGAGTTATATAAACAATTAGTTAATCAATCATTTGGATCTACACTTACTAAAAATAAATTATATATTGAAACAATGTTGAAAATTTAACTATCATATCAACAATATGTTATACATGTACTCACATTAATCTATAATTAAATTGTGTAGTATATTAACTAATTTTTATTTAAAAAATATGTAATATTATTTTAAAAAAAATTAGTTATAAAGAAGAAACAAAGCATACATAAAGAAAATGTCACTTGCAATAAATCTTATGAGGAAGATTTTGAAACAACAAGGTATTATTAATATTTTAAGTACTTAAATATTTTATTAATCCATCAAATACTAATTATTATTTCATGAATTTTAAATATAGATTACAATTGAATGTAGTACAAAGTGCTTTCATTTATGTTTGAATAGACAATGACTATATGTATCAGAAAACTAGTAAGTGAATATTCAACATTGGTTAAATATATAATAATATTATATTATAGATTACTTATCTTTCTTCATATTTTTACTTTTCCTTTTTCATTAAAATATAGTTTGCACAGTGTGAAAATAGATCGTGGTTTGATAACTTATATGATATAAATATGCGACTTTTCTTTAGTTTAAGTTTTTGACCATTTCCAATTGTATTGATTATTTTATTTTATCTTCATTTCAAATATATAATATTTAATTTAATCAGAAACAACATGCGAGTGAGAACATTACATGGAGCTAAGGGCTCATATGACCACATTTCAATTGAAAATTTTTATTTCCACTACTTTCCTTGAGAATGAGTGTTGGTTTTCGTGTAAGAAATGAAAACATGTTTGGTTAAATGTAAAATTTTGAAAATAAATATAGGATTAGAAATGAATGATATTAGATTGAGTATTTTTCTTAAAAAAATTTACACAAAAACACGTCATACAAATAAAAATACATTTTTATGTATTTGAAAATAATTTTATTGGTAAGTTAGAGGTTGGCCTAACAATTAATTTTTGGTGAAATTGAGAGATTGTCACGCCCCAAACGGGACGCGACGGACGATCCACAACTTAAATACAATAACCAAACAGTCCAGACAAATATCAACGAGAACCCAATGAGACAGAGTCTAAATAGCAGCGGAAATAAAATAACAAGTACAAGTTACAACTTAAGTTCCAACAAAATCCAAATACATCCAACATAATAACCTGAATAAGTTTACAGGCCAAAACTAAAACAAAATGTAAAGTACAATATCCAAATCTTAATCGTCAAAGGGTCCTACGCCCTTAAATTACAGTCAAAGAGAGAAAAGAGTAGCAGGATAAACGGGAGTCCAACATCAATAGAAGTACATGAAATAAGAACGATCATCAGTAAAAAGGTGCAAGATCGACAGACAGGGCGAGGGTCATCAATCTGTGGCCGGTTCGAAATCTTCAATATAGTCCCCATCTAAAGGTTAGAAAACAGGTGGGGATGAGACAAAAATCTCAGTGGATGGGGTGATCGTGTGCGAGTGTGGCGCAATATAGTTAATGTGAGAAAACAGTTATATGAAAACGCGTGAGTATGATGCATGAATTCACACAGATTCATAAGCGTCGTGATAAAATATTTAAATAATATACTTATACGATTCAAGAAAACAGATTCATGGTCACACAGCACTATGTGATTTGATCGGCCAAGACATGAAGGATTGCGTATGGAAGTGTAACACCAATCCCATGCAAGGCAATTAATGGTTGCGTCACGGATTTGTAGCGCCAACCAATGCAAAAGCAGTAGCGGTTGCGTACGGAAATGTAACGCCAACCAATGCAACAGGTAGCGGTTGCGTACGGAAATGTAACGCAACCTTAAATGTAACAACCAAAACGGGTCCAATAACTCCGGAATCGTGTGGATCGGATAAGCGATTCCTTCGTTCTCCTTTGTAACTCCCCGGTCAAGATGGTCTAAGACCGGTACCTTATCGCTCCGTAGGTAAAGACAAAATCCACAGTGGAGCTTGCAAGGCTCGGATCTGTCATAATCATGATTATACCTCACGTACTACGACCCGCTTCCCTTGGACAAACTCCGTCCCTCAATTTGCGGGATTAGGACGATGGGGCGGAAGAGTGGAATAGCAGCCGAGCTGCCGGTTCCATCCCCGACGTATCCATTTCGACGTGAGCTCGACACACCAAGTTGACTCATGCAGAAAGTAATTACAAGTACAGTGATCAACCAACCGTGCAAATGAGTATTATTGATTCAGGGAAGCAGTTTTAGGAAAATTTTTGAAAAACGCGAGTGGTAATTATGACGTTGGTGGAGTTTTTGGATGAAGATGATTATCGGAAGGATAAGCAACCTTCGATATTTTGAAAGATTAGGTGGGACATAAGTCCCGTTATAGATTCAAAATCGCAAGGCGAGGAAGTCGCTCCGCGATCGGGTATTAATCGGTCAAATTGATCCGATATGTCAAGGATTTTTGGGAAAGTAAAATACTTTAATTAAATCTCTAAGTCAGAGGGTCCAGGGCTATTTTAGTAAAAGAGAAAATAATTTAAGTTAGGTCCTTTATAAAAGAAGAATTGCAATTTAGCCCCGTTTTGTAAAAATCAGCACTTTTGGGGTTAAAATTGATTAAATAAATATCCCGACCTTGAAAAATTATGAGGTCAGTTCCTAAATTCTCTAAATTGTTCAGAGATTCAGGTTTTTAAAGTTTTGAGGTCGAGTTTTTATAAAATTCTCGCATTGGCCCCAAATTTGCAAAAATTGCCAATTCGGACCTTAAGTTTTAAAAATTCGGAACTCACAAACCGGAAGGGATTTTAATGTGATTCCAGTTGGAAACTGTCACTAAGGTTAGTAGGATATTGGGACAAAAGCAGTTTTTAAAAGAAATATGTGTAGGTCCTTTAACTTTTGAAAATATCATTTTTGTCCCATTTTGAAATAATTGCCTTTAAGGCTTTTAGGGGTCCAATTGTTATGAAATTTGAACCTTGGGTCCAAAATATAATTAAGTTATAGTTAAGTTAGTATTTCCAGGTGCATGGGCTGCATAAGTCCTGGAAATTTCATTTGGGTCCTCAAGTTTAGTATTTTACACATTAGTCCCTCAATTTTAGAAAAATTGTTTTCCAAGCCCTAACCACTTGGATTTTTGGAATACCTTTAAAATATGTAATTCCCAGTACCTTAAGAGTGAAAATTTCAAATTTTAAAGTTTAGGTCTGGTACAGTTTTAAAAATTGCAAAGTAGCCCTTAAACTTACAAAATTTTGCAATCTAGTCCTTGGGCTTTTAAAGGTTGATTTTATTTATCTTAAAACTCTTAAAACTTTATTAAAGTGTCCAAAAGTCATTTTTGAACCTGAGTACAGTCCCAATTTTCGAAATTTGCAGAGGGTCCTTTAACTTTCATTTTCTTGCAATTTAGTCCACCAACTTTCCATTTTTACATTTTTAAGTCCAAAATTGAAATTTAATCAATTATGCTCGACTTTCCCAGGTTATAAGGCATCCAAAACATAGATTTTAAAGATCATACACATGCATGTCCAATACATACAAGAATTCATCAAATAGAACATTAAAGTGTACATGCATGCACCTAAAATTCAATAAATAGTAATTTTGAGCAACTCTTGAGAATTTTCATGACTTGATACATAAAATTGACATGCAATACATAGATTATATATATCTCAAGGCTCATGATCAAATTTTCTACATGCATTTAATCAAAACACCTAAAAGTTGGAAAATATTTTTTCCACCCACCTTAAAATTGGAAATTGTGAAATAAAAGGATAATTTCACAATTTTTGGATGAGGCTTCTTAGGTCAGCCCCTAATTCAAAAAAAAATATCAAAATTTGGAGTTAGAAAAATGAGAGAAAAATTAAGGAGAAAAAGAAGGAAATAAGGAAATGAGAAGGACTACACTTTACCTTGTGTAGTAGGTGTTTGGAGACTAGTTGAAGCTTAAAATTTGGAAATTTTGGCTCAACTCCAAAATCTCCTAAGGTCAGCCCCTATTTCTCAAAAATGAAAAAGGGGTGTTAAAATTTGAAAAAAAAAAGAAGGAATAGGGAAGAAGAAGAAAGAAGGGCTTTAGTGTCCAATTCTTACCTTGTAGTCCAAATTCTCTACTAGTTCTTCTTCAAGTCTTCTAAAATTCACCACCATGCATGCATGTCTCCAAGTGGTTTTCTAAGTACCTCAAAATCCAAAATATAACTTAAGTTAAAAGAAGAAGGTGATGAGTAGTAAGAATTTAAGTTGGATTAAGGAGTGAAATTTCTTACCTTAAGAAAGGGGGTGTTCGAATTTTTGAGTTTTAGTGGTAAGATTGTTTGTTTGGTTTAGATGTTTGAAGAAAGGAAGTATGTTTGATGTTAGGAAGAAGATGTTCTTGGAGTTATGAAGATGGGTTTGAAGATGTGAAGGACTTGTGTTTGAATATTTGAAGATATGAAGAAGTGGTACTTGAAGATATGAAGAACTTATGTTGAAGATTTGAAGATGTGAAGAGTTGGTGTTTGAAGGTTTGAAGATGTGAATGTTTGAATGTTTGAAGATGTGAATGAATCTTAGAGAGAGGTTAGAGAGAAGGAGGAGAATTAGCTTGAGAGATGAAGGTGTTGGGTGAAAAATGAATTTTTTTGTTAAATTTTGGCCTAATGGCCGTCCACTTTGGGGAAGAGGGGGAATTTTTTTTTTGATTAATTTGTGTCTTGTAATTTGTCTCTTGCATGGAGACAAAAGGTGAGTCAAGGTATGGGTCAAATTGGAATGTTGAGAGGAATAAGAAGAATGTTGGGAAGAATAGGATATGTTGGGGAATTTAATGATATAAAATTGTTGTATAAGATAATGTGTATAATGTTTGAATTAATGGTATAATTATACACAAGATGACTAATATAAGGTGTAGGTGTACAAGAGTTGGATGATATTTTTACTCCAAAAATATCCACCATGGCCGTCCACTATTATGGCAATATGGTAATTCCATATATTTTTTTGTACCAAATTTGATGATAATAGATGAAATATATCAATCTCCAAAATATTTAGTGATTTCCTTGATCACTTGTAAGTCTCATGATCACTTAATCTAAATCAAATTCTTAATTCTATAAGGTAAAAGTCTCTAAAATAAATAGTCTCTTAAAATTCTAAGGTGACTAATAAATACAAAAAATAGTATTAATGATCAATCAAGTGATCATAAATGAGGAATAGAATTAATAAAGATCATGATCACAAGTAATTAAATAAAATGAAATAAAATACAAAATGTATATATTATTAATAATTACCCGTCAAAATGACGCGGTAAAGTAGTCGATCAAAAGTATAAACGACAATAAGGATCAATTAATAGCTCGTAAAAATCGGGGCTTCACAGAGATAGTGATGTAAATTTAACAGATGTGACTGAATGACAAGGTAGGAGAATATGTAAGAAAAGTAGCTTTGAAAATTTGTTAAAATGAGTTATTTTTAGTAAAAACACTTGAAACAAAAATATTTTCAATTTTATGAATAGTACAAAACTGAAAATAGATGTTTGGAATAAAAGAGAACATACGAAAATAAATTTCACTTGCTCATCACTCTTAACAAAAAGGCAAAGGCACGGATGGTGAATGACAAACTTATTGTTATAGCTTAGTCGAGAGATAATATACATTTCAGAGATGGAGAAAAAAAAGGAAGACATCCATACGTCAATCATTTATGCTTGGGTCAAGAATGCATTAAAAAAAGTAGCAAAAAAATAAACATAAAGAAGAATGAGTTCTTGGAATATCTTTTTTTTAATTACTCTTTAGTTTTTTTAATATTCATTGTAGTTTGTTCAATGGAATTTCATGTAAGTATCGTGTTTCGGGTTCAAACTGTTCTAACCATATTTCACCTACTAAGAAGTTTAATTTTAATTTTGCAAATTTTAGTTTAGGATCAAACTACACGAGTGACATTTAATATATATATAAAAAATAATTTAATAAAAAATTATTCCATTTGCAAGATTTAATTTTATTAAAATAAAAAGAAATTATATGGATTACGTGCAACGCACGAACACCTAATTATTATTATTATTATTATTATTATTATTATTATTATTATTATTATTATTAGTTATATAAAAGTGTGAATGAGTTTGAAGGTTTCTTGAAAAAATTGATTTGCCAAAAATATCCTTATAGTAATGTTAGTTTTAAGGGCTATTAAGTAGATTTCTAAATTAATTTTGTTTTTTAATTTTTTTGATAAAATTATTAGTGTCTATTTGTTTTCCAAACTCTTCTTATATGCTTTCATTTAATTGTAATTCTTAGAATATTTTAAATTTTTAAATAATATTAATTTCATATTAAACTAGATATCGAGAACTTTCTAACTATATTATGTCATAAGCATATATAAAAGACTTCATATGAGATAATTTTAGCATATATAAAAGACTTCATATGAGATAATTTTAGCCATTTAAAGTTGAGTGTTATGTAAAAATGTACATTTATAATATTTTTGTTTAATTTTTCGTAATAACTAAATACATCTATAAAAAGAAACAAGAGTACTATGAATTTACAACTAAATGAAGATAAAAAAATAAACAAATAAGATTAATTCATTTAGTTTGATTTAAATAAATAGGAGGACAAAATATATTTTTTAAATTCATTTCTGGTTGCAAATATCCCATAAAATAATAAATTTATCATCTATCATTGTTGGGAAATTTATTGTTTAGATTTTGATGAATGCCATGTAAAACTTAGAATAGGAAGTTGGCACCCCATTTTTTGTTGTAAACTGCATTGTAACAAATAGGGCTGAACAAGCTGAGTTAAGTCACTATGCCTAAACATGCAAGAAGACAACTCGAGACTAGAAGGAAGACTCATTGCAAGTCGGTTGAGTATAGCAAAGAAGAGAAGACGGGAACTCGATCAAGGTGCGGTGAGATGCGGTGAGTAAAGTATTAGTTAAGTCAACTCAAGATAGCCAAGTCTCAAGTTGAAGTGAGAAGAGTCATCCATGATTGAAAGTGACTCTAAGTCACCTGGGGAAAGCAAGGAAATGCAATAAGTCGAGATAATCGAAAGAGATCCGTTGCACATAAATCAAGAGAATTACTTAAACAAGTAATACCTCCATGCTACCTTTTCTCGAAGTGCTCATCCCGAAGCGTGCAAGGGGAATGAACAAATGGGAAACACTACACCGTGTCGAACTCGAAAAGTCAAGAACAATTCATACGAGGAAGTGGCAACTCCAAGGACTGCAACAAGACAAGCCAACGACCACAAGTGACTTTCAAAAATAAGCCTATCTCTTCAACGGGCAGATTTTTGAAAGATCACTTTAAAAGGCTGAGGAATGACTCTGAAAAAAAAAGGGACCTTGATTACCTGAACCACGAACATTCAAGCTAACATTTGAACTGTAATCGAAATATTCTCAAAGATCATTCAAGATTAAATCTCAAGCCTACACTACGAAGGAAATTAATCCAACACTCACCTGTGAAAGAAAGATAACTTCAATCAGTTGAAGAGAAAACTTTTGAAGAAAAGGGGTCTACATTACGCGGAGGATTGTAGAAAGGTTCAAGGTCGAACCAGTCTCGAGTTTTTGGAGGGCTTCGTGATCAAATCCAAAGAGCTTGAGCAAGTGAGTTGTAGTAAAGTAGCAAGCAGCTGCCTGCCCTGGGAAGAAAAGCGAGTCGCACGAGAAGCCAAGCTGAGTGACCAAGCTGCATCTCCAGATCGAGTCCCAAATGATCAAGTCATTTTGTGTGATCAAGACTTGTATCCTGGACATTACCACTCGTATCTTGATCAATACTTAGTGGATTCCTCCAGGAGTTGGAGAAGAGAGGAGTAGAAGAATTACCCCATCTTCGAACCTCTATAAAATCTTATCGTGTCATTTACATTTCAAAGACTTTAATTCCTGCATCTTATTTGTTTAACTCTGTGATAAATTTGCTATCCACTTGATAATCCCTAAGTACTAAAACCAAGTATTAAATCTTTACTAAATCAATTTTAAGGGTGTAAAGTCTTCATTGAAAACAAACTGATTGAGCTAATTCAAATCTTAACTAAGTTATTCTATCAATAGCTCAATCGAGTCCGTTGAGTGACTAACTCTCTTGATTAACTAAATTGGCTATCCACCAAGGACACAACTGTGTAGTATCAACTCGAACTTTAAAAAGGACTAAATCGAAAAGTTGGTAAGGTTTATTCAACCCCCTTCTAAACCTTACACTCACACCCCTTGGGACCTACAAGTGGTATCGAGCGGTTGGTTCATTAAGCCTTCCGACTGGTTATTGAACTAGATCTCCAAATTTTTCAAAGTCTATTTTAGTACTTAAAATTTCAAAACTATTTTTATTATCAAAAGTTATTATCATGGAAGCAAATTTGACAGTATCCCTATGTTCACAATTGAAGAATTTGATGATTGGAAAATTTGTATGCGAGGCTCATCTATCAAAGATTACATGATGAGATGTGGATAGTGATAGAGGATGGGCCACTACAAATTTTAAAAGTGAACACAATTTGTAAGAAGAGTTGTTTGAAGGTGAAGAGGATGTCGCTCCTAGACCACTATGGTTGAAAACCAAGAGTGAATGGACAAATGATGATGAGAAAAAGATACAACCTGGACAATGTGGCCAAGGATATTCTTTACAAAACCTTGGACAAAGCCATGTTCAATAAAGTCAAATCATGCAAAACGGCTAAAGAAATCGGGACAAGCTAACATTGATTTGTGAAGGCTCGTGAGCAAATCAAGGAAAATAAATTATCGGTGGTCTGTACAAAAATTTGAAAATTTCAAAATGATCGCAGGAGAGAACCTGGATCAACTAGATGCTCGGTTCACGAAATTACCAACGAGCTATCTGCTCTTGGAAAAGAATATACACGAAGGAAATGTGTATGAAGATCCTAAAAAGTCTCCCCATTTGAATGGGAAATGAAGGTCATGGCACTAAGACATTCCATGGACCTATCAAAGACATCCAACCATGAGTTATTCTCGGACCTCAAAGCCTACGAATTTGAGCCGAGAAGAAAAGACCAGGAAGAGAGCAGTTGTACCCAAAATAATTGCTCTAATTGTTAAGGATGGCAAGAGAGCCGAGGTCAAAGAAGTCATTAACCGGAGGAAATAGCCCTGTTGGTTAAAAGGTTCAACAAGTTCTTCAATAAGAACTACAAGAGAGGCAAAGGCGAATCCTCCGAAGACACTCGGCTCCTCCAAGTCAAGGGAAGATAGGCCAACCAAGAGAACAGATCATCAAAAAGTTGAATATCGTAGGGCCGACAATCCAAGAATGGAAAGAGCGATCAAAAGGGTGAATATCTATCTTTGAACCGTAGGCAACCGGGTCACTATGCCATTGATTGCCCATATCCCCGTAGTCAACAAATACATGAATGAAGAAGAAAGAAAAGTCTTGAGAAAGAAGACAAGAAAAGAAAAAGGCAATGTTGGTCGCAGAGATCGGCATTGAGACGGCCAAGTCAAGAGACATAGCCGACTTAGAGAGTAGTGAAGGCGACTACTCAAGTGACTCGAAGAAGAAGCCTTGATTTGTCCGATGGCCAAGGAACAAGACCAACCCGACCAAGAAGATGAGGTACACTCGACTCATCACACTCGATTCTAGTGATAGTAATCGTGACACACACACTTCATCACCCACTCGATCTTTATGATTCATTAGGCAAAATGATGAAAGATTTTGAACACATTAAATCCTCACACACACTACTAAATGAGGAAAACAACTTACTCAAGAGCTAAAACTCACACGGTGACTAAAGAGCCGAGTACTCTAAGTCAAATAGCGATGAGAATAAAAGTTTAAAGGCTGAAAATGCCAAGCTAATAGCGAAAATAGCGCCATAGAAAAGAGGGAGAATGACCTCAAAAATGTGATTGCCTCATTTACTAAGGCATCTAAGTCATTGGATGATCTTATCATGAGTCAAAGAGAATGTGGAGACAAGACAGCTTAGGATTCAATTCCTCGTGCTATGTCAAGCTCCAAAAGTGATTTTGGAAAAAGGATCTTCGAGCAATGAAGTATCTCAAAAATCCAAAACTCCAAATGGTGCACACACATTTATTCCAAAGCACAATTACAAGCAAACTGGCATTGGTTATAAAGGAAAAGGAAAACATTGAGTTGAGTGTCTTTGAGAGGACAGTGAGAAGAAATTCAGCCGAGTTCCTCAGCAAACTCCAAACAGAAATACTCAGAAAGAAGAAACAGAGCTACCAAAAATCCTAGAAGATCTATAAAAGAAACACATATGATGGGAATGGTAGAAAATATCCAAGCCAAGCGATTGGAATAATGTAAACTATCGCCAAAGACCTATGGAATATAAGCCCAAATGGCAAAGGCCTAGAACTCAAAGAAAGGCCATTCCAAAGGTATAAGAGCTTTCATCAAAGACACATATGCACCTAGGCACTACACTCGGAGACATCATAACTACCCAAAGAAGGCAATTGCTAAAACACAAATACAGCATACGACAAAAAAGAGACATTTGTTGTATGAACCTAGAATCTCCAAGCAATTTGCCAAAATTAATTATGATTATGGCACTAATAGATGGCAACCCCTTAAAGCCAAATCATTTTGCTATAGGTTTGTTGGATCATCTTACAATACTAACCCCTCAGGACCAAGACAAGTATGGGTACCTAAAACTTAAATTCCTTGTTTGTAGGTTCAAGGAACAGCTGAGTGCCAAGGAACCTGGTACATGGATAGTGGTTGTTCCAGACATATGACAGGAAACAAGAAAAATCTGTCAAAATTCAAGGAAGTTAAAGGAGCAAAAGTCATATTTGGAGGAAATGAAGCTCCAGGAGAAATAAAAGGCATTGGATCCATCAAGAAAAATGGACTAGAAATCACAGATGTTGCATATGTTGAAGGACTCAATTTCAATCGCAAAGTATCGCCCAACTCGTGACAAGGGCTATAATGTTGAATTTAATATGGGTATATGCCAAATCAAAGATACTGAGAATCAAGTGAAGTTGTGTTGCAAGGATGCGACAAAAGAACATGTATATCGTGGATTGGTCAACAAGAACACCAAGCACTGTCATGTTAAAGCAAAGAGCACATCCAATCAAGTTGGTGGCGGGCACAAGAAGTGCCGAGTCACCCGAATTTCAAAACAATTAACAAGCTTGCCGAAGCAATCTTGTGAAAGGACTTCGGACTTAGTATACAAAAAGGAGAGTATATGTGACGCATGTCGAAGGGAAAACAAATCAAATCATCATTCAAAGAAAAGGCATGTCTATCTTCAACAAGGATATTGCATCTACTACATATGGATCTATTTGGTCCAGTTGAACCAGCTAGCATAAGTGGGAAGAAATATATCTTGGTGGTAGTAGATGACTACTCAAGATATACATGGACAATATTCATGTGTAAGAAGAAAGAAACTCTACGAAACTACCACACGGTGATGAAGAGGATTCAAAATGAGAAGAGCCAAACCATTATCAAAATAAGATCGACAGTGAGGAACCGAGTTTGTCAATGGTATAATAACTCGATATTGTATTGAAAATGGCATTGGTCATGAATTATCTGCAAAGCAAGGACTCCACAATGAGAATGGAGTTGCGAGAAGAAGGAATAGAACTCTCAAAGAAGCAAAGAAGGACCATGTTAGGTGGCGGGGTTACCAAAAAGATTTTGGTCAAGCAAGCAATCAACACGACTTACTACACTCAAAATAGATGTATGATAAACAGACGGTGACAAAGACTCCCTATGAGATTTGGACAGGAGAAAACCAAATGTTGCATATTTTAGAATATTTGGATGTAAATGCTTCATCCATAACAATGGCAAAAACAATCTAAAGGCTTTCGATGATAAAGTTGATGAAGGTATCTTCTTGGGATACTCAAAAAGCAAAGCCTACTGAGTACTCAACAAGATGACTATGGTTGCGAAGAATCCATTCATGTGGTATTCGATGAGCCAAATGTAAATGGAGAAGACATTGAAGAGTCACCGATAAGTTTGAATCATCCGACCATGCGAGAAAAGTCCCTATCAAGTCAAGTCGAATTATAAACTCGAGATGAAGATGAGATAGTCGAGTCTCATAAACAGTGGAAAATTTGGCTAAGTGATTACGAGAGAGCTGATCAAAGCAACACAAACTGCTAGACGATCGAATCCAGCTAACTTACTCCAACTGATGTAAGATGGCCGAGAAACCATCCACGTAACTTGTTATTGGAGATATAAGAGAAGGTGTCAAAACAAGATCCGAACTCAACAAGAAACCATGTTCACATGCTTTATCTCTCAAATAGAGCTTAAAGATGTGTCACAAGCATTGGATGACACACATTGGATTGAAGCTATGCAAGAAGAGCTGAATCGGTTTGAAAGAAATAAAATATGAGAGTTAGTTCAAAGACCCACCCATCAAAATGTTATTAGCACTAAATGGGTGTTCAGAACAAGATGAACGAGGAAGGTTCGTGGTAAGAAACAAAGCAAGATTAGTAGCCAAAGGATATTGCCAAGAAGAAGGGATAGATTTTGATGAAACATTTGCCCTCGTAGCAAGATTGGAAGCTATTAGGATGTTTCTTGCCTATGCGACTCACAAGAATTTTATTGTATATCGATGGATGTAAAAAGTGCATTCCTAAATGGTTTATTGGAAGAAGAAGTGTATGTTGAACAACCTCCAGGATTTGAGCAGAAGACTCTTGGGGATAAGGTATACAAACTCAAGAAAGTTGTGTATGGATTGAAACAGGCACCCGAGCATGGTATGATACCTTGTCACAATTCCTAATCGAGAATGGATTCACAAAAGGAAAAGTAGATAGAACACATTGAGAATTCAAGACAAGAAGAGCATACTTGCTTGTTCAAATATATGTGGATGACATCATTTTTGGATCCACAAACAAAGAAGCGTGTGAAAATTTTTCAAACCTCATGCAAAGCAAATTCGAAATGAGCATGATGGGGAGAGCTAACAGATCTTCCTTGGACTCCAAGTGAAACAAAGCTGAAGGATGGAACCTTCATAAGTCAAATAAAATACAGCAGAGATTTAATGAAGAAATTTGGTATGGAAGAGAAGTCTTCTGTGAAAATACCATTAATGAATACATTAGTCAAAATGGACATGGATGCAGATGGCAAGCCTGCAGATCAAACAAGATACAGAGCACTTATTGGATCATTGCTTTATCTCACAAAGCAAGCGGGCGGACATCACCTTTGATGTAGGTGTATGTGCAAGATTTCAATCTGCTCCAAAAGAGAGCCATATGACTACAGCTAAGAGGATCTTGAGATATTTGAAAGGAAGCCAAGAAGTTGGCTTATGATATCCAAAGGAAGGTGGATTCAAGCTAATTGGCTATTCAGACTCGACTATGTTGGATGCAGAGTTGACGGAAGAGCACCTCGAGGCACATGTCAAATGCTTGGAAACAAAGCTAATTTCTGGTTTAGCAAAAAGCAAAATTCAATAGCCACCTCTACGGTGAAGCCGAGAATACATAGTTGCGGCGGTTGTTGTGCCCAAATCCTATGGATGAGACATCACCGAGAGATCGTGAAATTGAAGAAAAGGAAATTCCATCATGTGTGATAACACAAGTGCAATTGCAATCACTCAAAATCTGTGATGCACTCAAGAACAAAGCATATCGATGTCGAGATATCACTTCAAAAGAGATCATGTTGAAAAGAAAGACATCACCTTGAATATATTTCAACCGATAAACAAGTTAGGCGACATATTCACAAAACCATTATGTGAGTCAAGATTTGAAGAACTCAAGCATGAGTTAGGGTTAATTGAGTGGAGCCGACACTCGGAAGACTCAAAGAAAGACAATGAAACACAAAAAGGGAAAAAAATTTGAATTCTCAAAATCAGCCTAAATAAATCGATCGATCGGAAAGAACTATCTTTGAATTAGCCGACAAAATGAGTCACTATGAGAACTGTGAGAAGAAGAGTTAAATCGGCTAAGGGATAAGTTTCGAGTTATTTATGAGCAAAGTGACAAAAACGCGCGATCGTTTTACTAAGCGGGAATGTTTTTAAGAATGACGTCAAAGATAACGATGATGTGTACGGACAAAAGTTGCACACCAAGCTTATGATTGGATATAAATCTTTGCCACATTAAATTCGAGACATTAAATGCTAATTGGCGTGCAAAATCTAAGCCGTTGATTTCGATCACATTTCAAAACCACCCGCACGCCCTTTCGTAAAACCATACTTAAACCATTTTCGTCCGTTTCTCTCACATATTACCAAAACTGTTCATTTCTATCTCAGAAGCAAAGGCAAAACTCTCTCAAAACCCTATCAATATTCAAAACAACTTCTAAGTTTCTTTTCGTGAAATACTGAAAAATGGCATCAACTTATGATTTCGTCAAGCTAGGGAAGCAAATCCACGCTGGGTCTACTGTGGATTTTGAGGGAATGGTCAAACAGGGGTCCGATGACGCCCTCATAAAGAAGATTGCTGAGAAGCTCGAAAAGTCCGGGCTAAAACCATTTCTGACGATGGAGCTCCCGATGACCTATGTGGAAGAGGTCGCTCAGTTCTACGTGAACCCTGAAATTCACGATGAGGGGATCAAATCCTCTGTTCACGGGAAGTAGTTCATCATCTCTGCCAAAGATTTGGCAGAACACCGCTCATTACGGCGGAAGGAGCACCGTAAATTAATGAAGTTGATGTAGACTTGGCTGCTGCTTGGAATGAAGTAGCCAAGACCGACTATGCTGATAAGATAGTCTACACAGCCAACAAGAGGTTGCTGAAGGAGGACTACCACAAATTGTTGGACATAGTTGCCAAATTCATAGACATCAAATTTGGCAGCTTTGACCAACTATCCAAAGCAAAATTGATCGTCATGGTACGATCATTGAAGAAAAGCAAATAAACCGGCTGAGTTTGTCTACAAAGCAGACTACGCGAGAATGTAGGAAACAAATCCTTCAAGGAGAATGGAGCATTTGGAGGATCCGGATACGGCCTGGTGATTGGCCGGTGATGGAGGTGAAAGGAGTCCATCTTCGACATGGAAAGGCGTTCAATGTAAACAAGAGGATGTTGAGATCAAACCTCTCGGCGCACGTAAGAAAAGTCTACGCCAAGAGAGCGATACAAGTGAGGGGGAATCAGTGACCTCAAGATACAACTGTTTCCTCTCCACCAAAGAAGAAAGCTACCCTGCAGCCTACTAAGAGAAATGTTGCCCCTCCAAAGAAAGAAAACCAAATCTTCTCCCCGCCCCCGCACTGAGTCACCGCCCCTTCGCAGTGTCTCCCGCCCTGAACAAAGCAGCGGGCCGAGAAGGAATCTCAAATACCTTCTCCGGCCGTCAAAAGAGGAGAACTGATAAGCCAAGACGACCGGCCTTCTCAGGAAGAAAAACAAAGCACGCCCCCGCCGCCCAAGACTTAGAAGAAACTCTCTCCGAACCAGTAAATCCCTCCGGTACAAACTAGGAGAAGAAGAAGAATCTTCAAGCATTCGAACTTGAGAAATCGGTTGAGTCGGCCCACTCACCAAAACAGATACGGAGACTGCTGGAGAAGTAGAGTCTCGAAATTATTGATGAAACAACCAAGTCTGCCAAGGCGATCAGCAGAGGCAAATCAAGACCAGTGAAGTTCGAATAGCCGAGACACAAGAAGTAATCGAGAAATCTAACTCACTGTGTGAGGATCGTATCCCCTCCCGCAAATGCACGCACCGGTGATGAGAATGGAGCACCAAAGCTTGCTACCTTCTATCCCCGAGAATGAGGGACATGACAAGAAGAAGCGATAGAGATGATGATGTGATGATCCTATCCCCACCTTATCCGGACATCCAAAATCGTCATGAGAGTGGAGGAAGTGGAAGTTAAGTCAATCCAGGGAAAGTTCCAACGGCCCGAGTTTATCGAAGAAGAAGAGGAATCGATGAATTTTCTTAGAGTGACCATTGTGGCCCAAGATCGGATGAAGAAATCGCACGAGATATCTTGCAAATCTTCAAGGACAAGGAGAATGAGAGACAGGCGGAGGAAGCTTAAGCACGTGCGAAGGCAAAGATCCGCCCTATCACCGCACCACGAACATACACATCCTCTACTTGACGCCCTATCGAAAGCGATGAGGATCCGGACCTGTTCTTTCGCCACGAAGAGTTGCAAATGCAGCAAGCAATGCACGAATCCGAGTCCTCCATGAACAAAGAATGATGGAGGGACCAGGAGAGTCCTCCAAAACACAAATGAAATAGACCCAATGGGAGTGGTGCGCAAAGATATTGCCACTATTGTTCGCCACCACTTCCCTGACTCACTCGGAATAAGGAACTAAGGAAATGGCGATGAAACGGGTTAATGGGGACCCCGGTCGAGCCAACCCCGAATGAAGGTGTCTTACCACCTACCCCAACGGCTGAAAACTCAGTATAAACATCCGGGAGTTTGGAGACGAGTGACCCCATTCAAGTCACTCGGTGGTGCGCCCGGTGAGGGAGAAACTCCCTCCACCCGCTGCAGCAAGGTCGGAGGATGTGCGCAGATGACTCCACAACAAATCTAGGAGGCGAAGTGGAGAAGAAACAAACACAAAGTACACAGCGAGTTGTCATCAACGAAGCTCGAGGCATGAGATGAGACTGTCTCGGTGAGGTGCCAAACGCTCCTCGAAGGCTAATGACGCCGCCGATGCGTCGAGGCACAAGAAAGAATGTACGGGAGTTAACACGTTGGCGATGAAAGTGCAATCCATGGGGTTGAGACTCCAATGGATGCCACCGCAGAAGACCCTAAGACAGGTGACTTTGTCGAAAAGGATGTCCAGGCCTCGCTGCATTGAGGCTGCAGGAGGTAATGAAGGCCAACGGGAGGTTGAGACTTCCCGGGGTAAAGAAGTCAAGTAGAGAACATCCCTCCCGCTATCATTGATCCATCCGAAAAGGAGATAAGTGCACTTCACGATTCCCGGACAATCCTAATGTAACCTTTCTCGGGATCGGAAGAAGACGATGAAGCCGAGTCATCCCCCGTGGATCGATCCAAAAGACTCGGCCTAAAGGATGTTCCAACCACGAGCAAGTCGACCTCAAGACTACTCGTCAAACTTTCAATTTTGATGATGAGCCACCCATGGAAATCTCATCATCGTCCGATGACGCTTACGATAAGGCCGAGGACCAGTCAACTCAATTGGAAAAAACCAGACGAGACGACGAAGTTTGTTGAGACAGATGAGGCTCGGCAAAAGTCGGGTCAACTTCGCAATGACCACTAAAACAGAGTCCATCGCGGGCTCCCAGTGCTTAAGCAGCAAAGGTTCTACTCCACAAGGAACTTCACGCGCACCACTCATCATTGAACAAATCCCGGTGGCCCGTGATGATTCCTTCAGAGAATCGATTTCTTTCTCTCGGAGGTACCCGACCTCCTGAAGAGTCGAAAGAGATATCGCGCCACCAGACGCAGATCCTATCATTCCATCGATACCATTGTTCCGGTGACTATGATTTTGACGATGCTTGGCCATCACCGCCACAAAGGGAACAACTAAAATTCGGGAGGTGTTCAAAGCATTATTTCTTGAAATTGAACGGATGGAGAGGCACCAGGCCTCGATGGACATGAGATCGATAACAGAGATGCCAACCTTACTGGCCGACTTGAGAGGCATAATAGTCGAATCGGGAGTGGTGGCAACAAAGAAGAAACAATGCGTGTGGAACAAGGTAGATATTTGAACATTGTTCAACAAGTTGTTGGTCCGGCGAGTGAGAATGCCGATGCAAAGACGCAATCGAGAGAACACATAGAGCACATGCATGAATCTCACACCGCCGAGATAAAGTGCTGCGTGAGCAAAATAAGAATGAGCTCCCCGTATGGAAGAAAACATGGATCGAAAATTCAGCCTTCTTCTCATGGCCGAGATGAAGTTGCTTAAAGCTGAATCCAACGCTACTCGCTCCGAGTTTTGTGCAAGATATCGCGCAGCACTCAAAGCGTAACTCGGCTATCCAGACTTCGACTTCCCGCTTGCTAGTATGTGTCCGGGGTTCCTCTCTCCTTTGATGATGTCAAAAAGGGGGAAGAGGAATACCTAAAAACGCTGAAGAAATCGACGCCGAGAAAGAGGAAGCATTTGTAAAGGGAAAGACAGTGAGGAGGTCTCAAGAGCAAAGAAAGGAAAGTCTGTTGAGGGGGAAGGATCGAGAAGATGTCACCCTAATGATTGCACAAACCCCCTAACAAGGTCTTGTCTGGTGATATTATCGCAAAGAAACTCCCAGATGACTCGCCACTCCAACACTCTGTTGTATCTATGGTCGAAAAGAGAAAGACATTGAAGCGGGGATGGAGGAAGTGGAGGGAAGGATGAATGCCCGAGTTATGAACATCTTGAAACAACATGGAGGCATTCCAAAGAGAGAGAGACACTTATGCCATCTAGATGCCGGGAATCGAGCCAAGATCAGTTGATGAATTTAAAACGCCGCATCTCGAAGGATATTTTGCAAACATGTCCATGGCTCAAGCCTCGGGACTTGTACTTGGGAAAAGGGTCTCACGCTATGTGAAGAAGGCTGACAGACAAGAGACTACGGCGATCACTCACTTTGGTCACTCCGCTAGTCACTCATTGGGAAGAAGAAGACCCCAAGACAATACACGCCCGAGGAAGAGGTAGAGAAAGAAGCAAAGTGGTGGAGGAAGAGGTTTCAAACCAGGCCTCTCGCCCAAAAACATTGAGTACATAGATCCAGGCAAGAAAGGAGGGATCTACTGGGCTGGTCTTGACCAAGTAGCCAATCTGCAAGTGGCTAAGAACAATGTTGAGTATGTGAAAAGAATTGAAGAAGAAAACAAAAGACAAACTCAGCTATGGGAGGAGAGACAAGAGAGACTAAGAAGAGATGAAGCTGCCCGGAAGGCATATGAAAAGAAGAAGATGGCTACCAAGATGAGAAAAAAGAAGAAGACCGAGAAGAGATAAGAAGATGAAAGAAGGAGGCAGCGAAGGAGATGAAGTGTTGCTGTCCACCCCTTCATGTATTTTACTATGTAAATACATACTATGTAAGTCTTCTGTAATAAATCTGTAAATTCTCTATTTTTGCGTAGATATAGATGTTTGCTCTGATACACCTTGTAAAATTGATTGTGTAAAGGACAAGAATGTTATGATCAATAATAGGATTGATTCTACGCATACATTCTCTGTAAATACACTATCTGTATGTATCTATGCTATTTACATTTTGAATGTTTTAAGTTTTGGCATCATCAAAAAAGGGGAAATTGTTGGGAAATTTATTGTTTAGATTTTGATGAATGCCATGTAAAACTTAGAATAGGAAGTTGGCACCCCATTTTTTGTTGTAAATCGCATTGTAACAAATAGGGCCGAACAAGCCGAGTTAAGTCGCCTATGCCTAAACATGCAAGAAGACAACTAGAGACTAGAAGGAAACTCATTTGCCAAGTCGGTGAGTATAGCAAAGAAGAGAAGACGGAACTCGATCAAGGTGCGGTGAGATGCGGTGAGTAAAGTATCATCAAGTCAACTCAAGATAGCCAAGTCTCAAGTTGAAGTGAAAAGAGTCATCCAATGATTGAAAGCCGACTCTAAGTCACCCGGAGAAAGCAAGGAAATGCGGTCAAGTCGAGATAATCGAAAGAGATCTGCTGTACGTAAATCAAGAGAATTACTTAAACAAGTAATACCTCCATGCTACCTTTCTCAAGTGCTCACCCCGTAAGCGTGCAAGGGGAATGAACCAATGGGAAGTACTACACCGTGTCGAACTTTGAAAAGTGAAAAACAATTCATACGAGGAAGTGGCAACTCAAGGATCGCAACAAGACAAGCCAACGACCACAAGTGACTTTCAAAAATAAGCTTATCTCTTCAACGGGCAGATTTTTGAAAGATCACTATAAAAGGCTGAGGAATGACTCTGAGAAAAAAAAAAGGGACCTTGATTACCTGAACCACGAACATTCAAGCTAACATTTGAACTGTAATCAAAATATTCTCAAAGATCATTCAAGATTAAATCTCAAGCCTACACTACGAAGCAAATCAATCCAACACTCACCTGTGAAGGAAAGATAACTTCAATCAGTTGAAGAGAAAACTTTTAAAGAAAAGGGGTCTACATTCCGCGGAGGATTGTAGAAAGGTTCAAGGTCGAACCAGTCTCGAGTTTTTGGAGGGCTTCGTGATCAAATCCAAAGAGCTTGAGCAAGTGAGTCTGTAGTAGCAAGCGCACTGCCGCTCGTGAAGAAGCTCGCATCGTCGAGAAGCATTTGTGTGACCAAGGCATCTCCAGCATCGAGTCCCAAAGGATCAAGTCATTTGTGTGATCAAGACTTGTATCCTGGGTATTACCACTCAGATATCTTGATCAATACTTAGTGGATTCCTCCAGGAGTTGGAGAAGAGAGGAGTAGAAGAATTACCCCATCTTGAACCTCTATAAAATCTTATCGTGTCATTTACATTTCAAAGACTTTAATTCTCGCATCTTATTTGTTTAACTCTGTGATAAATTTGCTATCCACTTGATAATCCCTAAGTACTAAAACCAAGTATTAAATCTTTACTAAATCAATTTTAAGGGTGTAAAGTCTTCTGAAAACAAAGCAGGTTGAGCTAATTCAATCTTAACAGCTGAGTTATTCTATCAACAGCTCAGTTGAGTCTATTGAGTGACTAACTCTACTGATTAACTAAATTGGCAATTCACCAAGGACACAGCTGTGTAGTATCAACTCTGAACTTTAAAAAGGACTAAATCGAAAAGTTGGTAAGGTTTATTCAACCACCCTTCTAAACCTTACACTCACACCCCTTGGGACATACAATCATACTCCCTAAATTGCGAGATAATTACATAACACATATTTTAGATACGTGAAGATGGGGGTTTGAGACCATTGAGAATTACAAAGAAATTTATTCAATAAAAAAATATTTTTAAGATTAGTGAAATATAAGTTATTACTAAAATTTTGATAAACAAATTTTTTATCCAAGCTTTATTCGTTAATCTTTACCTATGTTTTTGTTTGTTGTAATAATGGATATACGATTTAACATGATTTTGATTCATTTTTTATTAATGCAAAAACTTGGGTTATCAAATTTTAGCATGTAAATTACATGATTAATTATTTATAATGCATCTTTTTTCTAAAAAAAAATTATTTATAATGCATCTAATGCCAAAAAAATTAAAAGTAATATAAAAAAAGACGTCTACAACCATCAAACCAAAAAAGAGGAAATTTGATTGTAAACTAAACATAAAACATGTAATAGTTTTATATTGTTTTCAAGTTTTTCTTGAATTGAGTTATATAAACAATTAGTTAATAATCCATTCCGATCTATACTTACTAAAAATAAATTATATATAATGTTTTTTAAAATTTAACAATTATATCAATAATGTTATACATGTACTCAAAATCTATAATTACCTCGTGTAGTATATTAACTAATTTCTATTTACAAGATATGTAATATATGTTTCAAAAAAATTATTTATAAAGCAGAAAAAAATGCATACATAAAGAAAATGTCACTTGCAATAAATCTAACGAGGAAGATTTTGAAACAACACCAAGTTAATCATATTTGAAGTATTACTTAAATATTGTATCAATCCATCAAATACTAATCATTATTTCATAAATTTTAAATATAGATTATTACATTTTAATAAAGTACAAGTTGTGCTTTTAGTATGCAGTGACTATATGTATCGGATCTCTAATAAGTGAATATTCAACATTGACTAGATATGTAATAATATTATATTATAGATTACTTATCTTTCTTCATATTTTTATTTTCCCTTTTTCATTAATATATAGTTTGCATAGTATGAAAATGGATCGTGGTTTAATAATTTATATGATATAAACATGTGACTTTTCTTTCAATTTTAATTTATTGACCATTTCCAATTGTATTGTTTAGTTTATTTTATCTTCATTTCTAATATATAAATATTAAAAATCCCCAAACTTGGAGGAGAAGTTGTAAGAGTTGAGAAATTTAAGGGTTTTGGTGATGGGTTTCTTGAGAAAGTGAAGAATTTGTGTTTTTGGGGTGAGATTTGAACAGAATTTGGAGGAGATTTAGAGAAAGGTTTGAGTGTTTTGGGAGAGAATTTTCGAATTTGGAGGGTTTGAGTAGGAGAAAGTGGGATAAAAATTAAGTATTGGAGGTTAAAAAGGGGTAGAAACTCGACTGGCCCTGGTGACATGGGCCGTGTGATCCCACACGGTCGGACCGTGTCACCCTGGGTTGCTCGCTAGTCTCTGTTGTATTAGACCCCACGGCCGTGTGACTGGGTTCTGCTTGTGCCTCGCACGACCCGTGTGGCTTGGTTCACACGGCCGTGTGACCTGTTTCCGATTTTTTTTTTTTTTTTCAGAAACTCAGAGTTTGCCGTGACGCCTCCTACTCAACACTCACAAAACCAAACACAACTAAAAATTAAGTTAATACTAAAAAAAATTGGAATTAAAAATTAAATTAAATGAAGACGATCAAAATAAACGAAAAATAGAAAATGATTTGGGTAGTCTCCCATAAAGCGCTAAGTATTACGTCTTCAACCAGACTTCAGATTTCTAGTTCCACTATCGTTGAACTTGGTCAGTTGAAATATTTGAGCCCTCGTATTCTGTACCATCCATCAGACGAATGGCATTGCACTGTTCTCTCGGATTAAGTTCAGTGTCGCTTGGGAATTTTCTTTTTTGGTGTTGGCCTCCCACAGCAGTAGCGATCTGGGCTACTTGTGTTTCTAGTGATTTCAATCTTGCATTTACGTTTGTGTTCAACTGAGTGACTTGTTCCTCAATCCTGTCATCTTTGCTTTATCTTTATTCGGTCTTGCTCTAGTTTCTCCGATAAACGAGGATAACATCTCTTCCACGATGTTTTCTTGTCACTTGACTCGCTTTCCGCCTTGATTACCCACATTAAATCCCGGAGGTGGCTGCAAAATATTTTTGTTATTAGCATATGAAAAATCCCATAGTTTTGCAACCCCGGATGATAGTAATTGGGTGTCTGATTATTTCTGTAGTTGTTGTTGAAGTTCATTTATTGTCCCACAAAATTTGTCTCTTCTTCAACAACCGCAGATCCCTAGGAGTCACTTGTTGCATTGCTTCGATTTCATATTTAGCACGGCTACTTGTTCTGTGAGTATGACAAATTTCTCATCATGAACCTCTGCCACACGTCAGATAGTGGATCGCTCGGATGGACACTGGTAACTATTATTTGCCATCTTCTATAACAATTCAAGCGCCTCATCCGTATATTTCCCTAGCAGTGCACCTCTAGATGCAACATCTATAATGGTTCTTGTGTGACCACTTAAACCATTATAAAAATATTGAACCTGATTGTAATCAGGATATCCATGTTGAGGGCACTTTCTTAGTAACTCCTTGAATCTCTCACATGCCTCATATAATGGCTCTGCATCTCACTGCCTAAACTGCACGATTTTAGATTTCAGTTGCAGCGTCTTACTAGGAGGAAAGTATTTGGCTAAGAACCGCTAACTCAGCTCAGCCCAACTGCTGTGGGTGGTGTTAGAGAGCATAACAATCCCTTAGACTTGTCGCGTAGAGAGAATGCAAATTGGCGATATCGAATGGTATCCTCAGAAACACCATTCATCTTAACAATATCGCAGATTTTTAAAAATTGTGCCAGATGCGCGTTTGGATCCTCAACGGCTCTACCCCCAAACTGATTTTGTGAAACCATCTGGATCAATGCAGGTTTTAGTTTAAAGTTGTTTGCATTGATCGGCAGATGGGCCACACCCCCATAAGTTCGACTAACTTTCGGCTGGAAGTAGTCCCTAACTACCCTTCTCGCGGGCCTTTCCACTATTCGGTTCTATCCATCAGTCCCAGGTAGGCATTCCTCATTGTTTTTGTTATTCTCGACACTCTGATCAGTCTCATCCGCCATTGCTTTAGATCTTTTCCTTAGTTGTTTTGTTGTTTTCTCGATTTCCAAATCAATGGGTATTGGCTGGGCAGATCTAGAACACGTGATCACGCACTATCTGCACTTAACAAAAACAATGTTAGAGCCAAAGTAGAGGAAATAAGTTACAAAAATAAAAATAAAATAAAAATTGAAAAAAAATAAAATAAAAAGAAATAAAAATCGAAAATAAATTAAAAAAAAGAAAAAAATATTTACAAAAGTTATGCTTCAATTAAGATTGAACTACTTATTACTATATCTAAGTTGAATCTTTCAATCCCCAGCAACGGCGCCAAAAACATTTTCACCAAAAAATATTTAGATCTCTATACTGCAAGTGTACAGTGTATTTTATAGGATAATGGCAAGCAAGGTCGTATTCCTCAGGGATTGACTACGAAACACTTAGGTTATAATAACATCATATTCCAATTTTATTGAAGCGACCGAATATCACAAGTTTTAATCAAAAAATGAAAAATTAGAAAACTCCACAAATATTTTTAATAAATACGAAAGCAACCCTAAGCACATAATCTAAACATGCTTCTTCAATATTAAATCCAATTAATGTTTCAAAACCAATTCATGTGCTTCTATGGGTTCAATTCCTATAATAGTTTATTCCCCCTCAATGGTGGCACATAAACGGTAGATTAATAATAATTGAGGTCTCCCGATGCATCGAAACTATTATTAACTCCCAACAAATCTTTGAATTGAAATACTCCGCACAAACAGATGTAGCCTCCCGATGCATTACCCTGTTTATGTCTGAATTCGATTTTCTTCTCGTTAGAACTCACCTCCTGGATTATGGACTAACAAGTATGACATGCAAATTATTGGCCAAATAATCAACAATTAAGAATAAGCACTTGAATTCATAAAATAGAACACATGAATAAATTAAGAAAACAATCAATCAAGATTTAACATGAATCCACAGTTTTGATTATGCCCTAAGATCCAAAATATTAGCCAAACATTGATGACAAATTCATAGACAAACTTGAAATCAACATTGTGACGTCGTTTAAGTACAGACAAGAGATCTAAACTAAGAAAGAAAAACCCTTCTTGTCAGGATGGATCCTCCTTCCCAAGCCTTCGAAGCTCTTGTACTTCCATAGATGCGAAAGGCCTTGTGGTGCTCTTCGTAACCTAGTCCTCCTCTCTCAGAAGACCTTTGATGTGTGTAAACCTGTGTATTGTAGTGTATTTTGTGGTGTTCAATGATGTAAAATCGTTCAGGCTTTGGTCCCTTTATATAGATGCTTGGAGAGTTCACTTGTAGAGTTCTAACAGGATTTGGACTGAAAAATCAGACGCAAACAGCTCGCACGGGCCATGTGGTTTCACACAGTCACTCCACACGGCCGTGTAGTCCCACACGGGCAGACCGTGTAATCGGTTTCTGTCTCTATTTTCTCTCGAACACTTCACACGGTTGTGTCTCATCGCACAAGCATACCACACAGTCGTGTCATCCTACATAGGCTGACCGTGTGGCTTGATTTCGTCTGTTTTCTTCGTCTTTTTGATCTTCTCTTTGCACTCGTCTGTTGTCTTTCCAGTTAAGCCCCATTTCCTGTAAAAACTTACAAGAATACGCAGTATCATGCCCTTTTAAGGAAACCAAGTAAAATACATGAATATACATGCATATGCATCAATTATATATCAAAATAAGCTCTTAAATGCACGTATATTTTACACATATCAGCAGGGCAAAATAATTCACTAGTTGAAGTATCATTTACAGAACTCACTTTGAATGACTTAACTAGTACGAAAACTATTAAAACTCCTATCTATGAGTAGATCTATACTATGTAAAACAACTCGTCCAAAAAGAAAGAATGTAGACTATTCAGAACTTCTATGAAAACAAACGATAATGGACGAAAAATCAAAGAAACAAAGACTCTCAATCTTGAAGGTGTTAAACTGAAGTCACAACAACACTTCGTATAACACTTCAATCTGTGTAGCATATCGAACTTTATTTCTTGTGCAGAACTCGAACTCTCTCGTGTAGTTGCTCTCTAAATTGTAATTTTGTGTACTTGATTATGTGAGGGACAACCTTCTTATATAGGTGCTCCTTGAAGACTCCTAGTCCCTACAAAACAAGAAAAGAGAGACATAATAGAACTAGGATTATATTCATAATTACAGTTGGACTCTAGAATCCTTCCTTATCAATATAACCTAAAATATCTAAGAATAAGATCTTTTCATATTAATCCAATACTTGAGAGTCAAGTTTTAAAATAATCCTTTTATAAATCAACTTTCCATATTTAATAAATTCTGTAAGTCCAAGCGGCTACGATAATCTAGAGGGGGTGAATAGATTATCTCCATCTTTCGATTTCGCCCTCTTTTAACAATCGAATGCTCAAACAAAATAGTAAAGGTGCGGAATGTAAACAACACACGTCGATTTAAAGAGGTTCAACCCACCTAGGGCCTAATCCTCTACCACCCCAGTATATCCGGGATGGATTTGAAAAGAAAAAGAATTTTATTAATTACCAAAATTAATACAAATTCAACTTACAACACCTTGAAGAGCACCACACTCTTCTTCAACACCACCTTTGGAGATTACCACAATCTCCCTTTGAAGATTACCACAATCTTCCTTCAACGGCACCTTGTGAAGATTACCACAATCTTCAACCTTGAAGAATACCAAATTCTTCAACACCTCAATAAGAAGATTACCACAATCTTCTTGCACCTATCACCTAGATCATCCAAGTGTGCTCTTACCACAAGAACACTCACAAGGATATCTTGTGTTTGAATGATTACCCAAATTCAAGATTACAACTCAATAATGAATATTACAATTTGAGTGCAAAGTGTAATCAAGAATAGCCTAGACCTCAAAGATGTGAAAGTGATAAGCTAGGCAATTTTACAACAAGAATAATAACAATGAAAGACCAAGTGTTTGCTTGAAGTGTATCTTGTTGTGTTGTATCTCAATTGTTGTAATGGTTGCTCCAAAACTTCCTCTATTTATAGGAGATGATTGATCAAGCATAGGCTCCTCTTGGGGATTGAAAATCTACAGAAAAATACAATTAAAAACAAGAATATAGCTGTTAGAAATCAATCCCACAATTTAAGGAAATGTGTTTGTCAAACGGTCATATTTTTGTCAATACACAGGCGACGGTCGGTCCACGAAATAGACGTTGGAAAAAATACACAGCAAAATAACACAGGGCGACCGGTCGACGTCTACCTCGACCGGTCGACCATCACCCCAACCGGTCCCCCTCATGGATTTTGCAAGGATTAAAAGTTCTGTTTCAAACACACTTGCAGGTACCGGTCGACCGCTGGGCGACCGGTCGACCGACCGGTCGACGCCAGCGGCGACCGGCCGACCGCTTGTTTTTCCTTCCGTCTCATTTTTCTGTTTCTAAAAACATCTTCAGGTATGGGTTGCCCTATAGGGCGACCGGTCGACCACGAGGATGTAAATGTTGTCCAATTTTTGTCGAAAATAAAACTCAAGAAATACTCCAAAATTTAGTAAAAACATTTTAAACCGATCGGAAGTATTAGGACAACATTTAGAAACATCGTTTGAGAGTGAAAACCCAATAACGTAAAATCATTAAAAGCGTTGTCCAATTTAGACGAAAATAAACTTGAGAAAATACTCCGGAAAATATTAAAACCATTTTAAATCATTTAGGAGTATTTGGATCTTTTAAAAGCATTGTTTTGGTGATAAAATAAAATCATCAAAATTAAGATAAAAATATGTATCAAACAATCTCCCCCTTTTTGATGATTACAAACCAAAACAATTTTTACACAAACTAAGAGAGCAATTTTGAAATGATTTTCCGGTAAAAATATTTGACCGTTTGGAAGCAACCAAAATTTCCAAAAATATTAAAGCAACCAAGTAGGAGTAAATATTTTCAATAATAAGCACAAGCTCCCCTATCAACAAGCACATCAAGAATAATGTAAGAGCAATAATCCATAAGCTAAAAGCTTTTAGCTTTTACGATTTGATCAAGAGCTTATAAGCTCCCCTGTCACAAAACAACATTAAACAAGCACATCAAGGATATCTTGTGTTTGAATGATAACCAAAAATCAAGATTACAACTCAATAATGAATAATACAATTTGAGTGCAAGGTGTAATCAAGAATTAGACCTCAAGGATGTGAAAGTAATAAGCTAGGCAAATTTACAACAAGAATAATAACAATGAAAGACCAAGTATTTGCTTGAAGTGTATCTTGTTGTGTTGTATCTCAATTGTTGTATAGGTTGCTCCAAAACTTCCTCTATTTATAGGAGATGATTGATCAAGCATAGGCTCCTCTTGGGGATTGAAAATCTCTGAGAAAAATACAATTAAAATCAAGAATATAGTCATTAGAAATCAATCCCACAATTTAAGGAAATGTGTCTGTCAAACGGTCATATTTTTGTCATTCAATACAAAACACGGTCGACGCACGTAAATAAGAGAAATAGGAACACTTTGAAAAAATCAACAGGCGACTTGGCCGACATAACCGGCCGACCCCTCTCAACCGGTCCCCCCTAATTCAAAAACGAAGAGGTTTTGTTCTGTTTCAAAACGAAACATGTTCGACCAACGGCCGACCGGATCGGCCGAACGGCCGACACTGTTTTTACCTCCGTCTCTCATTTCTTCTAAAAACAACGGGTTGCCCTATAGGGAATAGTCGACCACGAGCAGAAATGTTGTCCAATTTTTGTCGAAAATAAAACTCAAGAAATACTCCGAAAATTTAGTAAAAACATTTTAAACCGATCGAGAGTATATAGACAACATTTAGGAACTCGTTATAGGAGTAAAAACTCATTAATATAAAATCATTAAAAGTGTTGTCCATTATTATCAAAAATAAACTTGAGGAAATACTCCGCAAAATATTAAAACCATTTTAAATCATTTAGGAGTATTTGGACAACCTTTAAAAACATTGTTTTGGTGATAAAATAAAATCATCAAAATTAAGATAAAAACATGTATCAAACAATCTCCCCCTTTTTGATGATTACAAACCAAAACAATTTTTACACCAACTAAGAGAGCGATTTTAGAAATGATTTTCCGGTAAAAACATTTGACCGTTTGGAAGCAACCAAAATTTCCAAAAGTATTAAAGCAACCAAGTAGGGAGTAAATATTTTCAATAATAAGCACAAGCTCCCCCTATCAACAAGCATATCAAGAATAATGTAAAAGCAATTTTCCATAAGCTAAAAGCTTTAGCTTTTACAATTTGTTCAAGAGCTTATAAGCTCCCCCTGTCACAAAACATCATTAAACAATTATATAAGTCCATCAAGCAACAATTGGACTAAAGACAAATCACAACTTATGGCTTTTATGAGCCATAGCTTATAGCTTTTATGACAAGCTTTTATTAGCTTCTTTGAGCTAATGAGCCAATATCCTGTTTCTCCCCTTTGGAATCATCAAAAGAATGTTAGGATGGTGAAAACACCATACAATAATATTGAAGCGCCAAAGGAACGGTTTAATAGCCGTTGAGCAATTTATGCATAATAATTCAAGGAAAAATTGGATAATTGAAACATAAAAGATCCATAAGCTTATTAGTAAGCTAAAAACATGATTTCAAAAGGATTTTAAGACATTTTGAAGCAAGAGAATCATGTAGAAGTTGAAAGTTTCAATGCGACATTTTAACAAACACCTGTGTGTGTGAAAAGAAGAAGAGGTTGTATATAACCTTTGTAAATGGTTCAAGCCAAAAATTTCATAACATCAATCAACCTCATTTCAAAACTCAAAAAATCATATGTACCATATGCAATAATTTGTTCATCAATTAAGAAGCTCAAAGTAGATTCTCAAGGGTTCAACCCAATTGAGATAAGCTAAGAATGATCAAAGCATTTCAAATGCCAACAATTAGAGCATCTAACAAGTAATAAGTCATGCTTTCAACAATACATGTATCAAATGTCCCAACATATCCAACTAAGCATAATGAACAAAGCAATAAAAGAAGCACTTTTACCATCAAGTACTTCATACCAATTATCAAACAATGCTTTAGAGCATTTTTACCATCAAAGTCATGATCATTCACAAGTCATTATCAACTTGCAATTTTAACCCTTTAAGAAAAAAACAAGCAAATATCATTAGTACAAATGAGTTTTACAAAAGTTCATAAAAGTTCAAAGCAACTTAAATGAAAATGCTAGAAAGTAAAGGAGATGGGGATATCAATCTTCGTCCAAGAGAAGCAAGTTCCGGTATGAGGTCCTTGATGAATTTCTTCAATTTGCCAATTGACTTCTTCAAACTAGAATTTTCCTTTTTCACGACCGGAGCTCTTTTCTAAGAGAGGCCACATCTCTAAATGTTTCTCTTTCCACTTTGGCCATTCTCTCTTTGATATTTAGATCTTCAACATCCAACTCGCCTTCATCTCCTTCCTCATTTTCTTCTTCCTAATTTCTTGTTCATTTCCCACATTTTCTTCTTCATTTTCCTCTTCATTCCCACATCATCTCCTTGTTCGTCAAACTCACCTCTTCCAATATTTTCAACCTCATTGTCATTAAAGAAATCATCCCGAGGTTGTTGTTGATGTCGGGCACGTCCCCTAGCGGCTTTGGTAGGAACCCGTGGTAAATGTCGCCGCATTCTTACCATTTGTAGAATGTTGGCATTATCAAAATCATTGTGACGAATTTGGTATTCATTTCATTTTCGGGTATCCCGATAAGTATAAGAGTCGGCAAATCAAATTTCCCAAGGTATATTTCTTCTGGTAAGCTTTCTAGATTCCAACAAGCAATATACAAAAATTGCCCCATAATTTACTCTTTCTCCTCGAACAATCTTATAGGTGAGAAAGAGTTCGAGATTACTTGGAAGTTTTACTTCCTTTCCACAAACACAATAGGAGCAAATGATAGATATAATCCGATAATTTGGCGGCATTGCCGAGTATGTCACTTGGGATATACTCCTAAAAAGGTTTTCACATCATCTAGTGAGACACCGAAAATGTTATCATCCCAACGGGTGCAATTCACATTGACTACTCCATCATTTGGCACGTTAAAGTGTTCACAAATATCGCCAATGTCCATGAATAATGCCTACCATTAACAAATGTGTGAAGTTCCAAAGGATTATCTATCGTAGCATCAACAATCCACATATTTGCATAGAAAAGTTTTATAAGCTCGTCATCATAGTGCAAACACGGATTATCCCAAAGTGAAACCCATCCTTGAATTTCAAAGTAAGCTCTAATATCCGGAAATTCATCTTGAAAAGCTTGAAAACGAACCATACGAGTGCACGCAATTTTCTTATCATTCAATCCAATATTCTCATAATGTTCCTCCCAAGTTTATTTAAAAATCGAAATCTATTAGCTCTAGAGGGAGGCTCGTAGAGGAGTGATAACTTACTAGAGTCCCAATGAATGCTCGATTTTGAAACCCCGGCTCTTAATTCGACAATCTCCTCTTCCGTAGCCGATTTTGATGGTCTCTTTGTAGAATATCATCTTGTTGGGGATTGGAAGAAGATTCACTCCCCTTTGCCTCCTTCTCTCTCTTTTGAGGATTTTGGTAGAATTTCTTGGAGGTGCCATATATGTAAGATTCTTGTGAAAATAAGAAGATTAGCAACAAGAATCGTGAAAATGATGAAGAATTGAAGATTCTAGAGAAAAAGGGATAAAAATTTTGCTATAGGGTTTGAGAAAATATTGTCGTCTGTCTGCTTTTGAAACGAGGACAGAGAGTTTAAAACCTGAAAAATTGGCCTCGGGCGACCTGGCCGAGGTAGGGGGCGGTCGAGGTGTGCGACGGTCGCCCGCTTATGACCGTCCCAGTGATTTTTCTTTCTCCCCAGTTTTCCAAAATTCGATTTTTCACCCCAAAAGTTTTAAAACTTTGCAAAAATATAAGTTTGGACTATATCCAACAAATATGGGTATTGGGAAAACATAAAACGATAAAATCGAGACTAAACACGTAGTGCCTTTTTTAAAGAAAACATTTGCAAGATCAATTAGGGGCACTTAAGTGGCCAAAATGAAATAACTAGAAAGATATGTGCATACGCATAATATCGAGTTTAAAGAAAAATACGAGTAGACATACCTCGATGGTTTAAGAAACTTGATGGCGTAATAGCCAATGAGTATGAAGTATGTATCCTACACAATTCTAGACAACATATGCATAGAAAATACAAGTGTAGGCAAGTAATATGAGATAACAAAAAGAGCTTATGCTATAAGATATCATAAGAGATAATACGCCACATAAGTCTAATAAAATGCTCAAGAGTTTTAGAAAATCATGCAAGGTCTCTTTTTTTAAAAAAAAATTTAAACTCATAAATATATAAGAGACCTATATTAAAAATAAATACTTGAAGATTCATTTTGCAATTAAGACACAATTAAGAGTATGCATAGATAAAATGCATATACAAATGGGGAGATACGGTTTACCAATTACGCCGTTTCCATGGGTTGTGTCTTTCCCATTGTTGATGATATCTTCCCATTGAGAAGTCACTTTGTTGATGATGACTTCTCCATTTCCAAGTTTGGTTACCTTCCCATGGTTGATGGTTTCTTCTTCTTTGAAAATCATCTTGTTGATGATGTCTTTGCCATTTCCAAGGATTGTGTTCTACCCATTTTTGATTATACGCTCTTCTTGGAAATTGGCTTTGTTGAGAGTTTCTCCTTCTTTGATCAAATGAAACGTTCATTTGATGTTTTCTTGGTGGCATGAATTTTCTCCGATTTTTGCTTTGCCGGGTACCTAATAGCACATTGTTTTGTGGTACCCTCATGTGTTTGGGTCCTTTAAGATTAGCTTTGAGACTTTTAGGTCTCCAACAATATTTAGAGCTATTTCTAGCCCGACAAGAATTAGCGTATGACCCTTTTTGCCACAATAAAAACAAGTAATAATTCTAGGAGCATAATGACCAATATGCATAGTGACTTGATCCTTTTTCATATGATTAACAACATTAGGCTTATGATCAAGTCCTTTATCACAATTATGAATATCAACAATATTGACATTTTATTGGTACTCAAGTTGGATTTTAATAAATCCTTTTTCATGCAATCAATATTCTCAACAAGAGTACTATTTTCTTTTTCAAGGTTTCTAACCTTGTCAAGTGTGGTGGTGTGAGCACATGATAGTGATTCATAAGAAGTAAATAAACTATCCTTATCATTTTTCAAAATATTGAATTCCTTTTTCAAATTTTTGTATCTAACAAGTAAGCTTTGGAATTCATTTTGAAGTTCATCATAATCATTTTGTAAATCACTATAATCATTTTGAATGACAATATCATAGGAAGTAGAGGGTTTAAGACATACCTTTTTTTCTTCTTTGATGCCCATAAAACAATATTCAACTTCTTCATAATTGGAAGTTGTAGGAGGCTTATTCCTTAGATTTGAGCTTGTATGATCTTGAGAAGTAGATGCTTTTGTTTGACTCCTTTCATTTGCAAATACTCCATAGATGGCTTCTAATTTTTGCCATACTTCATGTGCGGACTTTATTCCTACAATATGTTCATATTCTAAATTAGTAAATGAACAATACAAAATATTTAAAGCCTTACCGTTTAAGGAGATGATTTTCTTTTCTTCATCATTGAGCTTTTTGAAGCCTTTTGAGGTGTATGGTGTATCTTTCCTTTTCGGAATGGATTCTCCATTAATGACGGTGTTCCAAATGTCGAACCCGCAACCTTGTAGATAGCATTCCATTCTTTCTTTCCAAAAATTAAAATTCTTGGAATCAAATAGTGGTGGCTTGGTGGTGGAGGTGTGCGGATAGAAGAGCTTCATTCGTAGCCGCCGATCGTTTCTCTTCTCGCGATGTGAAACGAGCTTGCCAAAGAGTTTGGCTTTGATACCACTTGTAAGTCCAAGCGGCGGCTACGATAATCTAGAGGGGGTGAATAGATTATCTCCATCTTTTTCGATTTCGCCCTCTTTTAACAATCGAATGCTCAAACAAAATAGTAAAGGTGCGGAATGTAAACAACACACGCCGATTTAAAGAGGTTCAACCCACCTAGGGCCTAATCCTCTACCACCCCAAAGATATCCGGGATGGATTTCGAAAGAAAAAGAATTTTATTAATTACCAAAATTAATACAAATTCAACTTACAACACCTTGAAGAGCACCACACTCTTCTTCAACACCACCTTTGGAGATTACCACAATCTCCCTTTGAAGATTACCACAATCTTCCTTCAACGGCACCTTGTGAAGATTACCACAATCTTTCAACCTTGAAGAATACCAAATTCTTCAACACCTCAATAAGAAGATTACCACAATCTTCTTGCACCTATCACCTAGATCATCCAAGTGTGCTCTTACCACAAGAACACTCACAAGGATATCTTGTGTTTGAATGATTACCCAAATTCAAGATTACAACTCAATAATGAATATTACAATTTGAGTGCAAAGTGTAATCAAGAATAGCCTAGACCTCAAAGATGTGAAAGTGATAAGCTAGGCAATTTTACAACAAGAATAATAACAATGAAAGACCAAGTGTTTGCTTGAAGTGTATCTTGTTGTGTTGTATCTCAATTGTTGTATTGGTTGCTCCAAAACTTCCTCTATTTATAGGAGATGATTGATCAAGCATAGGCTCCTCTTGGGGATTGAAAATCTACAGAAAAATACAATTAAAAACAAGAATATAGTTAGAAATCAATCCCACAATTTAAGGAAATGTGTTTTGTCAAACGGTCATATTTTTTCAAAACAAACGCGACCGGTCGCACGAAATAGACGTTGGAAAAAAACACAAAGAAAATAACACTATGACCGGTCGACGTTACCTCGACCGGCCGACCATCACCCCAACCGTCCCCCTCATGGATTTTGCAAGGATTAAAGTTCTGTTTCGAAACACACTTGCACATCGATCGATCATCGGCGACGACGTCTTTATTTCTCGACGCCATGCACCGGTCGACTCGCTTGTTTTTCCTTCCGTCTCATTTTTCTGTTTCTAAAAACATCTTGTATGGGTTGCCCTATAGGGACAACCTTGGTCGACCAGGTGCAGAAATGTTGTCCAATTTTTGTCGAAAAAAAAACTCAAGAAATACTCGAAAATTTAGTAAAAACATTTTAAACCGATCGGAAGTATTAGGACAACATTTAGAAACATCGTTTGAGAGTGAAAACCAATAACGTAAAATCATTAAAAGCGTTGTCCAATTTAGACGAAAATAACTTGAGAAAATACTCGGAAAATATTAAAACCATTTTAAATCATTTAGGAGTATTTGGACAACCTTTAAAAGCATTGTTTTTGATAAAATAAAATCATCAAAATTAAGATAAAAATATGTATCAAACAAATTCTACTACAAAAAGTAACCAAGAAAGGCAAAACACTAAAATTTGGACTTTTCGAAAATAACAAAAAATTAGATGATGTGTAAAAACACGGATCTAACATTCTCCCATTTTTTGTCTTTCTGGACAAAACATAAAAAATAATTCTTAGGATTTAGAAAACAAGTAAGTCCCCCTTAGTAAAAAAATCAGAGATAAAAATTTTCTTCCCCTTAATTGAATATCGCCCTGCTTCAAAAAGTGTTGCTACAGATGTCAGAACACTTCTATGAACACTTAAGATCTGCAAAAATAATTAGTACTCAAACATAATATCATATTATAAGAACAAGAGTCATTAGAATGCTAATTACAAATTCAGAGTACTATCATCAAGCAGTGAAACAGAAAAAATGAAGTGTCAAAATATCGATACCAAAATATTAGTCTATCAGAGCATAAGACCTAATCATCAAAAGGTATAAAAAAAAACAGATCAAAGCAACATTGTTTATTTAAGTACATCAGCAGAAACATCATTTATCAAATTTGCATAATTCATCCTCGAAATCAAAATGCATATCCATGTCCTCATTAGCTCCATTAGCTCCTTCCTTGGCTCCACTTGAACTAGCTCCACCTCCACATGTGCTAGGCTCAGCACTCATTCCAGCACCTTTGGCTCTACTTTAAATAGCTCCCCCTCCACTTGTGTTAGGCTCAGAACTCATTCCAGCACCTTTAGCAGCAGCTCCATCTCTCCCTTTTTGTCCAGAAAGAGGTGAGAGCAAGCTATTGATATGAGCTTTGAATTGTTCGTAGTACTGGATATGTTGCTTCGCCAATGCAATTTGCTAATCAGAAAATGTAAGTTGTCCCTGCATAAATTTCATAGCAACATATATAATGAAGAATAATCAAATTCATATGAAGGGTTATCATGGGTGTTGGTAACATTTGGTTGAATATATATCATTTTGCATCTTAAAAATATCATGTTTAATGCTGAAAAAAATCACTATTTGTTTAAAAAGTGACCTAACTTATACATTGTATTTGGGAAGATGTAAAGTGTGAAATTATCATTATGCATCTTAAAGGTGCCATATTTAATGCTGAAAATATCAGTAGTTACGTGAAAAGTATTATTTTACAATTTCAAAGCATTATAATTTATATTTAAAATAGTCTTCTTCTATCTCTTTTCAAAACTTCCATTTCAATGATTTCTATATCATTTTCATCACTAGAAAGAACAACCATTGAATCCAAATTTGGACCTATAATTACAAATGAATAAGTTATTACATCAAAAAAATCATATAGAAAGTATCACTGTGCATTTTTTTGGAATATATAAAATATGAAACTATCATTGTTCATTTTAAAAGTTTCACATTTGATGCTAAAAAGTATCACTATTTGGTGAAAAAGTACCACTTTTGATGTTTACATTATTTAAAATGTGAAAGTATCACAAAGCATCGTAAAGGTACTGCATTTCTTTCAAAAAGTATCACATTTTCTTAGTTACTACTTAAAACTATTTGATGACGTAATAGAGAAGTATTACTTTTTCCTTTAAAAGTATTACCTTTTTTTATTAAAAGTATTACGTTTTTTCTCTCAAAAAGTATCACTTTTTATTAATTTTATTTCAAAATTATGTAATTGATGATGTATGAAAAAGTATTACTTTTTTCTTTAAAATTATTACATTTGGTTCAAATAGTATCAATTTTTATTAATTTTCACTTTAAATATGTATTGACGATGTATAAAAAAAGGTAGAGTATCCAGTTACATTTTATGATTATTTAGTAATGCTTTTACTTTTAAATGTATTATATTTTACCTCAAAAGTATTACATTTCACATGAAAATATCATTTTATTAGTTATTTAATTAAAAAATGTCATTGTTCATCTTAAAAGTATCATACTTATTACTCAAAAGTATCACTATTTTTGGAACAAGTATCACTTTTTATTTCGCGAAATTTAGAATGTTCAATTATACTTTCCATCACAAAAGTATTATATTTAATCTCAAAAACATCCTTTTTTTTATACTGAAAAGTATCATATTTTTTAGCATATGTGGGGAATCGAAAATAACAGAGATTTGTGCTACATGGTTGATACAAAAACCAAAACAGCGGTCTCACTGAAGTTCCATCTCAGCAATTCCTATTCCTTGACCTTCAAGCCACTTTCAAGAAATTGCATTGCCTTGTCGCCTCTGGCAGTGATATTGACATAACATTCAATCTTAGCATGCAATCTTTTCACTACGCCTGATCCAAAGGACTGCCCCAATGTATCTTGCCTTGGAGAAACATGTGTTTTCCCACTGAGTTGCTCCAGCACCTTAGCAGCTCTGGTAAGATGATCATCGCTTTCTCCGATGGAGATGTTGAGAGCCGACTTTTGAACCTTGATCTCTCTCATCGGATTCAACAATTTCTTCTCTGACGCCATGACAGTGTATCTGAAAAATTGGGAGATAGAGAAAAGAGGAAAAGAAGGATGGAAAAAAGACAGAGAAAAAGGAGGAGAGAGAGAGAGAGAGAGAGAGAGAGAGAGAGAGAGAGTATTATGAAATAGAGAGAAAAAGAGAGGAGAGAAGGAGCAGCGGCGTGAACTTGAGCAGCGGATCCAAACATATCTTTTTTTTATGCACGAATTTTGTGCTCAAATCCAAATCATGGGATCTGTCTTACGAATGAGGATCCATAAGACGATCCTATTAGAGACCTACTCTTGAAAAAATACTAGCTAGTATGATTTATCTTATTTCGACAAATTAGTGATGCATATATCAATAATCATCAGAACACTCGCACAACAATTGCAAGACAAAGTTCGCAATTTTATTATAAAATTAATTATGTCTGCATCGCTCATCTTCTCGTCTATTATTTTCTAAAAACAAAACATCATTTTTTGGCCCTACTCCACTAAATCTTGCAGCGCAACGAGGAAAGATGGTGTCACCTCCACTTTTGACACCAAGAAGGACCTTTCTTTGTTCGTTGCAATACACATGGGTCATCTTTACGTACCGACCACTCACACCGCAAGGAACATTAATTTTCATCTAACTTCTTCGTGAAAACACCATAGTTCTCGGAACCATTTGATGTTTTAAAGTCGCAATAAAACTTTGTGGTATGGAAAAAGTTGACACGAAAATGCCAACAAAAATTTGAACCATAAGCAAGTTGATGGACTCCAACGTCATCTTCCGAGGAGTAGCAATGTATGGTGATATTTTCACGTAGTTTTTATTTATCACTATAACTATTGCCTCTTCAAATGCTAGGATATTCGCTTCTGATGTGCCTATCCATGGTTCCGGAACCACGGGTTCCGGTTCCAAATTAATATGGAACCGGAACCAGAACCAGAACCTTGACCAGACGGTTCCAAGACGGTTCCAGAACCGCCGGTTCCGATTCCAGAATCGGAACCGTGGAACTGGCAGTTCCATTTTGGTTCTGGTACCGTGGAACCGTCTTATTTCTTTTTTTATTTTTTTTAAAATAAAATTAATATTTTTTATTTAAATATAACACAATATAATTCAATACCTAAATTAGAATATTATCTTAGATTATTTGAAGACTTTAAATTAAATAGAACAATTAAAAAAGAAAAAAAGGGGTTGAACTTAATATTAATAATTAATATGAATAATTATTTTTAAGTTGTCTACGTATCCTCATAGGGTATAGAAGAATCAAAGCCCACGTAGTTCACTTACCTTTTTACCCTTATTACATTTTGGGAGTGGCATGGCTCAATCACACCATCGCCACAGTTGAAACGGGACATGCGCAAATCTCCTTAGCTATGATCGAAATGAATATTGGATAACTTTGGCTTTTTTGTGACTAGCACCGCAATATGTCCAAATCATCATTATCTGCTTCACTAAATTCAAAACTTGTAGTATAATAATTCTCAAGTTCTATGTTAGAAGTTGAGGAACTACGTGGTCATTTACTTTTTTCCCTAACTAAGCGTTGTGCTATGCTAAATTTCTTTAAACCGGTTGAAAGTAGTAGGTGTAGGTTGTATTTCTTGTTGACTCGTTTCTCCCTTATATTTTAAACTATATTCATTATAAAGTTCATTTAGTCCTTGTCTAACTTGAAGTAATATTAGTTGAACACCGCAATGGTCATGATTAAACATTGACTTTTTTAAAAAAAATCAAAATATATTTGTTGGAACCGTGGAACCAGAATCGTGGAACCGGCGGTTCGGAACCGTGGAAACAGCGGTTCCACGGTTCTTCCAAAGTAGGAACGGGAACCGGAACCGATAAAGGCCGGTTCCTTCCTGGTTCCGAACCGGGAACATACCAACGGTTCAAACCGCTGAAACCGTTGACCACGGTTCCGGTTCCGATTCTGTTTGGTCAGGCACTGTTGGCAAGTAAAAAAAGTGCAAAAGTTAGAAACAAATTTTCTTTCCAAGTCTTCATAAAGGAAAATCATGAGACATCCAAAATCATATCATAAAGAAAATCACGAAATTACAAGAAACTTAAATCTAAGTTATGAAATCATATATCTAGCAGGTGACTAATTACCATGCAATCATCTCTCACGGTCAAACTTGTCCAAAAGTAACAATCCGACTAACTTAAATTATAAAATATTCGAAACCAAACATAATCAAATCAAATCACAAAACTCCCTCTAATTAAAATCAATTAAATTAAGACAGTCAAGACGAAGACAGAAACAAAGATGAAGGGGTCGATCATGAAAGGCTTAATTGAAATTTTGGTTATGTAAGTAGGAGGTGGTATGTTTAATCATGTAAATATTCTGTGTAGTAATTTTGGTTCCGTTAGTATAATGAGGCGACATATTTGTTAGATAAATATTTTTATCTTGATTTTGATGATTTTGTTTTAATGTATTTTTACACCAAAACAATGTTTATAAATGTTGTACAAATACTCCCAATTGATTTAAAATGTTTTTACTAATTTTTTGGAGTATTTCTTGAAGTTTATTTTCGGCAAAAATTGGACAACGCTTATGTCTCGTGTTCGACCGGTCGCCCTATAAGGCATCCCGTGTCTGAAGTTGATTTTAGAAACAGAAACGGAACAAACACATTCGCACAGGAGGCCGACCGGTCGACCTGGAGGCCGACCGGTGGCGTCGACCGGTCGACATAGGTTGACTGGTGTCTGGGTTGATAGCATGTCTTCTGTTTTGCATATTTGTTGAGGCCAACTGGTCCACACAGGGAAATTGTGTAAAATTGTGCGATATTTTTGTCGTATACCTTTGTGCTCATTTTTCTAGCAATTCCAAAAGAATCTAATTTAAGTGCCATAAAATGATTTTTTGGTTTCATACAAAAATGGCTTGTTTTATCCTAATCTTGTAAAGGATTATTTTTTACATTGATAAAATATTCGATATATAGTTCGCTCAAAACTCGGTTCTTCATAACCGATCGTTTTATAATGAGATTCATAAAATATTATGTCTCGACTCCTATGAAATGAGATATGTTTCGGGTTAGCGAACACTTTTTCGCTATTCTATGAGATTTCTTGTAAACTCAAGCTCGTTTATGCACAATGCTTTTTTGAATAATATTTATATTTTCATCTTTGTTGCATTTTTGGGGTGAAGTATCAAAATGGGGAGAAAAACATGATTTTAAGTCCACAAAATGGGCCTGGACTGGTTGAGCGGAGGCCGATCGGTCGGCCTCGATGTCGACCGGTCGAAGTCCCCGTCCACCGGTCGAAGTCCCCATCAACCGATCGCCCTGCATGAATTTTCTTTTAAAATCACGTCTGCCCATCATTTTAAAACAGAGCAAAAATTCTCCTCTTCTAACCCTAACGTGCGTGAATCACTCTTTTCCTCTAAAATCTTCATTTTTTCACCAAATTCTTCAATTGTTGTTACTAATCACTTCACTTTTGCAAGAATTTCACATATATGGCTTCTCAAAGAAATTCTACCGATCGAAATCCAAACCCCAAGCGAAGAAGGGCCGAAGAGGGTACGTCAAATACCCGACAAGAAGAAGCCAAACAAAGGTAAATATGAGCTACTCAAAGGAATATAGCTCAAGAACACGGCGAAAATCCAAATCCCCAACTCTCACGGGTCTAAATTGCCGAGCTCCGGGGCACTATTTCTCTCAACAATGCCAAATGGGCCAAGAGTAAGAAATCCCTATTATCTTTAGCTCCTTGTCCTGCTAATTCGTTGAATTTTATCAACAAGTATGTTGAGTATTATTATGAGAATTTAGACTTTAGCAATAAATCAATTGGTTGAACTAAGACGTGTCGGTTTGCTACTTTTCCGGGTGAATTTCCTTCTATTAAAGGATTTTTTTTATAATCAAGGGTGGTCGTATTTGTGGGAGCATCCGTTTGTTTTGTATGATGATGATTTGATTTTGCACTTTTATTTGAATTTGTGGATTGAATATGACGGACATGGAAAGTCTGTGGCTATGAATTCTTTTGTAAAAAGGCGTCACTTTAGATGGACTCCTAATGATATTTGTTGGTTGTTGAATGTTCGGGAAGGAGGATGGGATTTTTTGGTTGCACTCATTGGAGTGATGAGGTTTTTGGTGTCTCTTTAGAGACTATTAATACATACTTGGGTGTTTGGCCGGATTATTTTTTGTTGGCTATGTCTATTGAGCATCGTATTATTTCTACAATTGTGGCATATTGCATTTATGGAAAATCCGTTAAGATGCCAAGCAACATGGATTATTTCTTGACCAATAAAATCGCAAAAGGAGAATTGCTTAATTTTGGTGCGATTATGATTCAATGTGTCATAGAGTCGATCACTCAAGGAAACAAGAAATTTGCCATGGGCAATTGGATTTGTAAACTTCTCTTGCATTCGGGTCTGCCATCATCAGAATTTAACTCGGAAATTATTCATGATGATTTTGACAATGACAATGTTCAACAAATGATACGAATGCGTAGGAATATGGCAATTCGTCCTACAAAATCGGCAAAAGGTATACACAATCGTCTTCTCAAAATCCAAATGACTTCTTTGATGATGAGGAAGTAGATAGAATGGCTTCGGGTGATGTTCAAGGCAATCCGGAGGATAATACCGGTACCCAGCAAAATCAAGCATCTCGTAAGTATTTTCAAGCCCAACTTGACGAGCAAAGGCTTAACTATGATACTCTTAGGGCTAGTCACAAGGAGCTTAAGCAAGAGAATTTGAAGCTCAAGAAGTACGTTGGTAAATTAAAGAAGTTCATCAAAGACCTCCTCCCCACCGCTTGCTTCTCTTCCGATGAAGAGTGACGTCTTGCTATTATCTTGCTTTATTTTCATGGCATTGTCACTCTTATTTCTTTAATAGTTGTAATGTACTATTTTGACACTACTTCTCTTAATATGTTAATGATATTTGCTTGTTTGTTTTTCTAAGGGAAAGAACTAGCAAGAGTGCTAGTAGCAAAGTGATTGCAAATGGTTAATTTTGACTATGGTATTGATGGAGTACTTGATGGTAAAAGTAATTCTTGATTTTTGCTTAGTGGCATTGGTAATGCCTTTCCACATATTTTGCTAGTATATCATCTTGATTTTTTGCTTGGTGGCATTTGTAATGCCTTTCTACATATTTTGCTAGTATATCATCTTATTTGGAGAGTTTAGTTTCTTTATCTCAATTGGGTTGAACCCTTGATAACTTGTCTTAATGTTGATGAGCATGTCGGCATATGATCGGTGTATGCATTTGATGATGTTTTTGGGCATTATTTCATTTACAATGGTTATATACATCTTCTTTAATATTTGACGCCCGTCAAGTTTTCATAAATTGTTTCAAAGAAAATCTCATCAATTACATGATTCTCTCGATTTCAAAAGTCTTATATATTTATAGAGATCATGTTTTGTCATTCAAATGAGTTTTTTTGCAAATCAATTGATCGACTTCTCCCTTTTTATTTGGATTTTAAGCTTCAATTTTCATATAGCTCGATAATTCAATAATATTGCGCACTTTGATATGAATCATTGATGTTTTATCGTGCTAACATTCTTTTTGATGATTCCAAAGGGGGAGAAACATGAAATAAGCTCTTTAGCTCAAAGAAGCTAAAATAAGCTCGCGAAACAAGCTATAAGCTGTGGCTAGTATAAGCCAAAAGTTGTGAATAAAATCTAGTCCATTGGATGTATCATAGACTTGTTATACTTGATTTATGATTCTTTTTGATAGGGGGAGCTTCTAAGCTCATGATATTCAAGTTTCTTTTGTAAAAGCTGAGCTTTTAGCTTTTATTTGATTGCTTTTATACTTATCTTGATATGCATGTTGATAGGGGGAGCTTTTGCAATATGTTTTTGATAATCTTCACTCCCATCCTTGTGGCTATTTTGTATGGAATGTTGTCGCTCAAAACGGATAGTTATTTTTTACTGGAAAATTTGTTATGTTTTCAAAATCGACCTCTTAAAATTGTTTTGGTTTGTAATCATCAAAAATGGGGAGTTTGTTAGATAAATGTTTTTATCTTGATTTTGATGATTTTGTTTTAATGTGTTTTTACACCAAAATAATATTTATAAATGTTGTCCAAATACTCTCAATTGATTTAAAATATTTTTACTAATTTTTTGGAGTATTTCTTGAAGTTTATTTTCGACAAAAATTGGACAACACTTATGTCTCGTGTTCGACCGGTCGCCCTATAGGACATCCCGTGTCTGAAGTTGATTTTAGAAACAGAAACGGAACAAACACATTCACACAGGAGGTCGACCGGTCGACCTAGAGGCCGACCGGTGGCGTCGACCGGTGTCTGGGTTTATAGCCTGTCTTCTGTTTTGCATATTTTTTGAGGCCAACCGGTCCACACAGGGGTCGACCGGTCCGACCCCCCGTCGATCGATCGCCCTGTGTAAAATTGTGCGTTATTTTTCAAACTTCTATTTCTATTCGAACGGTCGCCATATACTTTTGACAGCAAAATCTATCCGTTATGCAGCAGACCATTCTTCCTTAATTTGTGTGATTGATCTATAACAGTTATATTCTTGATTTAACATGTATTTCTTTTAAGATTTCAATCCCCAAGAGGAGCCTATCCTTGATCAAACCTCTCATATAAATAGAGGAAGCTTTGGAGCTACAAGTACAACAATTACTACTACACAACAAGAGATATACTCAAGCATATATTGTGTTCTTCATTTTCAATATTCTTGTTGTAATAGCCTAAGGTCTTTCACTTTCACATCTTGAGGTCTAGGCTTGATTCTTGATTACACTTGCACTTTTGAGTTGTAATATTTTTCAAAGTGTAATCTTGATTGTAATTCATCATCCAAACACAAGATATCCTTGTGAGTATTCTTGTGGTAAAAATACACTTGGATGATCTTAGGTGTTGAAGAGTGTGGTGCTCTTCATAGGTGAAAGAAGATTGTGGTAATCTTCTTGTGGAAGAGTTTCGTGCTCTTCGAGGTGTTGGAGAGTTTGGTGCTCTTCAGGTCGGAAGATTGTGGTAATCTTCACAAGGTGCCGTTGAAGGAAGATTATGGTAATCTTCAAGGGAGATTGTGGTAATCTCCAAAGAGGTGTTGTAAGGTGATGTTGTAATAGTTTTGGTAACTATTTATAAAATTCTTTTTCTTTTCGAAATCCATCTGGGAGATACTGGGGTGGTAGAGGATTAGACCCTAGGTGGGTTGAACCTCTATAAATCGAAGCGTGTTATTTACTTCTCGCGCTTCTATTCTTATTTTTGCTTATTACATTCGAAAAAGAGGGCATAATCGAGAAAATGAGCATAATCTATTCACCCCCCCTCTAGATTATCATAACCACTTGGACTTACAATATTTTGTCCTCTAAGTATACTATGTAGCAATATTGATCCTTGGTTTTTGCTCAATTTTGGTCCCACCAGTTCTATTTCATGCAATTTGGTCCCAAAGATTGAAATACTGAAGCACTTATCAGGGACAAAAACCACACAAATTTAGAACTTGTGGGATAATATTGCATAAAAGTCAAAATTTATAGAACAAAAAATTACTATATATGATTATTACGGTACCAAATATGCCACACTTTTAGATTTACAGGACCAAAATTGCCAAGAAATAAAAACTTATCGGACAAAAATTAGTGCATAGGACACTTAAATGACCAAATATGCCACCGACTTATACTTATAGGACTAAAATTGCAATAAAGCCATCATGAAAATTCATATAACAGTAATTATTTCTAGTAAGTTACAAATTGGCGTGCAATCACTTCTTCGATCAAACATTATGTTAGATAATATTACCTCTATTTAAAATCATAAATTATTCAAAGTGAAACAAGAATCACCAAACAAATAATAATAATAATAATAATAAGAATAATAATAATAATAATAAAACAACCTAAATCTGATTGATACAATAATATTTATAGGAAATGACTAATTGATATAATCCTATTCCAAGTCAAACTTTTCCGCGAAAAACATTTTTCCTAATTAAAATAATAAAATATTTCAAGGGTGAGTCTTTTGTGAGACTGTCTCTAGATCTGTGAGATGGATACCCCACACCCGAACCCGGATCCATATCAACACAACCCACCAGAAAAAGCAAAAAGATCATCCATATTTGTTTTGGCTTGACTTTTCACCTCTGTTTCTCAAAATTGAGATTTGAAAATCCCTCTCATCACGAGGAAGGGAACGATATTCTATCTTTCTCTGTCTCAATAGATAATCTAAATGTTTTGATAGTTCCATATTATTTCCATTCAAACAAGAAATGGCCATTATTATGTTTTAATTAATTTATATTTTAGTTAACGAAAGAAGAGGAGGAAGAAAATAAGTCGTCTCTTTTTGGGAAGAAAACAGAAACTTTGAGTTTTTTTTTTAACTCTACCTTCACCATAATTGGTAGAGTTGATTTGTTTTCAAAGGGATTAAGGCGTAAAGTTTGTGTTGGTGGAGAGTGCGAAGGTAAGAAGTAAAAGAAAATGGAGAAGAGAACGAGAAGGTGGATAGAGTTTTCCATATTGCTATATTCATACACTATAAGAAAAACGCTCAAAGAAATCGCCCAAAAGTCATCAATTGTACGCTTTTTTGATGTCTTTTAGTATTTAAAATCAGTTTCTAAACGAACTGATGTATGGCGGAATTTTCTCGATATTCGACATTATTTTTTTCAATTGATGGTATTGTCCACCCATTTCTTTGTGTATAACATCATTTTTAACATCGATTTTTACAGCTGGTGATATTGACAACCTATAACATCTACATCTTATCATCATTTTAATAACCAATGGCAATTGTCTTTATACTGTCTCTAAAAGAAGAAAAAAAAAAGCCCAAATATCTGATAAGCTAATCGAAATCGTGTAGCCATAACCAAAATCAGTTTAGTTACATTAGCGACACATCAGTTTGCATTATAAAGTTTATTTTCCATCCAACTAATACTTGCTAAGTGACCATTAACTGCCATGTCCTCAAATTTGCTTATGAAAAACCTGTATGTGACCTTGGAGTTACTATTTCTAGGGTTAGAATTCTATCACAGCTAGCTTTTGATATACCGCTCGTTCAGGTAATATTTTCTCTGGAAGAAGAAATCTTTTTAATCTTAAATCGTGATATTTGTTGACGTGCGTTTTGGTCAACAAGCAAAGATATGTAAAAATGTGCTACGTGGAAATGGAAATAAGCCTTAGTTCAGGGCTAATTCTGCCTTTTTAATATATATCTCCGAGCCGAAAGTTCTGATCGGCTTTTCTTACAGCGTTGCGTTTACAAGTGTTTTTTTTTCTCTCATTTTCCTCATAAATGAGCCCCTATTTATACTCATCTCATTAGTGGGCTTTTAATATCCACTATTACACTTAGTACTTAAATAATTAAAAAGGGACACTTGTCCTTCGCTGAGCACGCATGCAGGCCAAATGTTTGCCACTTGTCGACTCATCTGGTTGACGTGTTGACAAGTGTTAGCTTATTCATGTTAATGATGCACTTAGCCTTTCTTAACTGGATGGTTATCCTTTAAATTTCCCGCCAAGATTGGGCCCAGGCAACCGAGCCCAATTCATGACGTCATCGGGTCGGTTGCTGACATCATCAGCTCGGTCCGCACTGGCCTGTGGGTCCCATACCTCCATGTGCTGAATGGACACGTGGCTTAATTTGCTGCCAACTCGGCTCGGGTGTCATCAATGGCCCCCAAGTTTAATTCCGAGAGAATAATTTCTGAAATCGGATTTGAACTTTAATGCTAATTATAAGCTTTTAATGGGGAAGAGGAAACCTCAAAAGTCATCATTCCCTGACATCTGTCGTGTAGCAGTTAATGGCTGAAACGGTGCATTAATTGTGGTATCATGATGACAGACACGTGGCAGCTCTTGGTTGGACCAACTTCGCGCGGGAACCGAAGAAGTGGGACAATGGTGTCAGTGAAACGTGGAGACGTGACGTTTCTGATATTTCTGATGGTTTTTGAGACTGAAAGGACACGTTTTTTGAGTTGGTGTCTCAGTTTTTGAGAGAACTGAACTTATAAATACCCCTTTCATCCTTCATTCTATACTTTTGCATCCTTTATCATCCGAGCAAAATCTCTTGAGAGCGAGCAGAAATTCCGGGTCGGTCTTTTGAATCCAGAGTCTCCACGGTTAGGTATTTTTCCGAAAAACCTTCTTTCTTTTTATTTCAAATAGATGTCTTCCTTTGAAGATAGCCGGAGCCGCAGTTATAGTGTGGAGGTAGAAATTGAAGATCCCCCTTCTGAACCTTCTGTTTCTTTTTCTCCAGTTCGAAGAACTACATCTCCTAGTCCAAGTATCGTTCATATTTCAAGCTCCAGTCACACACCTCCTACTGAGACTCCATTGGAGCAGACACACAATGTTTTTGATCCCGTGCCCTTCACCATCTATCAAGAGGGCGTTTTCTACAAGTCTGGGCTAGCACAAGAGGAGTCCAGTGAAGAAACTGTAAACTCTGATCCCCAAGACGATCAACGAGGGGAAGAAGAAGAGATGAATCCCCAAAATCCTGAGCACGAAGAGCAAGTGGATGTGCCCTCCGGGGGCTCGAGAGCTGAGAGGCCCACAGGGCCTGTAGGTCATCGCCACGGAGATGGCAGGCGGGGGGGGGGCCACGCGTAGAGGCCGGGTGGAGGCCCCGTGACTTGAATGACTACCCCAAAGATATCTTGTGACCCCCAGAGCGGGGGCTCTTCATCTAAGTACAAGCTTCCGGGGATAGATTTTGCACGGATGGTACGGAGTGCCCCCAGCATTTGCCGGAGGGGTGTATGGCTATACACACTCCCAGCCTCCTGTACGGGTTGCGTTTTCCACTGTTGCTAGTGCTTACGCGGTGGTTTCGCAAGTGGGGTCTTCCCCTGTCGTAGGTGCACCCCCTAACTTGGGGCAGGATCATTAGGCTGTTGGTGTTGTTTCACTTGGAAGGGTATCCGCGCCCGAAATTCGCGGAGATAAATGAATTATTCGTCTGGAAGGTGACCCCCGCAATGCCGGGCCGGGGGCAACCATCCGAATGGTACTACGTGCACACCAGACACGGGTACACAGACGGGCTGGATGAAGGCCTTCCACAATCCTTAAAGGAGTGGAAGGATAAATGGCTTTGGGTAAGTGGCGAGTGGCAAACTCGCATCGGGACCGGAGCGGAAGAGACGGTCCTGCATCCTCCTTCAAACTTCACTTTTAATTTCAGTAAGTGCACTCCTTTCTCCTCTGTTTTTTTTTTTGGGCTCATCTGACCTTAACTCTTTGCTTTGTCCAGAGAACCGGCCCTCCGCCGGCCCACTATCGGCCACTTTTGTTCGACGGCTGGAGAATGTTCAGGCCGTGGGCGCGAGAGATAGGCGGATTGAGAGGCTGGCCACCGAGGCTCGTCTGGCTGCGGCTGGCTTGCGGTCCGCTTTGACCCGCCGATCCCGAGGCCGGAGAGGCGGCCGAGGGAGAAGCGGCGGTGGTGGAAGATGAGGCTAGGGAAGAGCCTCGGAGAAGCCCTTCAGGGGCTGGAAGGGGGCCCTGGCGGGCAGAGGCTGTGACGATTTAACAGAGCAGGTGAGGCCATCCCCAACGGCGATTAGTCCTCCGGGGCGAGCGTCCATGCCGACCGGACAGGTGCGGACTCCTGAGCCGCCCAGGACAGCTGGGGCCCAAGGTATATGTTTCATATTTCTTGCACTTTCCTTCTTTCTAACCTTTTCTGTTCTCGCTTCTTACCCAATGGATGTTTGCTTGCAGGGCGTGGCGTGGACCTCTTCGCCCGTCTTCAGTGTGTGAGGGACACAACCGCGCACGGGGCCAGCGCAGTTGCGGTCCAACCTACCGATGTTGAGGCAGCACAGAGGGAGGCGATCAGGCCGGGAAGCATCCTGCTGACGGAGTCCCCGAAGTAGAGGAGCCCCCACTCCAAATGAGAAGCGGGGGATCGTAATTGAAGAGCTCGGGCAGGCGGAGAGGGTTGGGCCCACACCGTTGGTACCTCCGACGCAGACTTCTGTAGGCGGAATCCCGAGAACCTTCTCGGATGACCTCGGCCATTTCATCCCCCCGAGCCAAGTAAGGGATGAGGCATGCGATGGGATGGCTGGGTCGCGCCCCCAATGGTTCGTGGAGTTTGTGAGGTGCTCCACGCCCACTGATGAGCAGGTGAAAAATTTTCCTGATGTTGGGCGAGCGGCCAGAGACGTGGCTGCAAGGCGTGGACCACAGGGATCGAACAATTTTGTTCGGAGATCGGGTGGAAGGATAAGGCCCAATACCTCATGAGGTTGTCCGAGCGCATCACCAGGATTCTGTGGCACATGATCGGCGGGATGGAGGAGCTAGAGAGGCGCCACCAAGACTTGCAAGAAGCTCATGCCCTCTGCCAAGGGGTGCAAGAGTCTCTAAAAACTCAGGCAGAGGAGGCCACGGCCAGGGCCAATACTGAAAGGGAAGTGGTTGTGAAGGCCGAGGCCGCGTGGGATTAGGCCCGTAAAGCCGAGGAGGAGCTCCGCGCGAAAGTCACGGAGTTGGAGTGTGATGTTGCTGCTCAGGCCAAGGAGGCAGAAAGGCACGTGGCCGAAGTACGCAGGGAGATGGAGGAAGCCACTCGTTAAGCAAGTTAAGGAGGCTCAGGTGGAGGCCGTCCGGGCTTACAAGAACTCGGAGGAGTATGCCTTTATGCTGAATTGCAGACATGCAACCGGTATTGGGGAGATCCTCCAGAACCTTAAGGCGGGCAGGACGGTCGCTGAGCTTGAGGTGGAGCTTGCTGAGTTGGATGCCGATCTTGATGCGCTTCGTCCCCGCTTTGCCGAGGCCGCTGGTGGCGTGGGAGTACCTCCTCCTGAGGAAGAAGTGGCTTCTAGTGAGCCAGTTGAGATCCCTCCTCCTGCCGGGGCTTGACCCTTTTTTCCTTTTTTGAGATTTTTGTCTTTGCTTTTTGGATAGGTTAGTTGGCCTCGGGCCTCTGACTGTAATGGGCTCCGCCCCCCCCCCAATGTAAATATTTTTGATGTTTGGAATGAAACTACTCTTTCAGTCACCTGTGTATGCATTTGAATTCCTGCTAAGTATTGTGCTCGTTTTTCCTTTTTGTTGTATGGCTTTTGTTCCGTCTGCCTTCCTTTATTTTTCCAAGTATAGGGCTCGGATTTTAGTGCTCAAGTGACACAAGTAACGGACTTCAATCGCCTATATTTATTTACTAAGTTTTATGCCCGGAACTTAAGCCGAGTCTTTGTTTTTAGGGTAGGTCCGCCTTTTGGGCGAGCCTCCCTTTATTAACGTGCAAGGGACGCACCCGAGACGAGCAGTCGGCGCTCGGCTCGTGGCCGAGGCGATTGAAATGGCACTCGGATCTTAGCTGAGACGAATAAAAATTGTTCCCCCCTTTAAGAGAGCTCACAGAATATCAGATGAAAGGATAAATCCCCAGAGTCGTATCTGAATCATAAACTTAGTTTTTTATTGATAGTACCTCTTGAGGTATATTACATTCCATAGGTGCTCAAACTTTTTCCCACTCAAGTGTTCCAGCTCCTATGCCCTGTTTGACAAGACCTTACTGACCCGAAACGGACCCTCCCAGGTCGGCTTCTGCGGGCTGGGCTCGATCCCCGTTATTCTTTTTAGGACGAGGTCGCCGATCTAAAACTTCCTTTCCTTCACTTTTGAGTTGTAATACCTTTCACTCCTTTGCTTATATACGGCGTTTCTCATCTCGGCACTGCATCTCTTCTCCTCCAACAAGTCCAGCTCGGCTCGGAGCGCGGCATCATTATTTTCCTCAGAAAAATTTGCAACTCTAAAGGTAAGGGCTCTGATTTCAACAGGAATGCCAGCATCGGTTCCGTAGTCCAAAGAAAAGGGTGTCTCCCCCATGGCCGCTCGGTGTGTTTTTCTCGCTGGGCAGCTCCTCGGGCCAATTGCCTTTAGATTCCTCCAACCTTGCTTTCAAAGTATATTTCAGTACCTTGTTCACCGCTTTGACCTGCCCATTAGACTGCGGGTGGTATGGGGTCGAAAAGTGATTTTTTATATGAAATCCTTCGCAAAAATTTCGAAACCTTCGGTTATCAAATTCTTTCCCATTATATGTGACGATCGAGTATGGTATCCCGAACCTACAGATGATGGACTTCCATAAAAAATTAACAATCTTTTCCTCGTCTATCTTTGCCAGAGGTTCCGCCGGCCCATTTCGTAAAGTAATAATCGCCACGATGGCATACTTCACGCCCCCTTTGCCAGTGGGGAGTGGCCCAATGAGGTCCATTCCCCATTTGGCAAACGGCCACGGACTAAATATGGAGGTAAGTTGCTCAGGGTGATGTCTAACCTATGGTGCAAATCTTTGACACCTTTCACATTTTTTCACTAGGTCGCATCCTTTTTCAGGGATGGCCAGTAGTATCCTTGCCGTATTAGCTTGTAAGCCAATGTTTGGCCCCAACGTGATTTCCGCATATACCCTCGTGTACCTCCCGGAGTGCGTCATCTGCATCTGTCTCCGACAGGCATCGAAGAAGTGGGACGAAGTACCCACGTTTGTACAAGATGCCATCAATCAACGTAAACCGAGCAGCCTGAGTCCGCAAGGTTCTAGCTTCGGTCTTGTCTTCCGGCTGGACTCCCTTTTCTAAATACTGGATGATAGGAGTCATCCAAGTCAGCTCGGTTGCTTCATTAGCATGTATCTTCTGCGTATTAAGTGATGGGGCAGTCAGCTGGGTGATGGTGAAATCTGCAATCGCCTCAGTCCCCGGGCTGGAGGCCAGCCGGGCTAAGGCATCTGCTTGCATGTTTTCAGTTCGGGGAATATGCAGGACTTCTGCTTTAAAATGCGATAATTTTTTCTTGACCAAGTCCAGATATCGAGCAATTTTCTGTTCTTTCGCCTCGTACTCTCCATTGATCTGATGGACGACCAACTGCAAATCGATATGTACCAACAGTGCGTTTTAGTCCTATCGACGCCGCCATTTCTAGCCTGCGAGAGCGCCGACGCTTCGCCGTTGTTGGTCACTGGGAACTGTAACCGCACGGCCGAGCAGTAGCACTTGTGTTTTGGATCGATTATCATGATCCCGCCCCCTGCTCGGCCTGCGGTGGAGGAACCATCGACGAATAACTTCCATTCATGATCTTCAACCACTTCTAACTGGATGGAAGGTGTGAACTCGGCTACGAAGACAGCCAATGCTTGACCTTTAATTGTGTGTGAATGTCGAATTGGTGAGCTAAATGACCCCACTTGATTATCTGGCTTAAAGTGTCTGGTTGGTGCAACACTTGCTTCAACGGGTAGTTTGTCAGAACTACGATCTTGTGCTCCAGGAATTACGGACGAAGTTTTCGAGCTGAAATGATCAGCGAGTAGGACAGCTTCTCCATAGGCGGGTATCGGAGCTCGGTATCGTGCAATGCTTGACTTGTATAATAAATAGGATGTTGGATAGAGTTATCCAATCTGATCAGTACCGAGCTAACGGCATACTCGGAGACCGCAAGATACAAATACAAGTCTTCTCCCCGGGTAGGTTTTTGTAGTAAAGGTATGGAGGCCAAATGCTATTTGAGTGACTCAAAGGCAAATTGTGCTTGCTCGGTCCACTCAAAGTTCTTATTTTTCTTTATGATTTCAAAGAAAGGTTTGCACTTGTCCGTGGACCGTGAAACAAACCGGTTAAGGGCGGCTAATTGGCTTGTTAAGCTTTGTACTCTCTTGATTGAATTAGGGGGTTCAAGGTCAATGATGGCTTTTATTTTATCCGGGTTACCTTCGATCCCCCTTTGGCTAACCATATATCCCAAGAATTTACCCGAGCCGACCCCAAAAGTGCATTTTCTCGGGTTTAATATCATCTTATACTCTCTCAAAACAGCAAATATTTTATTAAGATCATTAAGATGATCAGATATATACAAAGATTTCACCAACATATCGTCCACATATACTTCCATGGTACGACCAATCATCTCCTTAAAAATTTTGTAAACTAACCTCTGGTAGGTCGCACCGGCATTCTTCAACCCGAAGGGCATCATCCTATAGCAGTAGACACCGCGGGCGGAGAAAAACGACATATTTTCCTCGTCATCTGGATGCATTCGTATCTGGTTGTAGCCTGAGTATGCATCTATGAAACTCATCAGCTCATGTCCCGTGATGGCATCTACCATGTAGTCAATATTTGGCAATGGATAACTGTCCTTGGGGCATGCCTTGTTGAGGTCGGTGAAATCCACACAGGCGCCATTGACCATTGCTTTTCTTTACTAATACGGGGTTGGCCACCCATCGGGGTATAAGGCTTCCCGATAAATGGTTATCAAGCAATTTATTGACTTGCCTCCGGGCGACTGACTGTCTGTCGGGGCCGAGCTTGCGCTTTTTTCGAATAATCGGCGGAACGTCAGGTCGATATTAAGACGATGACAGGCATGTTTAAGATCAATTCCTGGCATGTCGGAGTGTGTCCATGCAAAGACATCGAGATTATTTCCCATAAATTCGATCAGCTCCGTCCAAAATGGCTCTTGGAGGTCGTGGCCAATACGTAATTGGCGTCCCCCATTCTTCCCACCAACGTCAACCGTGTCGACCTGCCTAACTGGTTCCGCATGTTTTCTCTTTTTACTCTGCCCTTCTTTTTTCTATAGGGGCAGCTCGTCTTCAGTCGCCGGCTCTTTTCCCGGCTCCACCTCTTCCTTTATGTCTTCCACTACCGGTTCCTTCCTAGGTCGCCTACCTGGATCATTTTCTAAAACAATCTTTTCTTCCCGCTCGAGTTCAGCTTTCTCTTCCGGGTCGTCTTTTACCATCCCACTAGTTTCCCCTTGTTCTATTACGTTAATCTCCACTGATCGGAGCTTGAGAGAGCACTCCCGCGACTCCCTTTGGTTCCCTTTATGGATGGCTTCTCCATCCGGCATCGGAAACTTCACGCAAAAATGGTATATTGAAACAACCGATTTTAAGGGATAAAGCAACGACCTTCTAATGATTGCATTATACTCCAAATCAGCATTGATTATTTTGAATGTGGTGATGACGGTTCGCTTATGCAGTCCCTGTCCCATTTGGATGGGCAGGTCAACCTCCCCGAGCGGGATTATTCTTCCTCCACCAAAGCCCAGAATACTGTCATTGCATGGACGAATATAACTATTGTCCACGTTCAACCTCCTGAAAGCTCGAACATAGATCACCGACGAGTAACTCCCCGAGTCGATTAAAATCCTGTGGACTGGGATGCCTAAGATCGGTACGGTAATGACTAGGGGGTCGGAGTGGGGGTGGACCACCTGGTCAGCATCAACATCTGAGAAGACGAAACGGCTTGTTGGTTGGCCTTCTCTGATCTCGGCCACCCGTACTTGCTTTTCCACATGGGCGACCTACTTGATATCTGCTTTCCTTTTTCGATTCGAGCGGCTATCCTCAACAGCATTAGTGTAGATTCTACCGGTCATCATTAGGATCTCTCTACCTTGATTTTCATTCAGCGGCAGTGGTAAGGGAGCTGGATTTGTTAATCGCTCCGGGTTCACACCTGGAGCGAGCGCTGGTGGGGGCGGTAATTCGTGGACGTATCTCCTCAAACCACCCTTCTGAATGATGCGCATGATTTCCCTAATGAGGTCTCGGCATTCATCGTGTCATGGCCTATCGATTTGTGATAGGCACAATACCTCCGCAGCGCGAATTTTTTGCTCCGGCCTCGGGCCGAGCCGGCGGCAACAAATTAAGACATTGTATCTCGTTCCATATTGCTGAAGGAGTGTGGGTCAAGGTACTCTTCAGCGTAGCAACCTCGGCTCGCACTACCTGGCGAGCCTTATATCCGGTGGTCGGGTTCTCCGAAAATGGCCTGAACCCCAACCCCGACCCTAAAGCGGGTTCTTTCTTCCCATCCTTCTTCACGCCCCCTGCCTTCTACTCAGGGCGCTGACTAGCCATAGCTTCCTCCGCGCAGATGTGGCGCTCTACGTGGATAAGGAATTCTTGATGCGAAGCCGCCCCCGATTCATGGATAGAATAATTAAACCATGTCTCGGGGCCAAGACCGGCCATGGCTGCAATCACGATAGCATCGTCCAACACCGGTTCCATTTCCCGGACGTGCTTATTGAACCAAGCTATATAACTCTTTAAGGACTCATTATTTTCCTGTTTAATATTTACAAGGGAATCCTTTGGTGCAGCCCGGACTTTACAAGTAAGAAAATGCGCTGTAAACGCGGGGGCCAGGTCGCCCCAATAACGGGTGGTCCCTTGCGGCAGGGTCCTGAACCAACAATGGGCTCGGTCGCCCAGTGTTAACGGGAACGCCTTGCAGAGAATGGCATCGCTAGGGCTATAAAGTTCCATCCACGCCAAGTATTTGTGGATGTGTGTTGTGGGGTCGGTCTCGCCATTGTATAGACCGACCTGTGGGATTTTGAGCTTCGGCGGCAGTAGAGTTGACAGAATGCTTGCAGCAAAAGGCGACACAATAGAAGGCCGGTGTGTTACCTGATACAACCTTTGATGCTGGGCTTCTTCCGGGCCATCTTCCAACTCATTCAATCGGCGGCAGAGACGCAGAATCTCCGCCTCTCTTTCCTCCAGCGGGGTAGACCCCTGGGTTTGATTGGCCCTCCCCGGGTCTCTTTCATCTGGAAATCGGAGCCTGGAGCTTATTGACTGGGTGGGGTGGAGAGGATTGACCCCTAATCATCCCGCGAACACAGAGCTAGTGCGACGATGGCGTGTGGGCTCTGGTTGCGACTCTGCCACACAGCTATGCTCTGCGTTGTCTTCGCGCGGTCGTCTTCTGTCACGACGACCACGTTGTTCATGGCTAGAACTAGCCTCCTGGCCTTCGTTATGAGGAGGTGCAGGGGCTTGAGGATTAATATTAATATTTAGTGGGGGTGTTGAGTGGGTGAGTATTTACAGGAGGTGGAGGAGGTGCTTGTGAATTGGTGGTGGCAAGCGTCTGAGAAATAAGTTGGTTCATCTGCTGTACAAAAGTAGGGTTGGCAATCAACTGGGCAAAAGGGAATAAAGTTGTGCTCCTTGCCTCGGTCGGGGGCACGTTTTGGCCATTAGTAATTTGGTTAGTTTGATTATTTAGGTGTTGTTCCTCGGTTAGACGGGCATTTCGTGATTGTTGACTCATTTTGTCTATGACGAAAAGGTTAACGTTTAACTTTACCTGGTTTCACTTGATTCGACGTAGCTTGGAATTCGGACTGGACCTATACGGGCCTCCTTCTAGCGCCAATTTGTTGACGTGCGTTTTGGTCAACAAGCAAAGATATATAAAAATATGCTACGTGGAAATGGAAATAAGCCTTAGTTCAGGGCTAATTCTGCCTTTTTAATATATATCTCCGAGCCGAAAGTTCTGGTCGGTTTTTCTTGCAGCGTTGCGTTTACAAGTGTTTTTTTTCTCTCCTTTTCCTCATAAATGAGGCCCTATTTATACCCATCTCATTAGTGGGCTTTTAATATCCACTATTACACTTAGTACTTAAATAATTAAAAAGGGACACTTGTCCTTCGCTGAGCACGCATGCAGGCCAAGTGTTTGCCACTTGTCGACTCATCTGGTTGACGTGTTGACAAGTGTCAGCTTATTCATGTTAATGATGCACTTAGCCTTTCTTAACCGGATGGTTATCCTTTAAATTTTCCTCCAAGATTGGGCCTAGGCAACCGAGCCCAATTCATGACGTCATCGGGTCGGTTGCTGACGTCATCGGGTCGGTCCGCACTGGCCTGTGGGTCCTATACCTCCATGTGCTGAATGGCCACGTGGCTTAATTTACTGCCAGCTCGGCTCGGGTACCTAACACAAATTAAAGAAAAGGACTTGCAAAAAATATGATGACAAACAGATTGAGATGATATAACAAATCAGAACTGTTGAGTTGAATTTGCATAGCTGTTACTTAGGCATGTGATACTTTTGGATATTGGTTGTTGCTGCATAACTGTTGAGTTGAATATATTTTGAATGCTTCATGGTTGACAGATTTTATCATATAATTTGGTTGGGTTAAGAGATTTGACATAATGCAGCACGAAAAACAATCTGTTTATATTTGCCAAAGTAGAAATTGGTTTCGAAGTAATTCTTAGCCATATATATGTATATGCATGCATTTTAAAACTGGTAATAATGTAATTTTTTAATTAATCTTATTAAATTACTGGCTTTTGTTAAGAACTTACATATTTTTTGGTATTTTCTTTTTACTATTTGTAAGAAATCTATAAACTTTTAACAATTTATTTTGACAACTATTAAGATAAATCTTTATTATATCATTCAATCTTATTAGGATATGATAACTTTTAAAGTCTTATATTATAGTATAAATTTTCATTATAATATTATATAACTGTTTTGATCTAAATTTGCTTCACAACCCATTAAATTTAATAAAACATGTCTACAAGTATCAAATGGCTTCTTTTTTTTCCATATGAATTGTTATGTTTATTAATTTTAGTAAGTAATATGGTATATTTGTAGTTGTGTTAAAAAATTTGGTTCATTATTATTTGATCACCTTAGTACCAAAAATGGACAAATCATGGATGTCAAAGGACAGGTTGACACATGAGTTTGCAGCTGGGCTAGAATCTTTCTTGGAATGTGCCAAGAAAAATGTTGTTATTCGAATTATACACCCTGCATTTGTGCAAGATGCGGTAGTGTGCAGAGAGGCAATGTTGACACAATTAGGGCACATGTGTATGTCAATGGTATAGATTTGACATACGAAAAATTTATATGGCATGGGGAAAAATCTATGTTCGAGAACTTAATGAATGAAAAATGATGCAGTTGGGGAAGGTGGAAGTGGTTTTTGGCTGATGAAACTATTGAGATGGTACATGCTACCAACGAATTTGTGGAAAATGCAGATCATTTCAAAAAGTTACTTGAGGATGCCGAGAAACCTCTATATCCTCAGTGCACTAAGTTTACAAAGTTATCTGCTATACTGAAATTATATAACTTGAAGGCAAAATATGATTGGTGTGATACAAGTTTTACTTAACTACTTAGTGAGCTTGTAAATTATCTATCATTTGGTTTTTATTAACAATATCGATGTATTTTGTTAATAGCAATCAAAGGGTGAGTACACTACCAAAGAAATCAATGAAGTATGTAATGAGTGGGCGAAATGCTTGCTATGATTATGTTTTGGTCAGTATTGTCTCTGGTATTAATGAATACTTATAATTGTTAGATGGATTTATTTTGAGTTTTTTATGGTATATGTATTTAAAAATTGATGAATTGTTTTCTGCTTTTGAATTATAATTTTTCAATTGTATTAGAAGGTGTAGTATGTTTTGTACTCTTGAATGATTCAACTCTTTTAGTTTTTGCATGAAGGCGGAGAAGTTTGTGAATTTGAAGAATCTTTTACTGCATGTGTTAGAATGAGAAAATGATATTAGACTTTTTCTCTTGGACTTGATGGTATTGTATATATTGATGTGCGTGTTTGGACTTGATGTGGTATAATGACCCGTTTGAATTTGTGTCGTTTAGTATTTGCAATGTTTAGAGTTGTTGACAGTACTAGTGTTATCCTTATGGAGATGATTTTGATTTAGATTGAATAAATAATACCATTACAAGAAAAATACGAATAGACATCACTAAAAAGACATCATTTTCCTGATTATACTGTTGTTTAATATGTTGTAACATCAGTTTGGTAGATTACCGATGTGTCTGAGCGAATTTTTCTGCTGATAGACATCGAGTTTACTACATCGATGTCGGAACCAATGTCTATTAGCGATTATACATCGGCCTTTGCGACGGTTGTACAGGACATGTCTATCTCTTCTTTAACGTCAGATAATTGACAACAGTTTTGTTAACTGATGTTGAATGTTGAAAAGGATAAACCGTTTTCCCTACTTATCTAACTAACGATTTTGCGTCCAGAAAAAAAAAAAAACCTAAACCCGTTTTCTCTTTTACTTAATTATTGAAATTAAAAATAAATCATGGATTAATTAACAAATAAATCGTGGATTAAAACTAACTCATTCACAACCTAAAACCCATCTGCCCTCAAAAGTACTGTCATATTCACTGCTATTCGAACAAGACATCCACTGTTCATCCTATAAATCGATTCGAACTGTTCGCTTCAGACCATCGCTGGTGTTCCGAGGCACCGGCAGCCGCCACTGCTCATCCCAGAATTCACTGCTCCTCCTCCCTTCGATCCCAAACCAAGACCCCTGGTAAAACCCTAGGCCCCAATTAGTTTGTTTGCTTGGTTTCAGTTCCCCCCTATACGTTTTTTTCCTTTCACTTTTTGTATTTTACTAGTTAATAAGTTGGATTTTTCATGGCACCTGTTAAATTGAAAATTCTGAGTCATAAATAATTTGGGGGGATTTTTCCCCCTCCTTACTGATTTTTCTGTGATTTGTTTTATACATTAGATTACTTTTGTTTGGATTTTTTGTATTCCACTGTATTTTTATGTGATTTTACTTGGAATTGTGTATGATTATGGGGAGTGAGAGAGAGAGAGAGAGAAACTGAGCTAAAGAGATTAGTGATTGTGGTTTTTTTTTATATATAATGGGGTGCTTATATCAGATTTTGTGTCTGATCGAAAAATCAAAGGCTAATTAGTGCAGTAATTTCCTTAGCATAACATTGTTATGAGCCTAACCAGATAATTATATCTGAGTAATACCAATGGATCAAGAAATAAACACTAACTACCTGAGCCCTGCCTTTTCGAGTGGCTATATGCAAAGCATTGTTGCTAAGAGTCAAGTAAGTTCTCTGGCTTCTGAATTTCATGTTTTGGGGTGATTAATAATTTCTGATACAAAGAAAAATAATGATGGATATCATTTAATATCTGAGGTACGGTCATTTTGTTTAGATTAGATGATTGGTGCTAAGAGGTACAAAAAGACTAACTAAAGGTAGGAGGATTTCAGATAGTTCAAAATTGTTATTAAAGGATTGAGATAATTACAAAACTAACTCCTGCAATAAGAGATTGATTTAATGATTGTTACTTACCCACCACTATTACAGCATAACATGTTTTTTTTGCCATTAGAACTCTGCAAGTGAAATCTCTTCAATTCAAGGATGTTAAAACTTTTTTACTTGAGTTGGATTTTTCTGTTTCTTCATTATGGGTTGATTGAGTGAATAAGCTACTGTTACGTATGTGAGACCATTATTTGTCTCTGCTTTTTCCATATCCTTGGGAGGCATTCTTCATTATAGGTTGATTTCAGATTAGTGATTGTGGGTTTTTGTTTTTTTATATATGATGGGGTGCTTCACTAATGGGTTGATTGGCATATTTTAGGAGTTTTTGTTCTTTTTAAAATGCTTTTGACATTGGATAGAGCTATGCTGATACAATAGATTGTCATGCACAATGATACTCTTAAGTATTTTGATGTGAGTAAAAATTAAGAGCACTAGATTTCAACAGAAAACACAAATAATATTTAAATGTCGAGACAACTTATGACACTTTTTTGTGGCTTGGGATAATTTGTTGACCAGTTATACCAACTTAAAAGGTCTGATGCATAACCCATGTAGTTTTACATTGTTATAGCATGATTTTAAAGACTCACTGCATCTTATAATATCAGTAAGCTCTGTATGAATCATGTTCTTTTTAATTTGAAAAAGCACTGATAGAGCATTTAAAAATGTTTATTGATCTTTAAAACTAAAGGTATATAGTTATAACAACTAAATGTTATAATTTTTTAAGTATCCCTAATGGATTTGATATTTATAACAACTAAAAGTTACCCAAGCAAGTGTGTATATTATCTTACCATGGACATAGGCTAAGATATTAACAAGGCAGACAGGGAACATCATGTAGCATAATAATCAACCTAGGAAGTTCCCACAATAAATTTTCATCAAAATTTTCTTGCCAAAATGAAGAGAGAAACAGAGGACTATAGGTGGAATTTTAGTTGTTAAACAATTTGGTTTTATCCGGTTTTCTGTATGTTTCTTACCTGAACGAGAGATGTATTGGCACACTTAGTGTTAATGGCCAGCTAATGGCATATTTTTATGTTGGTTCAGCTTCCTCTGCCTCATTTGTTGTTATTCACGCTGCTAAACTTTCTATAGAAGTTTTCTGATTTCTTCATCTACGAAATACTTTCGCGTAAGAGGTGACTCAGTTGCTAGGCTTATGGTAGTGAGGAAGCATTATGAAATCTATTTGGGATTCTGCAGACCAATGTTCATTGGTTGTACAGTACAGTTATTGAGGAATTCATGTCTTTGATTTTGTACTGATTTTTATCAGTTCTGAATTGTCTTAGCCATACAACTACCGATGCAGTATATTCTCTTATTGGATGTAGGGTCTATTCCGCATCAGTGTTTTCATAGTCCTTAACTCTCCTATCTGCAGGTACTAATATATCAAAAATTGAAGCTGCAGAGTTGAGGCTGAAATGCCTTTCCTTCCTTCTAGAGAAACTCAAGGTGATGTCATTTATCTGACAGATCAATTATCTCTTTTGGGATAGAAAAAATTAGATAAGATTACATAATAGTGGAAACATATCTTAAACAACACTGAGCCTCCTTATTGTTTCTTTGACATTGGACTATTCCAGTTATGAATCTCATCTGTTGCTTGTGTAAATTATGCTTGTGCATTGATTATTCCCTTTAGTGACATCTTTATTTATTATTAACGTTGTGTCAATTTGTGAGTTGATTTTCTGTTTTCTGCTTCTATGCATGTGGAAATACACCTTTTAGAATTTTCTTAGAAAATACCAAGTATCAACCCGTGGGTGTGAGGTTTACAGAAAGTATTGCAGCTCATTTGAGCAGAGCTCATATATTTTTCAGATATACTCAATGCAACTCCATGTTACTGGGTTGTCTACCCTGAGAAGGAAGAAAGTTACAGTTCACTTGTTTTTTGCTTATGTTTTTGTGATGTGACTTTAATTGTGGCTGGACAAGATCTGCAAATTGCTTGATTTCTTTGGAAATAATTTGAGTTTGTGATTAAAATTATGGGACTCTTAGTCTCTTAGGCTGCCTTTCACTAGACGTCACTATCAAACCAAGGGAGGAGATGCAGAACTTTATGGATAGAGGCGATTATTTCCATCTGTCTGGGGGAATGTTGTTTGCCAATTGGTTTTCATGTCTTAGGGATCCAAGTGGTAGCCATTTTGGTCTGTTCTGGTGTAGCTATCATGTCATAACTGGCCCTCCTATGCTTTGATATGGCCCAAGTGACATTGGTTTTTTGCTAGAGATATTGTTTAGTATCTTGATGTATTTGGTGCAACACAATACCTTGTTCTAGAAACACTTTTAAACATTGTCACATGATAAACCTGTTATACTAAATTTATGGGGACTGAAAGTTCAGCAGTTTCTTTGATGCTGTTTTTTGGTGTAAATGGTGTCAGGTGGTTGAAGTTTTCTTTGTAGAAAAATTGGTATTGTAATATATCTGTAAACAGATTAATCTCAAAGTGACCAACATTTTTTTTCCTCTAGAATTACATTGTAGCAGCATAGTCTGTTGCTTTTGTTGGTCCGACTAATAAATTTATTTCTTTCACGACTTGCAAATAGTACTTGGTCAATGTGCATATGCTTTTTTGTGCCGCGTGTTTGACCACTTAAGTGTCGCTCTTTCCATCAATTGAAAGACCTCTTTTGTTGAAATTGGTTGTGTTCAATAAAAGGTTACATCAGGAGACAATGTTTCTATCAATCTCCCACCAATCTTGAATTTTGCCTTTCAATCATTTCTTGATCAGTTCAATTGAGGGCCATTTCTATGACAAACAATTCTTGTCCCAATGTTGTGAATATAGCCTAACCACTTGTGTTCTTCCCACTGGACAGCAAACCATGTTTGGTCCCTACATTTGGTGTGGACTAAAACTCACAACAGGGCCAGAACTTGTCCCAACCATAGAGATTTTTTTTTGAGATTATATTAGCTGGATATCAATGGTATAATTTTAAGGTCCACTAATTTAATTTTTATCATATTATGTTGGTAAAGAAGATCTTATCTTTGATTCTTTTGCTTTAACTTAAGATAAGATATCGAAATGTTAGTTATCATTGGATTTTGACTGTGATCGACCCTTACAATGAGATTGTATATGTTTTGGATCCTCTTGGCCCCCGCATTCGCGATAATACTTGGGGAGATGTTAATCTGTAAGTTTTTTTCACATGCATGTAGATAAATTAAATATTGCTTCACTTGTTAATCGATCTTATAATGTTTGAAGGGCTTTAAAATTATTTAATGTGGACAAGGGAAGGAAAGGAAAAAAGCAACCCCAATGGGATATAATCGGGGTATGTCCTTGTGTTAACATATGTTGTTCAATGTAATTTGTATAAGTAACTAACAATGTTTTTCTCACATAGGCTCCTATTCAACCGGATGAAAAAGCACTGTGTACTGCGATACATGAGAGAGATACTTCACGAATGCTTCAGCACTAACAAAGCTCCACTGCGATCAATGGTAAAATATACAGTTTCATATTTGAAGTTTTCAAATAGTTTAATATTGTGTAATTTATAATTTTGCAAAGTGATTAATAGCTAGTTTTTTTCAGCAAGATTAATAGTGGGATTTTACTAATATAATTCGTCTTCATACACTCCAGCACAAATTAATGAAGTGCGTTTGGAGTGCGCGCAATGCATACAAGATCACATGTTTGAGTAATAGGTATTCAAGCTACACTTGACTTGAGTATTTCTGCAGGGTAGCTTTTGATACAATCAATTTCTTGGGATATCTTGCAGTAGGGATGTAGGTTTATTTGTTTTTCATATTTTGTTTGAATAAATGGAAAAATTCTTTTTCTTTAATTTTGTTGAAATGGAGGTACTGAGAATATGTTAACATGGTGTAATTCGAATGTTTTGGTGGGTACTGGCCAAATGACCTTTGTTATCTTTTTTCTGAAACTTATTTTGCACTGTTATACCTCTTAAGCTTATGGTGCTCGGTGTATTCCGAAAAGGAAGGGAGTGAATCTTTACATGTAGGAAACAAAAATTTATGATCTAGGAATATATTCTGAGAATATTAAAACATGTATTTAGGCATGTGCTACTGCCTACTGTGCAATTCAGTATGTAATTATTTTTCCATGTGAAATATCATTGCAGGATCAATATCTTTCGGGTTTGCTCTGTAGTTGGATTATTGCTACTGCTTCCGCTTAACTATCTCGCCGGCGATGGAGGGAAATCTGGACATTTGTTTAGGTAACCAGGGACTGAAGCCTGTACCACCGGGGTCGAAGGATGTTTCTGTATAAGGGGTGGAATGATGTTTCACAATGTGTCTGTTCCATTTCCACTAACACTCGATTTTGTTTAAAATTTTACAAGTAAGGAATGCATTGTAAGTTGACAAATTGGGAACTGTGAGGATGGTGCAACATTTTGGCTTTTAAGTACTCGTTTGTATAGCCACATTTTGGCCTTTACGTATACTCGTACACATTTTCAATGTATGGCTTAATGCAGGTTATATTTGTTAATTTTGATTAATTGTTGGTTGATTTAGATTGGTGAATATTCATACTATTGACATTAATTAGAGGGGTGAAAAAACACAATATTGTTAAGAAAATGAAATCAGTTTTAAAAACAAACAACATTGGTTATAAAGTGATGTGTAAAAACGTAACAACAACGAATATTCTAATATAGACATCGCTTTCAAAACAGATGCCATTTCATTTACTCTTAATCCGTTGTGGTTTCAACATCGGTTTTTATATGGAACGTCGGTGAAAAATGATATCTCTTATTGAGGGTCTTTAACATCACTATTTTTCTTAATCAACATCGGTTTTTCACCGATATATCTCTTATTGACATCGGTTAAACACCGATGTTGAAAACCCCCTTTTAACAACAGGGGTTTCAACATCGCTTTTTTTCTATTATCTTTTTTCTTGTAGTATACTAATGTTTAATTTCAAGTGATTTGTTGTTTCAATTGCTTTGATGTTTGATGGTGAATAGTTGTTTCTTGCTTTGATGGTGGATGGTGAATAGTTGTTTCTTGCTTTGATGGTGGATGGTTATTTCTTGCTTTGATGGTAGATGAAATGGTTGTATAAATGTGAGGGAGATGATTGTAGATGTAAAATCGATTTAATGAAATGGCAAGCAATATTTTTTAAACTAATAATCAAATTTGTTTTAAATATTTGACATCGGTTTTAAATCGACATCTAAAATATATAAAAAAGGTGCTTTCAGTGTGAATGACAACAGTGTAAAATATTTTTAAACAATATTGATGTTCAACGCACCATGAATATATGACTATAACATCAGTTTTTCATTCAACAAAGTCAGTGAGAAAATGATGTATTAAGTGCTTATAACATCGGTGTAAAACCAGTCTCTAAACTGATCTAAAGGTATCCAATAACATCGGTCAAAAACATGTGAATCTTAAAAGAAACGATGTTTAAGCCAACAACCCCCAAAGTTAATAACATCGGTTTGAAAATGATGTCTTCCGTCGTAACAACATCAGTTTTTACATGTTTAGAACCGATGTTGAATATACAAACTTTTAACATCACGGACTATGACATCGGTCGATTTTTACATAGACATCGGCTTAAAAATGATGTCTTTGAGCATTTTTCTTGAAGTGAGAGTTACCATAATGGATCTCGATTGAGAACCTTAATGGAATAAGAATGGCTAAAAGAAGTAAAGAGTTGATGTTTTATATTGGGACATGTATTCAGCGGCGGGCGGGATGGGGAAACCCCAAAATTTTTCAAACTTTTTTTTATTTTTTTTTAGTATTAAAATATTAATATAATAAAAATTCTTAAAGGGCCGCCCCCCAAAAAAAATTTCAGTTTTTGTAAAAATTTTAACATTAAAATACTAGTACATTAAAGAATTCTAAAAGGTGTGGGCCATGACCACTAACTATTAACATAAAGACAAAAAAAGTCCACCAAATGAAATAGTGGTTGGGCCCATATTACAAATTAAATTGTTGCAACATTTCCTATTGGGGGTTTAAGGGTTTACGTTCTGGAAGCCGAAAGGGAAAATTGAAAGCAGACGGAAAATTGAAAGCAGAGGGTTCAGTTTTTTCTCACGGCCGTCGTCGACTATCCGAAGTTCCGAACTATTTTCAGGTTGTGATTTTTTTTTCTGTAATCTTCATCTATATTTTTCAAGATATCATGCTTCATGTTTGATTGTTTGTAACTTCATTGTTCACTTGTTTATATAATTTAATAGTTAGTAATCAATACCTTATTAATTTGATTCTTTGTGCCCTATTTGTTCTTTTTTTTTAATCTTATCTGTTTAATAATTTTCAGATTTTAAATTATTATTACATATTGAAACTGAGTCATTTTGGCTAATATTCAATAGCAATTTTCACTGTTTTAGCAGATTTCAGGTTCATTATCAATCAATTACAATGGAAAATCAAAAAATTGATTCACTTTTCAAGAAAATGAGCTCTCAGTGTAGTAATTCTTCACAAAAGCGAATAGAAGTCTTGGAAAATAATATTGAATCTTCAACCCATGATAAAGAACAAGAACCTCTACCAAAAATCCCTCGAATAGACGTTCAAGTACTTGATGTCATGTCTATAGAACGAGATCCCAGAAAGCATCCACAAATATGTAGTTATAGTGTGGAACAACGAAATAAAATTTGAAGAGCTTATGTAAAAGCTGGGCCATACCAACATGATATGCGTGAGTATCCTTTAAATGAAAAAGGTCGTCGTTTTTAGTTCTCCTGCTTCAAACTATTTCTAGAATGGTTGGAATATTCTCCAAGTAAAGATGCTATTTTTTGTTTGCCATGTTATTTATTTTCTAAACCAAGTGGACGTGTTGGTTCTGGAGCATTTACAACTGAGGGATTTCAATCTTGGAAAAAGGTTAATGATGGAGAAAATTGTGCTCTTTTATCTCATGTTGGAAAAGATCCTAATTCGCCACATAGAAGAGCTATCATGAGTTGTCGTGACTTAATGAATCAACCACAACACATTCATAAAATCATTGAAAAACAAACATCTCAATAGGTGGCCAATAACCGATTGGTATTAAAGACCTCAATTGATGCAATTAGATGGCTCACGTTTCAAGCATGTGATCTTAGAGGACACAACGAACGCTTAGATTCAAAAAATCCGGGTAATTTTATTCAATTGGTAAAGTTATTAGCATCTTACAATGAACACGTGTCTTCAGTTGTGTTGGACAATGCCGCTCATAATGCATCTTATAAGCGACATGATCAATTACAAGAAGCACAAGTTGAAGAGATCAAAAGACTAATATCCTTTGAAGAGTTGGAGAGAGGAAAAGGTTTGAATCAAATTGGAACCTTAAAGAGAGCCGGTGAAACTAGATGGAGTTCTCATTTGAGTTCTCTTCGAAGTTTGAAAATCATGTTTGAAGCTACATGTTCAGTTTTAAAGAATATAATTTCTGATGGAACTACTTATGCTCAACGAGCAGATGCAGATGCAGCTTATGATGGAATCACGTCATTTGAATTTATATTGATTTTATACATTATGATTGATATTTTGGAAATCACATATGATCTTTGTCAAGCTTTGCAGTGTAAGTCTGAAGATATTGTGAATGCTATGCATTTTGTCTCTACAACAAAGACATTAGTCCAAAAGTTAAGAGAAGATGGATGAGATCTTTTATTTCAGAAGGTGAAATCGTTTTGTGAGAAACACGGGGTAAATGTTCCCAATTTAAGTGATCCTTATACTGCAGGTACATGTCGATCTCGTCACAAAAAGGATCCAGTTACCATTGAACATCATTTCCGAGTTGATATTTTTTTTACTATAGTTGATTCTCAGTTGCAAGAACTGAACGAGAGATTCAAAGTTCATATGATGGAATTGCTTATGTTCTGTTCATCTTTAGATCCTCGAGATGACTACAAATATTTTAATATTGATGATATCTGCAAGCTTGCTGAAATATTCTATCCTGAAGATTTTTCTGAACAAGAGAAAATGCATTTGAGATTTCAGTTAGAGCACTTTGAACTAGATATTCGTCAATATCCCGTACTTCAAAATTTGTCAACAATTTCAGAACTTTGTCAAGGGTTGGTGAAGACAGGAAAGTCTCAAATTTATCCTCTTGTTGATAGATTAGTTCGGCTCGTGCTAACTCTTCCTATTTCTACTGCTACTAGTGAACGTGCTTTTTCTGCTATGAAGCTTGTAAAGACTAGGCTTCGTAATAGGATGGAAGATGACTATTTAGGGATTTATTTGATCACATACATCGAGAAAGAAATTGCACAAACTTTTGATGATGATTCTATTATTGATGAGTTTTGTGATATGACATAAAGGAGATTGCAATTCAAGTTCCCTAAGCAAACGACATGTGAGTAATCTATTTTTTATTATTATTTCTATTTCATAAGTTAATATAATTTATCTGTTTTTATTTTCTTTATGCATGAAGAGGTAAACATATTATTACACTAGAAGTTTGCAACTCAATGTCAATTGATAATTTGATTTTTGATGGATTCAAGTTATGAAGTTCAACTAACCAGGTTAGTTTTAACTTTGTATCATATTTCAAAATATACATTTCAAATTGAACACTGATATATATTTTTCGTATGTATGAATATTGATATGAAAAAAGTAGGAAGAAATATATTTAAATTTATATGTAAATTTATGGTTAGTATATGAGAATTTTCTTTCCGTCGCTTTTTCACCCCCCCCCCAAAAAAAAAAAATATAATCCTGCGTCCGCCACTGCATGTATTAATATTTAGAGGTGGGTTTGAGTTCACCTCAAATTGACCTTCTAATATTTGAGGGGAATGATGAGAAAATCTAATACTTTTCGAAGGAACTACTAATATTTCTCAGATTAAAAACTAATACTTTTCAGAGGGCTACTAATATTTATTTGTTACTTTTTAAATATATATTTTTTGGAGTAAAAACTAATACTTTTCACGGGAATGACCAATACTTTTTAAAGAAAAGTAATACTTTTCAAAGAAAATTAAGTAATACTTTTAATTCAACATCAAATACTTTTCAAGAAAAAACTAATACTTTTTAATTATCATCTCACCCGCCTATTAGCCTAATATTTATGAAAATGCCATCGGTATTTTGGGTTGGGTAGCGAGTCGTGGGGGATCCATCTAACAAAATACGACTCGTGATACGGTATTATATGAGTTTCTGTCATATTTCAAATCAGAAATAAAATTAAAAGGGAATCCTATTGTATTTGTAATCCTGTTAGGAAAACCACATTTTCCAAATTATAATCCTATTTCAAGCTATTGATTAATTGGCATGTAATGGGTTATTTCAGTCAAATATTTAGAAAATAACATTCCCTAATTAATATAATAAAAGATGGAAGACAAAAGCAAAATCACAAAAACCCCTGTCAAATCATCTAACGGGTCTGACCTGTTAGACGGATCTGACCCGCGGACCCGGTGACATTTTCGTAATATCAGCAGTGGTGTTTTAGTAGTTTTCAGGGACCACCGGTATTAATAGTCCTTCTGAAAAGTATTAGCCATCCTTCTAAACAGTTTTAGCAGTTCTTCTAAAATGTATTAGTAGTTCCCTGAAGAGTATTTTAGTATTTCTCATAAATATACTCCGGAAATGTATTAGTAGTCCCTCAAAAAAGTATTAGTAGTTCCTCGAAAAAGTATTAGTAGTTCCCTGGAGAGTATTTTAGTAGTTTTTTTTTAATATAATTAAAATTTTCTCCCGAAATGTATTAACAGTCCTACTGAAAAGTATTAGTCGTCCTTCTAAAAAGTATTAGCAGTTCTTCTGAAATGTATTAGTAGTTCCCTGAAGAATTTTTTAGTATTTCTCATGAATATACTCCTAAAATGTATTAACAGTCCCTCAAAAAAGTATTAGTAGTTCCTCGAAAAAGTATTAGTAGTTCCCTGGAGAGTATTTTAGTAGTTTCTCTGAATATAATTAAATTTTTCTCCCGAAATGTATTAGTTGTCCCTCGTAAAAGTATTAGTAGTTTCTCGAAAAAGTATTAGTAATTTCATAAAGAGTTTTTTAGTAATGTTCCTGCAAAATATTAGTTTTTCTTATAAAATGTATTAGTATTTCTTCATCTTACCCTACTCCTTATTTTTGCACTACTCTAGCTATATTTACCTTCAAGATCCACTTTTTGCCACATTTAATTCATAACCATTTTCTTCCCTTCATACAATTTTACTATTTTTTTTCTTAGTTAAATTTGTTCTTATTTATCATAGTAATGATGTGGATGATGGGATACAATGATTCCGGAGATTTCAATACCAATATTCAAGATCCCTTTACCGGACAAAAACTCCGGTCACTCATGCTGAGACCGGCCGCCACCGCCGGCCACACAACAAACCCTCCCTGTTTCACGCGAACTGATCTTCTTGGCCTAAATCACCATCTTGGCAAGTACATCATTTTTTTTATGTAAACATTTCATGGACTCTTTGATTATTTGCATGAATCAAGAATTCTTTTTTCTGAACAGCAATGGTGGAGCAGAACAAGAGAGACAGCAGAAGCAACGAGTACGTACCTTCTTTTTTTTCGCGGATCCGGGTCAGGTCTGCGGGATGTGTAGGATATTTAGGCCCGTCTAATGGATCTAAATCCGTTAGACGGTGTGACAGGAGACTAGCTCAAGCAAAATAAGAAAACGGAATCACTTAAGTCAAATTAATATAATCCTTTTTCTAACAATTAAGTGACTAATTGGCCACTGAATCACTCATTATTGTTCTTTTAATTTTGATGTGCTAGAGTGGCTTATCAATTAATTTGACCCTAATATATATAAGCTCAATTATTTAATTTTAATATTGATGTAATATAAATTTATTTTTTAGGAAACTTAATGCAACTTCTCTAGACTATTGAAAATATATTTTGTTAGCTACTATTTATTTTATATCTAAATAGATTTATTTGTTTATTAAAATTAGAGTTAAGTAATATCTATGATCTAATTAATTGAAATTGAATTATACAGAGAAGTTAAAATATGGAATTTAGTATATATTATATATAATTCAAGAGTAATCTTGTCTATCAATGATTTTTTATTGGTCAAGGAGTATTTGGAGGTTTTAATAGTACTAAAACCGGTATTTGATACAAAATCAATTTATAAGGGGGTAAAGTGAATGTTAACCTTATTATTACGCATGCACGTGTAATTAGTTTAGATTAGTTAGTCAAAGTTGTTAGTTGGTTAGTAGGTGTTAACACGATTATCTCTTACTCTTGTAATATAAAATGCACACACATTCGGCTCGAAATAAAGTTAACATTCTCATCAATATTTATCTTTTTTGGCGCACACGTACGCATGGTTTCAATGGTATACTTCTTGGGAAGTTCCAGCTCGATCCGTCGCGTTTTCTTTTCGATGGTGATTCTTCTACCTCCTTACCAAATCCAGATTACCTAATTTGGATGAGACGAGATCAGCTTCTCAGCTTCTCTTTAGCTGAATTCTGATAGAGTCAAGGGTGAAGTACGTTTGAAAAAAATAAGAGCAGAACTTAAAGAATAAAATAATGATAAGAAAAATTCTTCAGGAAGACTCCGCCCAGCTTGAAGCCGCCAAAATAATAATTTTTCCAAAGTTGTCCTAGTATAACTATAATGCCTACTTAAATAACATCTCTCCTACGGCCTCAAGCCCAAATAAAACTTAAATTGAATAATTAAATAACTCCTAAACTTGAATAATTAAATAACATCCCAACTAATAATTAAATTACATCTCAATTAATTATTTAACCAAGTCCACTAACTCAACATAATAGGTTGCTGCTCCCAATTCGTACCAACTCTCTGCCTCTTCAAAACAACCTTGTCCTCAAGGTTGAACTAAGAAAATTATCTGTGAAAGTCAAAAGCGTCCACCCAAATCCATGTCTCTCGATTACTACAGTGTAGTTATTTGGCAACAACAAATCCATGCCATCGCACATGTTATTTTATCATATCCTTCTTCAGTGATACTGGATGAGGCACCCTACCTATGATCCAAGAAGTGGTGATACAAAATGCTCCCATCTGGTGTTCCCGGAAGTAGAGACCCTATTCTGGCGCTCCCGGAGGAGGTGCCCTTGCGGCCTTCTAAGATGCTCCCATCCAGTGGCGTTACCAGATGTGGAGACCCTCCTCCAATGTTCTTGGGGAAGGCGCCCTTGCGACCTTTGAAGATGCTCCCATCCGATGTTCCCGAATATAGAGACCATTTTTTCGGCTTTCCCAGGGGGGCGCCCTTAGAAGCCTCTGCAGATGCTCCTGAATACAGAGACCCTCCTCTGGTGTTCCCGGGGTAGGCACCCTTTGTAACAACCCACTTTTGAGATCGACGACTGTCCCCCAAACTAACACGAGTCTTTCCAACGTGCTTTATTCTCACTCACACGCACCCTATGAGCAGCTTCCCAGGGGGTCACCCATCATGTAATTACTCCGAGCCAAGAATGTTTAACTTCAGAGTTTTTATATGATGAGCACCAGAAAAGAAGATACATCTTGTTGAGTAGTACCTATCAAATCTTTTGAACTCTCATCAACTATATAATCACACACTTGCACAGTCTCAGAATCTCCTTTTTTTCGGGAGTGGGATCGGTTCTTTCATGTTCCCCTCTACCTAGAAGCCTGTCAGTAGCCGCTCCTTGTTCGTGCCTCTCTTGCATCGGTGATCACTCTCCACCCTCTTCGGCTACAGGCATCATATGCCCACCAGCTTTCGCTTGGTTCATCCCCGAACCACACCGTACTAGGAGAGGTCTCGCTCTAATACCATCCATAATGGCCCACCTTCCAGATCGACTACTATCCCTACAAACTAACACGAGTCTTTCCAGTGAGCTTTGTCCTCACTCACGTGCACCCTAGGAGCAACTTTCTAGGGGGTCACCCATCATGTAATTGCTCCGGGCCAAGAACGCTTAACTTTGGAGTTTTTATATGGTGCATCAAAAAAGAAGATGCATCTTGTTGGTATGAGTAGTATCTATCAAATATTTTAAGCTCTTCTCAACTGTATAGTCTCATACCTGCACAGTCTCAGAATCTCCTCTTTTTTGAGTGTGGGATCAATTCATTCATGTTTCGCTCCACCTAGAAGCCTACCAAGAGCCGCTCCTTACTCGTGCCTCTCTTACACCGGCGATCACTCTCCGCTCTCTTCGGCCACGGGTGTCACACCCTTCGCGGACTCCGAAGATGCTCCCAGCCAATGTTCCAGAATGTGGAGACCCTCCTCCAGCATTCTCGGATGGGGCGCCTCTACTACGATCCAGGAGGTAGCCTATCAAGACTCTCCCCCAGTGATCCTGCGGAAAGTTATTCTCTCCATGCACTCCCAGAAAAGAGGTTCCCTCTCTCGCGTTTTGGGAGGCGACCGCCTTCTCAAGGAGAAACTCACTTCCTAAAAAATATAACAAGTCTCCACCAACAGTCAGTACATAAATATGCAACAAATAAACGTGAAAAAATACCAGCACGTGTGGAAAATTAAGAAACATGCAACTCACATAAACAGTATAACCAAGCCTCATAGAGGCAACAAACATATCCAGAACAAAATGTTAAATAGATGAAAGCAAGCACTAAACACGTGGGCTAAAAAGAAAGGTCAATCTGACCAAGTAAAACAGTAAACTAATCAAGACTTGGGGGCTCTGTCGCCCTCCCCAGCGCCATCACCCTCATCCTCACCATCGTCCGCATCATCTAGGATGTCCTGAAGGGCCCCAATATCGCTCTCTTCCTCGTCAGAGACTCCACAATCCAAAATATCTATCAGCTCCTAGAAAGCCTTCCCGCTCCCTCTCAACAGCTTACGACAATGGCGGATGGCCTTGTCAGAGTAAGTGGTGACTCCCTCATCAGCTCAAACTTATAGTCTAAAAAGGACTCTATAAGCCTTTACCATTCCGGACTTCTTTCCGGCCAACCACTGGCTCCGTGAGAGAATTCGAGGAATGACTTGCCCGTCCTGACCTCATGGTCACACTGAACCTTCATCCTCTCGTAATTCTTGGTCAAGTTGGCCACTCTAGCATCATGCTTACCTGTAGTATCCTTGAGCCCTCTCAGCTCGCTCCTCATCTGGCGATTCTTCACCTCCAACATGTCACCTCACTAGCTCAAAGCGACCGCGAGATTAACAATCTACGAAAAATATTGGCATAAGTTCCAACAAACAAAGGAAATGAAAAGACAACTATTGAGTAAAAACGTAAATCGGCTTACCCTGGCTATGTCTTCGTAGATATGAGCACAATGTCCTTGAAGGACAAGGACCATAGACAAGTCTGATCATCAGTGGAGAGCGCTCCTCTTGTGCTACCATAACCTAGACTAGGCTCTGAAGGATCCCATAAAGACCGGATTTTATCACGTTGGTTTACTCCACCAGAAAACAAGACCCACGGACTAATGGTCCTAAAGAAAACCTCACCCGACTCTATGCGCAACCTCTTCCCCCCGAAAGGGCCAGAAGGAGATCGGGGGGCTGGAGCAGCTTCAGTACGCTCATCTGGCCAGGACCCAGCATGCCTCCCACCCTCCGAGTGCATCCTCGCTCACCATTTCCTCTAGTTGCGGCACTCAAGCTCCCCCAACATCGAAAACTCCATTCTCCTTCTCCTTATCTTTCTTCTTAAAGACCATCAACTCTGCGATACTGAAACTCTCATTTCCTAAAAGGAGAACAAGACAAGGCATCAGTAAAACAGTAAGCATGCAAGTAAAGTACAAAAACTAAACAAGAGAGTAAATGCTACAATGTACCCAGAAAAATCCTTAACATTCACGGAACTCTCAAACAAATCCTTATCCTCGTAAACTTTCACCAACTCCTGGCGAGACGAAATACTGCTACGGGGCATCAACATCTCAATAGCCCAATTGTGGGGACGTTCCCAACCATTGTCCCTCACGAAGAACGAATCCTCCTTCCAGATCCCGGTAAGAGAAAGAAGTCCCCTAAGAAACTTGTATTGTCGGCAAGGGAAGAAGTAAAATAAAGTCTCTCCAGCAATCTTCTTGGGGCAGAACAAGTCCAACACTCTACATCTGGGAGAACATACAAAAAGACGGGGGTAAACCCAAGCGCTCTCGTAACCTCTGAAGGCAAGGGGGAGTAACTTGACTCACTAATATCTCCAAGTCCAACACTCTACATCTGGGAGAAAGCCTATGTTGGTACTTGGGTCGGGGCCTTCTTCGGACTCCCCTTCTCTGACTCCTCCGAACTATCATTCTCACTCGGGTATGAACCCGATGGGAACTCAACATATTCGCCCACCACCTGAAGCTTTAGAGTCAATGGGGAATACCCAACTATGTAGGCGAGAATGGAGCCAAACGAACAAAACTGGAAACGGACTAGCCAGTAAATTCCCGACCATAGAACGAGGAAGATGGAACTCTAAGATCTGTGACCCGACTCGAAATGCGTAAAAACCGTAGAGAGGAAGAAATCTCACACGAAGAAGAATGAATCAGGGGACGAGAAACATCCCCCCGGAGCAGTCTAGAGAGTGCAAGGGCACGCCCTTGAGAGGGCGCCCTTGAGAGCCCCCTTGAGGGCTCTCTCCCTCAGTCCTCTCCTCCCATTCATTACTCCACTCCTCCATGTTTGCGTTTACTCCACTCTCAACTCCCCATCAATTGTTTAATAAGTCACCCACCAAACAATGAATTCAAATTTGAAAAAAAGTTAGAGAGAGAAATTTTACCTCTTGATGACATGGTCAAAGCTCTCTTTCCTACTTGTCTTTGGCGCAAGAATGAATGAGACCCCTCAAGTCGAGTCGAATTAGCGAAACAACATGAGGGGACACCATATTTCTTAGCTCCTGCACTGAACCCTCCGCCTTCCGTAGCCCGCAGAGGGGCTTATGTTGGGAACAAAATTAGCCCATTATTTTTTTATTTTAATTATTTTACGCCTTATTTAATTCTGAAATTACTTAATTAATTATCCAATATTATTAATCATTATTGGATCGCATATATAATTATCCAGCTCGTGCGGCCCGTATCGGCCCATGCACCCACTTTCTCCTACGAGGCCCATGCGGCCCATCAACCTAGGTCTAAAAAGGTCCCTCCTCATTATTTATAAATATTCTTAGTTAATTGCTCTCAATTGTGGTGTCCTTGGCTCTAGATTTTCTCTCCTACCGATACTGACTTGAGCGTCAGAAGGGCCTAGCTCATTGGGACAACTTCAGGGCCCAGCTAACTTTTCTTGAATTGCTGCAGGCAAGTTCTCATATCAAGGACTACCAGCTCCGGAGAAGAAGTTGGATTTTTATTAGAAACCTTAACTTGTAGTGATCTGCGGATTTATGCGGCATCATTGAATTGGGTTTGATTAAATCTATGCAAACCACGTGTCTCGTGAGGACTCGTTTGATTTTATTGATGGAATTAGATTAAATTTGTGGATTGAGTACGATCGCACTTTGTTAATATATTATATGCTTAGGTGTAATATTGTGTTTTGGATTAGGAATTGAGATTTTTTTAACCAAATGTCTAAATTACCACTTGTCATTAAAACAAAATTATGAAAAATAAAAACGTGAGAAAAACACCTTGGGGCATATATTTAATATATACCACCGCAAGAAAACTTATGGTTGTATAATAAGACCTTCGGGGTTGGGATTCCTTTTCAATTGGTTGCCTGATCAAATTTCGAGCCTGAACATGTTTTACGGGCCACGAACCAAAAAGGCAAATGTGGATTATGGCTTGATATAATTTCACTTTTCCTACCCAGTAATATTTGTTCTCAAACGAGCAGAGAATGTACAAAATTTTGTGGTGTTTCTATGGAATTAATTGATTGTTGAGTCCACTACAATACCTAGAAAAATAGTGAGGAAAATATTAGTGGATTTGTGTGCGGTCATTTGTGAAGTAGGCATTATATAAATCCTTGATATTTTATTTTTAGACAATGGTATATCTGTTATTTTCTTTTCAACGAAATTATAAAAACATGGAAATGAACATGTTGCAAAAATTATTTGCGGGTTTATGTTGAATCAGTATTATGTATTCAAAAGTTATAAATTATATGGAAAATAGATTTTTACATCCAAAGTTCACTTGAAAAGTACTCCCAAAAAAAACTATTAATTTCATATTATCTAGAAGATAAAAAGAGACAATCATTTTCTTTCTTTTGGATAAGTTGGTATATCTGTTACAACGACATGGCTGAACATGTTATATATGTTGAATGGTATTATGGTATATATAGGAAGTTGAGGACACATTCCATATTAATATTTCTTTCTTTTGGATAAGTTCCTCTGAAGATTTCAGCTTTCCCCAGCTAGCTCCTTAATCCTTATTGTCCATTAATGTATGCCAAAGAACAGATTATACCTACATTTTCCTATTACTAAGCCAAATATATTGCTCTCTGTTTGAGTATTTAATTTTGTGCTCCAAATCCAATTTGTTTGGTGTAATAATGTATTATTTAATTTGTGATAGAGAAATATATATAAAACAATAATTTTGTATGTAAGTACAACCATTTGTTGTAAGGTTTGTATTTTAGATTTTAGTGAGCAACTTGGAGGAGTCGTAAGTGATTAAGAAATGAGTAAGAAAACAAAAATTGCAACTACAAATATTATGATTAACTAATGGTGCCAAGTACTGTAAGAACTGCTTGTCTTCATGTTAGAGCCTCATGATCGTGGCATAGACATGTCCAGTCTTGGTCTCCTTTATATTCTTCTTTTTCTTGGCAAAGTCAATTATGCTCTATGGATCTTTCAATGTCAATTTTAACATACATATATAAACCTTTTCGTTTTTCTAATTTTACGTAATTAATGACCATAAGATTGTAATGTGCCTGATGTAAATTTAACTTAATTTATTTTTGTTAAGTTCAGTTAAAATAATAAATAAAGGGATTGAATTTCTTAACATCAGCTTGTATAGCTCAAGTGTTATTGCTCACTCTTTGTAAGGTATTGACCAGGATTCGAATTTTATCTTTTAATTTTTTTGAAATTTATCCCCTTCACTTACTACTCCCAACTTATTTAAAAAAAAGGGATTGAGTTTATTTCTTGATCTAATGCCAGAAAACGCTTATCAAATAAGACTTATCCTCTCGAACAAGCTTCACTAGACATCTTTGTGTGCGTGTGTAAATAAATCTCCTGCTCTCGTCTAGTTTAAGAATGGAACATAAACTCATAAAAGTAAAAAGGGTTAATTACAAATTGTACCCTTGAGGTTTGACCTAATTACAAAAAAAAAACCCAGCTAACATTTAAAATTATAAAAAATAACCCTGAAGTTTTATTTTGTCTAACATTTACCCCCTTCATAAACAAAACACATTTCAAAATATCCCTCGTATTTATAAAAATATTATAGTTTACCCCTTAATTTTAACACTGAATCAAACCTTAGGGTACTTTTTGAATTATGAAAGTTAGCTGGATATTTTTGTAATTGGGTCAAACCTCAAGGGTACTTTTTGTAATTATTCCTAATAAAAATGATAATTTTGGTAAGAGCAATTCATTTATATCATCCTTTAACCTTAATTTGTATACTTTTTTTTTTTTTTGACAGCCTTAATTTGTATACTGTTACTAGTTTAGTAAGCAGTCATTACAATTAATTTCTCGATACTTATATGGAAAATTTAATTGATGATTTAGATCAGTGGATAAGGTCTGTCCCGAGGCCAGCAAAGAAGATCCTTTCCTTTAATGGAAGCACGATGCCACGATGTACTTCTGTACGTACATGTAGCATATAGTCAAAGTCAATTCGTGGTAAAGCTCTAGTTTCACCTGCGAAAAGAATAACACTCTCCCAAACTTCAATTTTTTAATATTTTTATTTTATATTATATGTTTTTTTTTATATCATATTCAAAATACGTGTATGTGATTAATCTCAAGTGTATATTTAAAGAGAATATATTTATTTAGCATTAATATAAATATTAACAATACTATAGAACAACACTCGTGTATTACACGCGCTTGTCCAAAGACTTGTGATAATTATATATCCACGGTACTAATTCGAAATAGATTACATTGATATAATCTTTCTGATTAACTTTTATTTTTAAGAAAATATTGATAGAATATTTGATTTATGAAAAAAAATAAATTTTATAGATATAATCCTTGATTTTTGAATTATTTGTCTTTCAGGTTATATATGAAAAATGTGAAATATATACATACACACACACACACAAATAATATCCGTGTGTTACACAGGATTTGTCCAAAAATAAAATTTTTATGTCACAAATTCAAATATAGTGTAGATAGAATCCTTCATTTTTGGATTATTTGTAATTTCTTAAATTTATTATCTTTTAAATTCAAAAATATATATTATGAACTAATAGAGTATTTATCAATAGAAATATATTTGGATAGATTTGATCAACATCGACTTTTTCAAACTAACTGTGGGCAATTCCTTTATTTTTGTGATTATATTTTACCTTTTAGAATCTTGATTAAATTTGTTATCTTTTGATTTTATACATACAATTGTCACATAGATAAATGTGAAGCTGCCATGTGGAATTGAGAGGATGAGAAGTTGACAAATATCCAAGATTAATGAGATGATGACACGTGTCAACTTTATTTTTTCTTTTAGTATACAGTGTAGATTAGGGTTGCTACATGGTTAAATGTGAAGTCACCAAAATTAGGAGAATAGGAAGTTCCCACATGTCTCAGTATAGTAAGATGATGACATGTATCATATTTGTTTTTTATTTTAGTATATAGGGTTAGATAAGATGAAATGCTAAATAAAATGTAGTATATTCTCTCTTCACTCTGCTCCCTAATTACCAGGCGGAACACGAGAAATGGGGGCCATATTAGTAGCCGGTCCAAGTCTGTCTTGGCCCGCAAGTGTCATAAGAAATTAATAAAAAAACACTTTTTTTTTTGAGTTTTCTATCCAGTTTATCCTATTTCGTGTGCTAATTATGTCATTGCTATTAGCCTATTACACCAACCATTTAGCATATACTATCTTTTTAGCAAATAAAGGGAAGAAAATAAAGAAGTTACAAAATAGTGTCATCTCCTTCTGCAATTATATTTGGTAGAGGTTCTTCCCAAGCAATAAGAAACAACAATTAGGGGTAAACGAGTGGACACTTTATCAATATGGTCATTTTCATACTTTTGTCTACTTGTTTTGTGACACCTTACCATCCAGACTACATGGGATTTATATTTTGCCTCTGGAGCCCACCGGTTGGAAATATTTCGCCGAAATTTCGTCACATGCCTAACACGTGTTAAAGTTGTTGCACTCTGTCATCTAAACTTTGCATAAATTTGCACTTTGTCACCCTAGAATTAACAAAAATAAAAAAATAATGTATATACATGTATTTGATTTTTTTAGTATTGCTTATTTAAAAAACTAAATATGACTAATATCTATTTAAGAAAAATATATTGTCATTAAAGTTAATATATTTTATTTATTTTAGTTGAAAATTTAACAAAGTAAATTATATGATAAAATTTATAATTCAAGTTATAAAAAATAATTTTTCTTGAAAATATTTTTTTTGTGAATGTGTAATACGAAAAAAAAAGATCAAATACACGCATATATAGATTTTTTTTTTTGAGTTGGTAGAGTACAAAATTTTGCAAAGTTTAGGTGACAAAGTGCAACAACTTTAACACGTGCTAGAAATGTGACGGAATCTCGATGGAATATTCCCCATCAGTGGGCTCCAAGGGGCAAAGTGTAAATCTCATGTAGTCTGGATGGTAAAGTGTCACAAAAAGGTTGAGTAGACAAAGTGTAAAATGGCCATATAGTTGAGAGGCAAAGTATTTTTTCCCCTTTAAAGTGTCACTTATGCCCAATACCAACTTCACAAAATTTATGCCTTGTCCCGTAGACCTTGCTGGCACTGCTTTTGGCAAGATTTCTATGATGTACCAAACATGTGTCAAAGTTGTTGCACTCAGTCATCCAAACTTTTGAAAATTTTGCACTTTATCGCCTCCTCGTGAAAAAATGAAACAAAATATTTATATGCATATATTTATTTGAATTTTTTTGTGTGTATATTAGGCATCTATAGACAATTATTTTTTATTAACTTAAATGATAAGTTCTATCCCTTAATTTACTTTCAAATAAAAAAAATGCATTTTAATGACAATACATTTTCTTAAGTAGGTAAATTACTTTTAAATACTCTTTTTGTGGATGAGTAATACTTGGGGGATCAAATACATGCATATACATAGTTTTCTTTTTTGTTTTTATTCTGAGGTGAGATTTTGTAAAATTTGGATGACAAAGTAAAACAACTATCGCACATGCCAGACATATGACGTAATATCGCCGAAATATTCCCCTGGGGGCCAGCTCGAGAGTCAAAGTGCAAATCCATGAAGTTTGAATGGATAATTTAAAAAGTTAAAAGATTAGATAGAAAAGTATAAAAGATGTGAGTACGGGGGTTTAATGTTTGAGGAAAAAACACTAAACTCCTCAAATTATGTGCATATTTACACTTCACCATATGCAATGATGGAGTCAGAAAATTTTAGCAGGGTGGGCCAATACACGAAAATGGGTTGGGCTAGATAGAAAATCCAAGGAAAAATAATATAAATTATAACTAAATTATTTTTTTAAAATTCTCACTAAAAGTAATTTTTTTTAAAAAAAATGGGCTTGGCCAGGGCCTAGGTTGGCCTAGCCCTAAATCCGCCATTGACCATATGGACTATTTTTTTATACTTTATTATACAGACTACAAGTTTTGCGCTTGCGCCAATGGCGGAGCAAGGACATGGTAATGGGGTGGGTCAATACACGTAAGTAGGGTGGGTCGGATAGAAAATCCAAGAAAAATCATATAAATTCTAACCATAAAAGAAATTTTAAAAATTTATGTTACTAATTTCTTTTTTAAAAAAGTGGGGGGAGGGAGCGGAGCGGTGCAGGTTCTGCAATGAGTCAATGACAGGGGCCAAATATTTTTTTAAAAAAAAAAACTCCGCCACTAGCCATCGCGAGTAGATTATTCTCCGAATAATTCGGCATGTGCCCTCATAATAGAATCCGTCCAATGAATTATAACAAAGTTCAAATAATAAAGTGTAACAACTTTTGTTTAGATTTTAGGCAAAGACAGTTTTGCCCTCACGTAAAGTGCATGTGTTCTGAATATTCCACTATCGATAGTCGTTGTACGACAAATGACAAAACTTGTATAGTCAAATTTGTATAGTTTATATGATAAAGTGTAAAAAAAATAGTTTGTAAAGTATGAAAACTTACCGGGGATTTAGGGTTTTTTATTCTTAATGTTTGGGTGGCGCTATTGGCACCCCTTTTTTTGGTGAGTACACCCACTTTCTAAAATTTCAAAAATGCCATTAAGTTAAAAGATTATAATACCCTTACTAAAAGCCAAGTTCTAAATACACCCCCCAATCTCTAAGTACACTCACATCATTCATTACACTTAAATCTACTAAAACACACACACCCACATCCTTCAGCTACATTCTTCTTCTTCTTCTTCTTTTTTGAGAAAAGTTGAAACCTTGTTCTTATAAACCCTAGTATTTTCGACACCAACACAACAGCTTAAATGGACAACAAAGAATTGATTCCTCCAAATAATGTAAGTATCTTCTTGGTTTTCAGCTCAAAATTATGTAATTTACCCATTTTTACCATTCGGTATTTTTGTTGCACCATTGTTGTGCGCCAATTGGCACGATCATCAACAATATGGAACGATCATCACTTCGATCGCGCCACATGGCAATATGGCACGATCACATGTTCATATTCTATCTATCGTGCCACTTATGAACGTTGGATTTTCAATGATCGTGTCGTATTGCCATCTGACACGATGGAGGGTGGAACGATCATGGTTTCCATCGTGCCATTTTGACAGTTTGTTTTTTGGGCTTGTTGATTTTGTTTTAATAGGGTATGGCCTTGATGCCTACGGAAAATAGTGTTATTTGTCCTCCCAAGAATGATGAGAATGTTGAAGAGCTTGGTGTTGTTATCGATTACACACACGTATTCACAATGTACGAGTTATTTGTTTCTCGGGATAAATTATTTGATTGGGTGCATGAGAGAGGACATGAGCACGACATGGTTATTGTAATAAGTAGGTCGGACAGTGGTCAAGGAAAGAAAAGACCTCGGATATTTTTGGCTTGTGAACGTAGTGGGCATTACCGTGATTCAAAAAGGACTAGAGATGTCGAACAAAATGATGCTAAGAAAGTTGAAAACAAAGTCTCTAAGAGAGAATCTGGAATAAAGAAATATGGTTCCCATTTCGTTTGAGGGGTCGGCAAGTAACAATTCAAGGAAAATGGTCACTAAATGTTGAATTTGGTGTGCATAATCATCCAATTGCACAATATTTGGAGGGTCACTTGTTAGGAATTTGATTTAGATTTTGATGAATGCCATGTAAAACTTAGAATAGAAAGTTGGCACCCCAATTCTTGCTGTAAAATGTATTGTAACAATTAGAGCTGGCCAAGCTGAGTTAAGTCGGCTACGCCTTAACATGCAAGACAATCAAGACGAAGAACGACTTCAACTGCGAGACAGTGAGTATGGCAAAGAAGAGTAGACAGAACTCTCGAAAAGCGGTGAGATGCGGTGAGTGGAGCATCATCAAGTCAACTCAAGAAAAGCCAAGTCTCAAGTTGAAGTGATGAAGAGTCATCTAATGATTGGAAGTCGACTCTAAGTCACCCTGGAGAAAGCAAGGAAATGCAATCAAGTCGAGATAATCGTAAAATATTTTAAATCAAGAGATTTACTTAAACAAGTAATATCTCCATACCACATTTCTTGGAGTGCTCGGTCGGTTTGTTTGAGAAAAAGAGAGATGACACACACGTGAGATATACAAGCTTATTAAAATCGAAACATTCTCAATCCTCAAGCCTACATTTGAAGAACATCAATCCAACACTTACCCGTGAAGGAAAGAGAACTTCAATTTTGAAGAGGAAAATACTGAAAACAAGGGGTCTACATTCCAGGAAGGATTGTAGAAAGGTTCAAGGTGAACAAGTCTTAAGCTTTTGGAGGGCTTCGTGATCAAATCCAAAGAGCTTTCAGCGGGGTGAGTATATAACAAAGGCAATTTGCCTTGTGAAGAATCGAGTCGTCACGAGAAGCCAGCTTTTGAGTGATCAAGGCGTCTCTGACCGAGTCCCTAAGGATCAAGTCGGGTAATTTTGTTGTGATCAAGACTTGTATCCGGACTGTTACCACTTTGTAAACCGATCATTACTTAGTGGATTCCTCCGGGGAGTTGGAGAAGAGAGGAGTAGAAGAATTACCCCATCTTCGAACCTCTATAAAAACTTTATTGTGTCATTTACATTTCAAAGATTTAAATTCTGCACTTTTAGCTCGCTTATATCTCGATAAATTTGCTATCCATTTGATAAAATTATAAGTACTAAATCAAGCTTTAAAATCTTGCTTAATCAAACTTAAGGGTGTTAAGTCTTCCTTGAAAAATAAAACCACAAGTTGAGTTAAATTATAGCCAACAAAAAATTACTCCATTCAGTGAAATCATTTGAGAGATTAACTCTAAAGTGACTAATTCGATTGTCCATCAAGGACACACTGTGTAGAATCAACTCAGAGATTTAAAAGGACTAAATCGAAAATTTGGTAAGGTTTATTCAACCCCCTTCTAAACCTTACACTTACACCCCTTGGGACCTACAAGTGGTATCGTGAGTTGGTTCATTGAACCCTCCGCATCGGTTTGAACTAGATCTCCAAACTTTTCAAAGTTCGCTTTAGTACTTAAATTTTCAAAACTCCTTTTATCATTAAAAGTCATTATCATGGAAGCAAATTTGACACGCATCCCTATGTTCACTATTGAAGAATTTGATGATTGGAAAATTCATATAGCTCATCTATAAACATTACATGATGAGATGTTGATGATAGAAGATGGGCCTCCGCAAATATTAAAGGTGAACACAAATTGTCACGAAGAGTTGCGGTGAAGGAGAAGAAGATGGACTCCCGGACAGTCATGGTTGAAAACCAAGAACCGAGTGGACAAATGATGAGTAAAAAGATACAATCTGGACAATGTAGCCAAGGACATCCTTTACAAAACCTTGGACAAAGCCATGTTCAATAAAGTCAAATCTTGCAAAAATGACTAAGGAAATCTGGGACAAGTTGACATTGATTTGTGAAGGCTCGAGCAAATCAAAGAAAACAAATTATCGTGGTCGTACAAAGATTTGAAAACTTCAAAATGATCTCGGAGAAAACCTGGATTTTGGATGCTCGGTTTACGAAATCACAAACGAGTCGTCTACACTTTGAAAGGAATATACACGAAGGAAATGTGTATGAAGATCCTAAAAAGTCTTCCGGTGAATGGGAAATGAAGGTCATGGCATCGAGACATTCCATGGACCTATCTAAGACATCCAACCATGAACTATTCTCGGACCTCAAAGCCTACGAGTTTGAGCTAAGAAGAAAAGACCAGGAAGAGACATTGCACCCAAAACAAATTTTGCTCTAATTGTTAAAGATGGGAAGAGAGCCGAGGTCAAAGAAGTCATCGACCCGGAAGAAATAGCCCCGATGGTTAAAAGATTCAACAAGTTCTTTAATAAGAACTACAAGAGAGGAAAGGGTGAATCTTCCGAAGACACTCGGCTCCCTCCAAATCAAGGGAAGAAGCCAACCAAGAGAACAGATCGTCAAAAAGTTGAGTATCAAAGGGTCGATAACTCAAGAATGGAAAGAGCTGATCAAAAGGTTGAATATCTATGTTGGAACAGTAGACAACCAAAGTCACTATGCCATTGATCTTGCTCATATCCCGTAGTCGGCAAAGACGAGAGATGAAGAAGAAAGAAAGGTCTTGAGAGAAAGAAGACAAGAAAAGAAAAAAGGCAATGATGCCGCAGAGATCGGGCCGAGACAGCCAAGTCAAGAGAGACAACCGATTGAGAGCGGTGAAGCCGACTACTCAAGTGACTCAAGAAGAAGCCCGATCCGCTTGATGGCCAAAGAACAAGATCAAGAAGATGAGGTACAATCTAACTCAACAAGCTCGGACACTAGTGATAGTGATCGCGACACACACACTTCATCACCTACCGATCTTTATGATTCATTAGGCAAGATGATGAAAGATTTTGAACACATTAAATCCTCACACACACTATTGAATGAGGAAAAAAATTTACTCAAAAGTCAAAACTCAAAGCCGACTAAGGAGCCGAGTACTCTAAGTCAAATAGTCGTTGAAAATGAAAGTTTAAAAGTTTGAAAATGCTAAATTAATAGCACCATTATAGAAAAGAGGAGAATGACCTCAAGAATGTTATTGCCTCATTTACTAAGGCATCTAAATCATTGGATGATCTTATTATGAGTCAAAGAGAATGTGGAGACAAGACATGCTTAGGATTTAATTCCTCCGTGCCATGTCAAACCTCAAGAGTAATTTTGGAAAAAGGATCTTCAAGTCATGAAGAGTCCGAAAAATCCAAAACTCTAAATGTTGCACACACATTCACTCCAAAGCACAATACTAAGCAAACCGGCCTTGGTTACAAAGGAAAAGGAAAAACCGAGTTGAGAGTATGAGAAGAGATTGTGAGTCCTCAAAGAAACTCCAAACAGAAAATACTCAGTAAAGAAGAAGCGAGCTACCAAACATCCCAGAAAAACCCATAAAAGAAATACATATGATGGGAATGGTAGAAAATATCCAAGCCAAGTCGATTGGAATAATGTGAATCTCAAAGACAAACTTATGGAATATAAGCTCGGATGGCAAAGGCCAGAACTCAAAGAAAGGCCATTCCAAAAGTATAAGAGCTTTCATCGACACATATGCACCTAGGCACTACACTCAAAAACACCACAATTACCAAGGAAGGCAATTGCTAAAACACATATGCGGGCATACGGACAAAAAAGAGACTTGTATGAACCAGAATCCCCAAGCAATTTGCCAGGATTAATTATGATTATGGCATCGATAAATGGCAACCCCTTAGAGTCAAATCATTTGGCTATAGGTTGGTTGGATCATCTTACAATTCTAACCCCTCAGGACCGGACAAGTATGGGTACCTAAAACTTAATTTCCTTGATTGCGGGTTCAAGGAACAAAGTGAAAGTGCCAAGGAACCTGGTACATGGATAGTGGTCACATTCCGGACATATGACAGAAATAAGAGAAATGTCAAAATTCAAGGAAGTCAAAGGAGCAAAAGTCATATTTGGAGGAAATGAAGCTCCTGGTGAAATAAGAGGCATTGGATCCATCAAGAGGAATGGATTAGAAATCACAGATGTTGCATATGTTGAAGGACTCAACTTCAACTTATCGAGTATCATCACCTCGTGACAAGGGCTACAATGTTGGATTTAACATGGGTATTTGCCAAATCAAAGATATTGAATCAAATGAAGTGGTACCGCAAGGATGTAGACAGAAAAATATGTATGTAGTGGATTGATCAACCGCAACACCAAAGACATGTCTACTAGCAAAAATACAAATTGAATCAAGTTATTTGTGGCACAAAAAGCCGAGTCACCCGAACTTCAAAACAATTAACAAGGGCAAGAAGTCATCTTGTAGAAGGACTTCCGGACTCGAAGATATAAGAAGGAGAGTATATGTGATGCATGGAAGGAAAACAAATCAAGTCGTCATTCAAAGAAAAGACATGCCCATCCTCTACAAGAATATTGCATCCGCTTCATATGGATCTATTTTGGAACCGGCCAAAGATAAGTGGAAAGAAATACACCTTGGTGGTAGTAGATGACTACTCAAGATATACATGGACAATATTCATGTGTAAGAAGAAAGAAACTCTACAAAAACTACCACACGGTGATGAAAAGGATTCAAAATGAGAAGAGTCAAACCATTATCAAAATAAGATCGGATAGAGGAACCGAGTTTGTCAATGGAATAATAACTCAAAGATTGTATTGAGAATGGTATTGGTCATGAACTATCAGCAAGGATTGTGAGAATGGAGTTGCGAAAGAAGGAAAAGAACTCTCAAAGAAGCTAAAGAAGGACCATGTTAGTCAAGCGGGGTTACAAAAGATTTTGGTGAAGCAATCAACACGACTTGTTACACCCAAAACAGATGTATGATAAAAGACGGTGACAAAGACTCCTATGAGATCCTGGATGGAAGAAAACCAAATGTTTCATAAGAATATTTGGATGTAAATGCTTCATTCACAACAATGGCAAAGACAACCTAAAGGCTTTTGATGCTAAAGTCGATGAAGGTATCTTAGGATACTCAAATTGAAAGCAAAGCCTGAGAATACTCAACAAAAGAACTATGGTTACTGAAGAATCCATTCATGTAGTATTCAATGAGCAAAATGTAAATGGAGAAGACATTGAAGAGTCACCGATAAGTCGAATCATTCAACCATACGTAAGAGTCCCTTGTCAAGTGAAGAAATTTGGAATTATCAATTGAGAAAAAGATGAGATATTTGAATCTCAAAAAAAATTGGAAAATTTGCAACTAAGTGATTACGAGAGAGCGACCACAAAGAACACAAATTACAGCAAGTCGATCAATCCGGCTAACTTACTCCAACCTCGATGTAAGATGGCCGAGAGACCATCCACCGTAACTTGTCATTGGAGATATAAGAGAAGGTGTCAAGACAAGATCTAGAACTCAACAAGAAGCTATGTTCACATGCTTCATCTCGCAAATAGAGCCAAAAGATGTGTCACAAGCATTGGATGACACACATTGGATTCAAGCTATGCAAGAAGAGTCAATCGGTTTGAAAGAAATAAAGTGTGGGAATTAATGCAAAGACCCATGCATCAAAATGTTATTGGCACCAAATGGGTATTTAAATAAAATGAACGAGGAAGGCTCTATGGTAAGAAACAAAGCAAGATTGGTAGCCAAAGGATATTGCCAAGAAGAAGGGATAGATTTTGATGAAACATTTGCTCCCGTAGCAAGATTGGAAGCTATAAGGATGTTTCTTGCCTATGCACTCACAAGAATTTCATTGTATATCAAATGGATGTAAAAAGTGCATTCCTAAATGGTTTATTGGAAGAAGAAGTGTATGTTGAACAACCTCCAGGATTTGAGCGAGAAGACTCTTGGAGACAAGGTATACAAACTCAAGAAAGCCTGTATGGGTGAAACAGCACCGCAGAGCATGGTATGATACCTGTCACAATTCCTAATCGAAAATGGATTCACAAAAGGAAAAGTGGATAGAACACTTTTTAATTCAAGACAAGAAGAGTATATCGCTTGTTCAAATATATGTGGATGACATCATTTTTGGATCCACTAACAAAGAGTCTTTGTGTGAAAAATTTTCAAACCTCATGCAAAGTAAATTTGAAATGAGCATGATGGAGAGCCGACATTCTTCCTTGACTTCAAGTGAAATAGTTGAAGGATGGAACCTTCATAAGTCAAACAAAATACACCGAGACTTAATGAAGAAGTTTGGTATGGAGGAGAAGTCTTCGTAAAAATACCAATGAACACATCACCAAAATGGACAAAAGGATGGCAAGCTTGTAGATCAAACAAGATATCTGAGCACTTATTGGATCATTGCTCTATCTCACGGCCTAGCAGTGCGGACATCACTTTTGCCGTAGGTGTATGTGCAAGATTTCAATCGCTCCAAAAGAGAGCCATATAAAGCCTAAGAGAATACCGAGATACTTGAAAGGAAGCCAAGAAGTAGGCCTATGGTATCCAAAGGAAGGTGGATTCAAGCTAATTGGCTATTGATTCGACTATCTTTGGATGCAGTGGACAGGAGGAGCACTTCGAGCACATGTCAAATGCTAGAAACAGACTAATTTCCTGGTTTAGCAAGAAGCAAAACTCAATAGCCACCTCTTGATAGAATACATAGTCTGCGGGCAAACTTGTTGCCCAAGTCCTATGGATGAGACAAAGGCGGTGAGAGATTATGAAGTTGAAGAAAAAGAAATTCCAATCATGTGTGATTTGCAATCACTCAAAATCCCGTGTTGCACTCAAGAACAAAACATATTGATGTCGATATCACTTCATAAGAGATCATGTTGAAAAGAAGGACATCATCCTGGAATATATCTCAACCGATAAACAACTAGCCGACATCTTCACAAAACCATTATGTGAGTCAAGATTTGAAGAACTCAAGCATGAGTTGGGGCAATTGCTGAAGGTGACACTCGGACAAATCAAAGAAGAGAAATGGAAAGAAAAGGGGAGAAAAAGAAAAAAATGTAAATCGGCCGAGTGAATCACCAGATCGGAAAGACAACTACACCGAAGTCACCGATAGCCGAGTCGCTAAAAGAAGCTGTGAGAAGTAGAGTTAAATCGCCTAAGTGATAATTTGAATAACTTATGAGCAAAGTGACAAAACGCGATGTTTGACTAAGCGGGAATGTTTTAAGGAACACGTCAAAGATAATGATGATGTGTACAAACATAAAGTCGCACACCTAGCTTATGATTGGTTTTGCCGCATTAAATACGAGACATGAAATGCTCAATAGGCGTGCGAAATCCAAGCCGTTGATTTCGATCACAATTCAAAACCGCCGCACGCCCTTTCATAAACCATATTTAAACCATTTTCGTCCGCTTTCTCTCTCACACTTCTAAAAACTGTTCATCTCTTTCTCTCAAAAGGCAAAGGCAAAATACTCGAAACCCTATCAACCTTCAAATCAATTTTCGAGTTTTTTTGAAATAATCCTCGAGAAATGGCACCAACTTATGACTTTACCAAGTTAGGAAAGCAAATCCACACCGGTTCGACGGTGGATTTTTTTAATGGTGAAGCAGGGGTCCGATGACACCCTAGTGAAGAAAATCCGAGAAGTTGGAAACGCCCGGACTAAAACCGTTTCTAACGCTAGAATATCCGATGACCTATGTGGAGGAGGTCGCATAATTCTACGTGAATGCCGAGATTCACGATGAAGGAATCAAGTCATCTGTTCATGGGAAAATGACTATCACCGCCAAGGATTTGGTGAATATTGCTCACTACCGGTGAAGGAGCATCCGAGATTAAAAGAGGCCGATGTGAACCTGGGCCGACGCATGGAAAGAAATAGCCAAGTCCGACGTTGTCGACAAAATAATATACACAAAAACAAGAGATCAGCCAAGGAGGATTATCACAAATTGTTGGACATAGTTGCCAAATGTATCGACATCAAATTTGGCGACTTTGACCAATCGTCAAAGGCAAAACCGATTGTGATGGCTGCAATCATCGAAGAAAAGAAGATAAATGGCTGAGTTTATCTACACAGATTTTGCCCTTAACGTGGGAACAAGTCCTTCAAAGAAGATGGCACATTTGGAGGATCCTCGGGATATGGCCTGGTGATTGGCCGGCTATTGGAGGTGAAAGGAGTCCTCTTAGACATGGGAAGGCTTTCCATGTTAACAAGAGGATGTTCGAGCTAACCTCTCCGGGCGCTCGAAGCGAGCTTACGCCAAGAGAGCTAAAACTGATGAGGGGAATCGGTGACCCAAGATACAAATGCTTCCTCTCGGCCAAGAAGAAAAAAATAACTAAGAAGATCGCGCCCCGCAAAGAAAGAAAACCAAACATGCCCTGCCCCTGCCAGAGTCACCGCCCCCAGGTAGTGTTTGCCCCCTGCAAATCGAGAAGGACTCACAAATACCTTTCTCCGATCGTCAAAAGGAGAGAGCGGCAAGCCAAGACGGCTCTCCTCGAAACAAACACAAAGACGGCCCCCGGCCGCCCAAGACTCGAGAGGACACCGCCTCTCGAACCGAGTAAATCCCCTCGGTACAAACTAAGAGACGAAGAAGACTTGTAAAGCAATCCGAACAGAGAAACCGGTGAGCCGTCGATTCTCGGCTAGCACAAATACGGAGACTCATCAAGAAGTAGAGTCTCGAGATGTAGTTGATGAAACAGCCAAGTCTCTTTGCCAAGGCGATCACAGAGGCAACCCGAAGACATAGTCTGTAGCTCACGCAATTTGAAGCACAAGAAGAACCTACCAGAGCGGATAGTGATGTAATGATCCTATCTCCACCTTACCCGGACATCCAAAATCGTCGTGAGTGGAGGAAATGGAAGTTGAGCAAGTCGGGAACAGTTCCAACGGCCGAGTTCATAGAAGAAGAAGAAGAGGAACTCGCTAAATTTCCTTGGATTAACTCATTGTGCTCCGGCTACGGATGAAGACAATCGCACGTAAATCCTGCGGATCTACAAGGACAAGGAGAGAAAAACAAGTGAAGAAGCCGAAGCACGTGAGAAGGCAAGCATCCGCCCTATCTCCGGCACCACAGAACACACACATCCTCTCCTTGATGTCTTCTCCGATGTGACGAGGAACCAGAGAATGTCTGCCCACGTAAGAGTTGCAAATGCAGCAAGCATTGCACGAATCAAGAATCCTTCACGAGCAAAGATTAATGGAGGGACCAGGAGAGTCATCCGAACACAAACCGAAATCGATCCAATGGGAGTGGTTTTTGTTGCTGCGCTACCACTTCCCACTCACTCGAAAGAAGGCAATAAGGGAGATGGCGATGGCGGGATAGTGGGGACCCCGGTCGAGCCAACCCTATTAAAGGTGTGCTACCACCGCCCCAACGGCTGAGCAATCAATCGAAACAGCCGGGAGTTTGGAGACGAGTGACCCCATTCCAAGTCACTTGGTGCGCCACCGAGGGGAAACTCCTCCACCGCAGCAAGGTCGGAGGATCTTGCAGATGACTCCACAAAGAATGTAGGAGGCGAAGTAGAGAGAAAAAAGTTGCCATCAACGAAGCTCAGGCGATTGAGACTGTCTCGGTGAGGTGACAACCGCTAGAAGGCTAATGACGCCGATGCGGTCGAGGCACATGAAGGAATGAACAGCCGGGAGTTAACACTGGCGATGAAAGTGCAATCCATGGGGTTGAGACTCCAATGGATGCCATGTAGAAGACCCTAAGACAGTGACATCTGTCGAAAGGGAGGACCAAGACCTCGCAAAGCCAAAGAGAGACCGGGCTGGAGGAAATGAAGGCCCACGGGAGGTTGAGACTTCCGGGGTAAAGCACCAAGTAGAGAACATCCCTCCCGGTATCATCGACCCATCCGAGAAGGAGATCGCGCACTTCATGATTCCCGGGACAACCCCGATGTCACTTTTCCGGGATCGGAAGGCGAAGAAGAATTCGAGTCATCCCCCATGACAAATCCAAAAGACTCATTGCGGATGTTCCAAGCACGAGCAAGTCGATCCCAAGACTACTCGTCAAACCTTTAATTTTGATGATGAGCCACCAAAGGAAATCTCATCATCGTCCGATGACGCTTCCGATAAGGCCGAGGACCGATCATGAAATGGAGAAATTGAGACCAACGAAGTGTTAAGACACCAGTGAGGCTCGCCAAGCGGGTCTACTTCACAAATGTAACCCGGTGAACAAGAGACCACCGCTCGGGCTCCTCAAGCTTCGCAGCAGATCGATTCCCAAAAGAACTTCACGCGCACCGCTCATCATCGAATGATACCGAGTTAAGCGGTGATGAATCTTTTGTAGAATCTTTCCCTTTCTCTTTGGAGATACGAGAACTCCACGAAGAGTCGAAAAACGAACAAGCACGCTATTACAAACCAGCTCTGTTCTTCCATCGACACCATTGTTCGGCTAATTATGACTTCGATGTTGTATGGCCATCACCGCAATTGAAGAATCACCAAGCTTCGAGAGGTGTTCAAGGCACTCTTTTTCGAGGTTGAAAGGATGGAGAGGCATCGAGCCTCTTTGGACATGCGATTGGACAACAGAGATGCCACCCTACGGCCGATTTAAGAGGCATAACTTGATTCGAATAAGGGAATGGTGGCAACAACAAAGAAACAATGCGTGTGGAACAGTGAGATACTTGCAGACAATTGTTCAACAAGTCGCTGGTGTGGAGAGCCGAAAATATCGATGCAAAGACAAAGCCGAGAGAACACATTGAGCATATGCATGAAGCTCACATCGCGAGATCAAGGCATTGCGTGAGCAACATACACATGATCTACGAGCGTTTGGAAGAACACATGACCAGAAAATTCAGCCTTCTCATGGCCTGAGATGAAGCCGATTTCACATAATCCAACGCTACTCGATCCAATTCGGGTTGCATACAACGCACGAGATTTGAAGCGAACTCAACCATCAAGACTCGACTTCATGCTTGTCAAAGATGTTCCTGGGGTTCCTCTGTCCTTTGATGATGCCAAAAAGGGGGAAGAGGAATAACTTTTGCTAAATCAAAGCCGAAAAGAAAGGAGCGGTGAGTCGGGAAAATCAGTTGAGGAAGTCTTGAAATGAAGAAAGGAAAGCATGTTGAGGGGGAAGGATCAACAGATGTGACATTGATGATTGCACAAACCCCCAACAAGGTCTCACGGTGACATTATAAGCGAAGCAAACTCCGGTGACTCGCCACTCCAACACTCTGCTTTGTATCTATGGTGAGAAGAGAAAATCAATTGAAGCGGGGATGAAGGAAGTGGAAGGAAGAATGGATGCCAGGGTGATGAACATCTTGAAAGAACACGGAGGCATTCCAAAGAGACAGAGACACCTATGCCATCTCGATGTCGGGTTGAGCCACGATCGGTCGATGAATTTAAAACGCCGAGTCCGAGGGATACTTTGCAAATATGTCTATGGCTCAAGCTTGGGATCATCTTCGGGAAAAGGGTCTCACATTATGTGAAGAAGCCGACAGCAAGCAGACAACGGCGTCGCTCACTGGTCACTCCCCGGTCACTCACTGTTTTTGGGTTCAATATACGCCCAGGTAGAGGAAGAAGCGATGAGTGGAGGAAGAAGCTTGGACCTAGGCCTCTGCGCCCAAGAATATTGAATACGTAGATCCAGGGAAGAAAGGAGGGATCTCTCTTGGGTCGGGCTTGACCAAGTGGCAAATTTGAAAGTGGCGAAAACTAACGCCGAGTATGCAAAAAGAATAGAAGAAGAAAACAAGAGACAAACTCAGCTATGGGAGGAGAGACAGGAAAGATTAAGAAGAGATGAAGCCGCCAGGAAGGCATATGAGAAGAAAAAGAAGCGGTGGCGGAGAAGAAGAAAGAAGAAGAGAAGAAGATCTTGATCAAGACGAAAGAAGGAGACAACGAAGAAGATGAAGTGTTCTTTGTCCAACCCTTCATGTATTTTATTATGTAAATACATACAATGTAAGTCTTTACGTAATAAAGGTATAAATTCTTTAATTTCGTGAAGACAATTTTATGCTCGATACACCTTGTGATTGTGTTGAGGAACAAGAATGATATGATCAATCAAAAAAAGAATTGATTCTGCGCATACATTCTATGTCAATACACTATCTGTATGTATCATTCTTTGTTTGCATCTTTGAATGATTTAAGTTTTGGCATCATCAAAAAGGGGGAAATTGTTAGGAATTTTATTTAGATTTTGATGAATGCCATGTAAAACTTAGAATAGAAAGTTGGCACCCCAATTCTTGCTGTAAAATGTATTGTAACAATTAGAGTGGCCAAGGGGAGTTAAGTCGGCTACGCCTTAACATGCAAGAAGACAATCAAGACCGAAGAAAGACTTCGTTAGACAGTGAGTATGGCAAAGAAGAGTAGACAGAACTCTCAAAAAGCGGTGAGATGCGGTGAGTGGAGCATCACTCAAGTCAACTCAAGAAAAGCCAAGTCTCAAGTTGAAGTGAGAAGAGTCATCTAATGATTGGAAGTCGACTCTAAGTCACCTGGGGGAAAGCAAGGAAATGCAATCAAGTCGAGATAATCGACAAAAAGAACCGTTTAAATAAATCAAGAGATTTACTTAAACAAGTAATATCTCCATACCACATTTCTTGGAGTGCTCGGTCCCCGAAGCGTGCAAAAGGAATGAACAATGGGAAGCACTACACCGTGTCGAACTCGAAAAGGTGAAAGAACAATTCATACGAGGAAATGGCAATTCCAAGGATCGCAAGCCAACGATCGAAAAGTGACTTTAAAAATAAGCATATCTCTTCAACGGGCAAATTTTTGAAAGTTCACTATAAAAGGCTGAGGAGTTTGTTTGAGAAAAAGAGAGATGACACACACGTGAGATATACAAGCTTATTAAAAACTGAAACATTCTCAATCCTTAAGCCTACATTTCGAAGAACATCAATCCAACACTTACCTGTGAAGGAAAGAGAACTTCAATCAGTTGAAGAGGAAAATACTGAAAACAAGGGGTCTACATTCCAGGAAGGATTGTAGAAAGGTTCAAGGTTGAACCAAGTCTTAAGCTTTTGGAGGGCTTCGTGATCAAATCCAAAGAGCTTGAGCAAGTGAGTTGTAGTAACAAACCGCCTGTGAAGAAGCCGAGTCGCACGAGAAGCCACCGGTGAGTGATCAAGGCGTCTCAGACCGAGTCCCTAAGGATCAAGTCATTTGTTGTGATCAAGACTTGTATCCGGATTGTTACCACTTTGTAAACCGATCATTACTTAGTGGATTCCTCCGGGAGTTGGAGAAGAGAGGAGTAGAAGAATTACCCCATCTTCGAACCTCTATAAAAACTTTATTGTGTCATTTACATTTCAAAGCATTTAAATTCTGCACTTTTAATCGCTTATATCTCACGATAAATTTGCTATCCATTTGATAAAATTATAAGTACTAAATCAAGCTCTAAAATCTTGCTTAATCAAACTTAAGGGTGTTAAGTCTTCCAATGAAAATAAAACCAGTTGAGTTAAATTATAGCCAACAAGTGAGTTACTCCATCAACCTTTCAAATTTGAGTCCATGTTGAGAGATTAACTCTCTTGAGTGACTAATTCGATTGTCCATCAAGGACACAAACTGTAGAATCAACTCTGTAGATTTAAAAGGACTAAATCGAAAATTTGGTAAGGTTTATTCAACCCCCCCCTTCTAAACCTTACACTTACACCCCTTGGGACCTACATCACTCTTATGCCGGTCGATTATCAAGAAGTGAGGAAGAATATCTGTTGGATATGTCACATGGCAATACTCGGCCGAAGGACATTTTGTTTGGCCTACAAAATAAGTTTCAGGATAATAAGTCCACCATAAGGACTATCTACAATGCCCATATGAAGAATAGAGTTGTCGAGCATGAGGGTCGATCTCAAATGCAACAACTTATGCATAAATTGAAGGAGTATGGATATTTTTATCATCATAGACGTTGCGAGACGAGTAACACCATGAAGGATATATTCTTTGCTCACCCAACAAGCGTTGAGTTGTTGCGTGCTTTTCTGAGTGTCATTTTTATGGATTGCACGTACAAAACTAATAGGTACAAGTTACCTTTGTTGGAGATTGTTGGTGTGACGTCGACACATATGACATTTTGTATTGCAGTTGCTTATATGGAGTACGAGCGGGAAGATAATTACATATGGGCTTGCACAATCTTAAAATCATTGATGGACCCATCTTCTCTGCCAACTGTGATTATTACTGATAGAGAATTGGCTTTAGTGAATGCAATAGAGACGACATTTCCCACTTCGAGACATTTTCTCTGTCGGTGGCACATTAGTAGGAACATTTTAGCAAATTGCAAAAAAATATTGGCCACGAAAGAGAAATGGGAATCTTTTAACCTCTATTGTAATTTATTGGTCATCGCAGATACTGAGCAATCATTTTATGACTTAATTAGGAGATTGCAGTCAGAATTTTGTGATTATCCAGTTGCCGTACAATATGTAATGGAGCAATGGATGGGGCCATATAAAGAAAGATTTGTGTCTGCTTGGACGAATAATGTCATGCATTTCGATAACACCACAACAAATAGGTAATTCACTTTATTGTGTTCATCATTGTGTTTATGTTATATCATATATATACCTAAAAATTAATATAATAGTGATTGAAAAATCATTATAGGGCGGAGAGTCACCATACAGCATTGAAAAGACAACTTGCGTCTAGTCAGGGTAATTTCGAGATATGTTGGGAACAGATTCACACCCTCCTCGAGACATCATACAATGCAATCAAACATTCTTTTGAGAAGAGCAAAAATGTAGTCTTACATAAATACAAATCGGTTGTATTCATGTCACTACGAGGTATGGTGTCTATACATGCATTGAATTTGATATATACTGAAATGCACCGTGTAGCCGAGGGTAGCGTAGACCCTTTGTTGTGTGGTTGTGTATTGAGAAGGACGTGGGGACTCCCATGTGCTCATGAACTTTCTGAATATGTGAGATTGGATAAGCCAATTCCACTTGATCGATGGACTCAGTGTTTTGGTGATCTTTTCACCAAATTTGAACAAGCACCCGAATCAGAGAGGTTGTTAATTTTGAAAACAATTATGGAGATTACGAATCCAAGAAAAACCTCACTAATTGAGCCTGAAGTACAGCTTCGCACATGTGGCCGTCCTAAGTCCGTAAAGGTTAAATAATCCAAATCAACCAAATGTGACCCGAGTAAGTTCGAGTATGTCAAGTCTATTAAAGATAGTTGTTCACCATGTGAAGAAGTAATCTTTAATGTTGGTCCATCGAATCAACCTATATTCTCTCTGATGCCGAGTCAAAAGCTACCGGTAAATATCGTCTCTTTTATTTGTGCATGTACATATGACATATTTGTTGCTAATGTTCCACTGTTCTTCATGTTGTGTTTCAATAGGTTGTGCGTCAAAAGGACCAGAAAGTGACCATTAGTGGTTTTATGGAGCAGTTTCCAACGCGTTTACATCAATATATTATTGGTACTAAGGATGTTGATAGCGATGGTCATTGTGGTTTCCGTGCCGTAGCAGACCTACTTGGATTCGGTGAAGAATCATGGGGTCGGGTTCGAGGAGACCTATATTATGAGCTGAAGAAAAACCAAGGGTTGTACATGTTAGATAAATGTTTTATCAAGATTTTGATGATTATGTTTAAATGAGTTTTTATACCAAAACAATGTTTATGAATGTTGTCCAAAATACTCCTAAATGATTTAAAATGTTTTTACTAGTTTTTGGAGTATTTATTAGAGTTTATTATTCGATAAAAAAATTGGACAACATATTTGATGTTTTTGTGTTAATTGGTTTTCACACCAAAACAATGTTTATAAATGTTGTCCAAATACTCCCAAGTGATTTAAAATATTTTTACTAATTTCTTGGAGTATTTCCTAGAGTTTATTACTCGATAAAATTGGACAACACTTTTGATGATTTTGTGTTAATTGGTTTTTACACCAAAACAATGTTGTCCAAATACTCCTAAATGATTTAAAATATTTTTACTAATTTTTTGGAGTATTTCTTAAAGTTTATTATTCGATAAAAATGGACAACACTTTTGATGGTTTTGTTTAAATGAGTTTACTATGTTTCTAAATGTTGTCCAAATACTCCCGATCGATCTATAATATTTTTACTAATTTTTGGAGTATTTCTTGAAGTTTATTTTTGACAAAAATCGGACAACATTTCAATTTGGAGGTCGGGTTGAACAAAAGGTCGAACGGTACGAAGGATAGAAAACAAGAAGCGTAACGCATCAAGTGCAAAAATTGAGAGGGGGACGGTCGGTGGTCGTCGCCCGGCCGCACCCTAGGGCGACCGATCGCCCCTAGCCGGTTGACACCCCCTTGAACGGTACTGGATCGCACTAATCTCATTCAACGTTCAAAATTTTCTATAGAGCGGCCGATCGTATTTGTGTAATTTTTGACAAAGACAAAATTTTTACCGTTGGACATTCTATCGCAAGATTTGCTTTATAATTTTGTACAATATTTCTACATCTTGTGATCCTCTTTTTGTAGACAAAAGTGAAGAAGGAGGAGCCTATGTCTATGAAGACTCTCCTATATATAGAGGATGATTTGAAGACACAAGTGTAGAACAACACAAGCAAATATACAACAAGAAATCTGCAAATTTCCAAACTTTCATATTCAACACTCTTGTTGTATTTATAGCCTAAGTATTTCACTTTCACATCTTGAAGTTTAGGCTTTATTTCTTGATTACACTTGCACAAATTGTAATATTCATTATTGAGTTGTAATCTTGATTTTTCGTCAATCATTCAACACAAGACATCCTTGTGAGTATTCTTGTGGAAAGAATACACTTGGGTGATCTAGGTGATAGGTGTTTCAAGAGTGTGGTGCTCTTGAGGTGTTTGAAGAATTTGGTGCTCTTGAGGTGTTTGAAGAATTTGGTGCTCTTCAAGATTGAAGATTGTGGTGATCTTCACAAGGTGCCGTTGAAGGAAGATTGTGGTAATCTTCAAGGGAGATTGTGGTAATCTCTTAAGTGTTGTTGAAGAAGAGTGTGGTGCTCTTCAAGGTGTTGTTGTAAGTTGAATTTGTATTAATTGTGGTAATTAATAAAATTCTTTTTTTTTCGAAACCCATCCCGGATATCTTTGGGGTGGTAGAGCACGTAGTCCCTAGGTGGGGTGAAGCTCTATAAATCGACGTGTGTTGTTTACTTTCCGCACCTTTATTCTTGTCTTGGCGTATTTGATTCGAAAAAGAGGACATAATCGAAAAGATGGAGATAATCTATTCACCCCCCCTTTTAGATTATCGTAGCTGCTTGGAATTACAAGTGGTATCAAAGCCAAACTCTTTGGCAAGCTCGTTCCACATTGCGAGTAAAGAGGAACGATCATTGGCTACGAATGAAGTCTACCTTACCGGCGCCTCCACCACCAAGCCACCACTATTCGATTCCAAAAATTTTACATTTTGGAAAGAAAGAATGGAATGCTATCTACAAGGTTGCGGGTTCGATATTTGAAACACGGTCGTAAATGAAGAATCCATTCCAATGATGGACACACCACACAAAGGCCTGAAAGAGCTCAATGATGAAGAAAAGAAAATCATCTCCTTAAATGGTAAAGCTCTTAATATTTTGTATTGTTCACTTACCATTTTGGAATATAATCATATTGTAGGAATTAAATCGGCACATGAAGTATGGAGAAAATTAGAAGAAGTACATGCAAATGAAAGGAGCCACTCAAAAGCATCTACTTCTCAAATGGATACAAACCCAACATGGGATGATCTTCCTACAACTTCCGACGTCGATGAAAACGAACGATGTCTTATGGGCTTCGAAGAAGAAAACGAGGTAAGTTCAAAACCCTCCACTTCTTATGATAATGAATTACAAAATGATTATAGTGATTTGCAAAATGATTTTGATGAACTTCAAAATGAATTCCAAAGCTTACTTGTTAAATACAAAAATTTGAAAAAGGAATTCAATATTTTGAAAAATAATAAGGATAATTTATTTTCCTCTTATGAATCACTTTCATGTGATCACACCACCACTCATGAAAAGGATAGAATCCTTGAAAAAGAAAATAGTACTCTTGTTGAGGAAATTAATTGCATTAAAAAGGATTTCAAAATCCAACTTGAGTACCGATAAAATGACCGATATTGTTGATGTTCATAGTTGTGATAAATTGAAACAAGGACTTGATCATAAGTTTAGTGTGGTTAATTATGTGAAACAAGTCCCTATGCATGTTGGTCATTATGCTCCTCGTATTATTACTTGTTTTTATTGTGGTAAAAAGGGTCACACGGTTAATACTTGTCGGGCTAGAAATAGCTCTAATTATTATTGGAGACCTAAAAGTCTCAAAGTTAATCCCAAAGGACTCAAATACTTGAGGGTACCACAAAACAATGTTGTATTAGGTACCCGACGGAATAAGAATCAAGGAAAATTCATACCGTCAAGAAGACATCAAATGCCCGCGTCATTTGATCAAAGGAGAATACACCACCACGATAAATTTCCAAGAAGAGGATATAATCAAAAATGGGAAGGACACAACATTTGGAAATGGCAAAGTCATCATCAACAAGATGATTTTAAAAAATGAAGATACTATCAAAAATGGGAAGGACAAAACTCTAGAAATGGGCAAAATTGGAGAAGACATCATCAACAAGATGATTTCTCAAGAGGAAGATACTACCAACAAAGGGAAAGACATAACCCGTGGAAATGGCAAAATTGGTAAACCGTATCTCTCCATTTAAATATGCATTTTATTTTGTTAATTATGCATGTTTTTATTTGTGTCTTAATTGCAAATGAGTTTTCAAATATTTTTTTAAATTCTTTTAAAAGAAGACCTTGCATGATGTTTTTAAAACTCTTGTGTATTTACAATGACTTGTATGAACATTATCTCTTATGAATTTTTATGGCATAAGCTTACTTGTGATATATCTTATTGCTTTAAGCCTACACTTGTATCATATTGTTTTGTGCTAGTCTTGCTTTAAGAATTGTGTAGGATTTATATATCTTCGTCAATGGTTATCTACTCATTATTTGACAAGAGAGACATAAACTATCGAGGTACGCTCATCATCGTTATTCATCTCAAAGACTCGATTTATTTTTGCCATATGCCTATGTGCTTGATTTTCAAGATATTTCAAAGTATTTCATACAAGTGCCATATTTTAGAGGATTTTTCGATTTTTGAAAGGCACTATTTGATAAAGCTTGTTTTATCCTAGACTTGTAAAGGATTGTATTTTGATTTGATAAAACATTTGATTTTTATGCATTTGATTGCTCATATTCATTCTTGTCTAAACTTTTGTTCAAATGCTTCGTTTAAATGAGATCTCACCTATATGCTCTCGGATCTTCAAACTTCAAAAGAGGCCTTATATAGCTTTCTATAAGCTTATTTGAACTTCATGTTTTATGAAAATCTTGATGATGTGTTTTTAAGCATAGTATGTGTTGCTTATTATAGTGTTTCTATTATTCGATATTACTATGCTCTTGTGCAAGATATCTTCTTAAGATTTTGCAGAAATTTTTGGTATTTTGGAACAAGCTTGATGACCAAGGCAAGGTTAGTAGCTCTAAGGTATTATCAAGAAGAAGGTATTAATTTTAATGATACATTTGCTTCCATGGTTTTTCACATTTTGCTTGCCTATTCTTGTTTTAAGAAAATTTCAAGCTTTACCAAATGGATGTTAAATCCACTTTTCTAAATGGTTTTACTCAAGAAGAAGTCTATGTAAAACCTCCGGGGTTTAAAATTTTTCTAGGCCAAATGATTTTTATAAAAGGCCTTGTATGGTTTAAATCAAGTACCCCGTGTATGGTATGATAGACTTAGCTATTTTTGCTAAATGGTTTTACAAGAGGTAAAGTTTATACTACTCTCTTTGTTTTTGAAAAAGGGCAAGATTGTTTACTTGTACAAATTTATGATATCATTTATGGTGCTACTAATGAATTATTGTGCAAGTTATTTTCTAAGTTGATGGAAGGTGAACTTAAGAAGATCATGATGGGGGAGCTAAAATTTCTTCATTGGACTTCAAGTTAAACAGTGCCAAGAAAGGGGTTGTAATTCACAATCAAAGTATACAAAAGTACATTTGAAGAAGTTAGGCATTGAAGAAGGAAGAATCATCTCAACCTCTATGGCTACCAATGTAAAGTTTGACAAAGGTTGAGGAAGGCATATTGATTGACAAACATATTCGAGGTATATTCACTAACTTTTCTTATTCCTTTAGACTCTACATTTTCTATGCCTTATGTCTATATGCTCGAATTTTAAAACTATCCCAACGAATTTAATTAAAGTACCGTTAAAAGAAATTTTCAAATATTTGAAAGGCATTTCTTCTTATGACTTGTATATCCAAAGTTTAAAATGTTCACATTTTTCGAGATAATAAGTCCGGTGATAATAATTTTTCAAAATTGGTTCATTATAACCGAACTATATATATTTGAGATTCGATATATTTTTTTCTAAGGGATTGTGTTTCTTAAACAAAAATTTGAGATGTGCTTAATTCCGTCTCAAAGATAACTCGCGGACATTTGTTTTTTAACCGCCGAGTATTTTACCTCATTTCGAGCTTGATTAAGACATAATGCATATTGAATGAGGTCTATGATTGCATTTTGCACGTTTTTAAAACTTAGGGGCGAAAAATCGGATTTTTTGGTTAAAACTTCGGATTTTGGAAAACAGAATGAACCACTGGGCTGACTGGGGCAAAGCCGACCGATCGCCCATGCCGTCGACCGGTTGCCCATGCCCACAACCGGTCGCCCATAGCCAAATCTTGGTTAAAATTATTTCTGTTCTCAGCATTTGTCATTTTGGTCTTTTGTGTTCATTTTTCGTCCCTTTCGCATTTTGCACACAAATTTCACTTCAAATTTGTTTTATTACATACATTTTATATTTTGGACTTCATGAGGCTCGATTATCATCATCATTGCTCATATTTACCGATTAAATGGTAAGAATTTCTCCTTTTAATCTCAATTGGGTTGAACCCTTGAGAATGTGCTTATATCTTGTTATTTTGATGATTGTTTTATTACATACATTGTATATGATGATTGTTGATGAATGAATATTTTTGTATTGCAATTGGTGATGAAATTGTTTGGCTTAAATGAATTACAAAGGTGTTATATATCTCTTGTTTTATTCGACGCACGCCAAGTGTTCGACAAAATGTTTCTATGAAAAATTCATCACCTACATGATTCTCTTGATTTGAAAAGTCTTATAAGTTTATAGAGATCATGTTTTATCAATCAAATGAGCTTTTACAAATCAAATGAGTAATTTTTCCCTTTTATTCGGAATTTAAGCTTAAATGTTCAATATGCTCGATAAATCGATTAAATTGCGCACTTTGATATAATTGTATGATGTTTCTATCGTGCTAACATTATTTTTGATGATTCCAAAGGGGAGAAACAAGAAAAACGCTCATACGCTCAAAGAAGCGAACATAAGCTCGCAAGAAAAGCTATAAGCTAGAGCTTTTAAAAGCCAAAAGCTATGGATATACTTAGTCCATGTGATGTATTATGGACTTCTATGCTTGACTAATGACGCTTTTGTGAAAGGGGGAGCTTTTAAGCTCATGAAATCCAAGATTTTAGCTTGTAGTTGTTTGCCTATACTTATCTTTGTTATGCATATTGATAGGGGGAGCTTGTGCAAAAATATTTTTTTAAACTTCTTTGCTCCTTTCCTTGTGATGTTGCTTATGATAAATGTTGCTTGTGATGGATTGATGTTTTTAGACCGGATAAATTTTTTTTGTTTTTAAAATCGTTTTCCTAAAATTGTTTTGGTTTGTAATCATCAAAAAGGGGGAGTTTGTTAGATAAATGTTTTTATCAAGATTTTGATGATTATGTTTAAATGAGTTTTTATACCAAAACAATGTTTATGAATGTTGTCCAAAATACTCCTAAATGATTTAAAAATTTTTTACTAATTTTTGGAGTATTTCTTAGAGTTTATTATTCGATAAAAAAATTGGACAACATATTTGATGTTTTTGTGTTAATTGGTTTTTACACCAAAACAATGTTAATAAATGTTGTCGAAATACTCCCAAGTGATTTAATTCTTAGAGTTTATTGCTCGATAAAATTGGACAACACTTTTGATGATTTTGTGTTAATTGGTTTTTACACCAAAACAATGTTGTCCAAATACTCCTAAATGATTTAAAATGTTTTTACTAATTTTTTGGAGTATTTCTTAAAGTTTATTATTCGATAAAAATGGACAACACTTTTGATGGTTTTGTTTAAATGAGTTTACTATGTTTCTAAATGTTGTCCAAATACTCCCGATCGATCTAAAATATTTTTACTAATTTTTCGGAGTATTTCTTGAAGTTTATTTTTGACAAAAATCGGATAACATTTCAATTTGGAGGTCGACCGGTCGAACAAAAGGTCGAACGGTACCTGAAGGATAGAAAACAAGAAATAGAATGCACTGAAGTGCAAAAATTGAGAGGGGACTGGTCCAGCTGGGGGCCGACCGGTCGCACCCTAGGGCGACCGGTCGCACCCCTGGCCGGTCGACCCCTTTTGAACGGTACTGGATCGCACTAATCTCATTCAACGTTGAAATTTTCTATAGAGCGACCGGTCACTGCTGTGTAATCTTTTTGACAAAATCTTGTACCATTGGACATTCTAGGCAAGATTTATTTATAATTTTGTACAATATTTCTACATCTTGTGAATGTTTGTAGATAAAATATTCTATGAATTATAAATAGAGGATGATTTGAAGACAAGTGTAGAACAACACAAGCAAATTGATTTTTTTCCAAGCTTTCAATTCAACACATTTAACTTTCACATCTTGAGGTCTAGGCTTTATTTCTTGATTACACTTGCACTCAAATTGTAATATTCATTATTGAGTTGTAATCTTGATTTTTGGTCAATCATTTAACACAAGACATCCTTGTGAGTATTCTTGTGGAAAGAATACACTTGGGTGATCTAGGTGATAGGTGTTTCAAGAGTGTGGTGCTCTTGAGGTGTTTGAAGAATTTGGTGTTCTTCAAGATTGAAGATTGTGGTGATCTTCACAAGGTGCCGTTGAAGGAAGATTGTGGTAATCTTCAAGGGAGATTGTGGTAATCTCTAAAGTGTTGTTGAAGAAGAGTGTGGTGCTCTTCAAGGTGTTGTTGTAAGTTGAATTTGTATTAATTGTGGTAATTAATAAAATTCTTTTTCTTTTTCGAAATCCATCCCGGATATACTGGGGTGGTAGAGCACGTAGTCCCTAGGTGGCACATTTTTAACAGGCATTCTGTTCAGTAGACTGTCATATGGCACGATGGTGGCACGGTCGCACACTATGATCGTGCCTTCATAAGCACGATGGTGGCACGGTCGCATAAACTGTTCGTGCCTTGTCTAGGCACGATGGTGGCACGGTCGTAAATGCAATGATCGTGCCACATGCATTGACTCTATTATAATATTGTCACGTTGAAAACGTTTCATAAGAACTTTATTATTACATCACAACCCTCCATAGTACATTACCAACCCTCATAGTACATTACCACCTAACAGAGTACATTACCAACCAACCTAGTACATTCTACAACCAACCTAGTATCACTGATAACATAGCAGAAAAAACCACAACACAAGCAAAGATTACAAACATAGCGCACGACCACCCAACTAGTACACAACATACACCAAGAAGGCAGGACGGCTCAATCGGTGTCAACTCTCGAGCGTTGCAAAGATCATATTGAGCACCTTCATCGGAGAAGAGTAGCCATCGAACTCCAATGGATGGTCACGGGTGTAACCTGGTAGCCCCTCGAAATCAATGTCCGGCACCTCACGAGTGTTGAAAACTTCAACACAGTCACGGTACCTTGGGAAGCCGTTAGTCCGGAAAAACCATTGCATGTTGTTCTCTTGCCTATCATGAGCCCAATATTCTGGAGTGATGGAAACCCTGTTAGTGTACGGGTTGAAATTAACACCCGGCAATGCTGTAAAACACTGGTAGTCATGAAAGTGGGTGCGCATCATATGGATCTTAATCTTGACTTTAAGGACAGGGAAATCCGTTTGCATGGCTTCAGATAGCATGCGACTCAGTTCAACAAATATGCCGTTGAAGAAATTATCAAAGCAGGCTTCTTCCTCCTGGGAAGTCCAACCAGCACCACGCCTATTGGCCCTAGCGATCTCATTCCTTGTTCTTACCATTTTCTTGTAACAAAAATCATAACAAACATGTTTGATAGAATATGTTGCCCTATTAATCAATAAATTAATACAAAACCCTGGATGTTCGGATTCAAACAGTGTTATATGTTAATGTTGTAACACTGAAACATACGACACACTCACACAGGAAATATAAATAACACCAGGATTTTTAACGTGCTTAGATTCCTCAATCTTAATGCACGAGGCCACGCCTGAGAAGAAGAAACAATCCAATATTAGAAAATCAAAGCTTATTACAAATACGACTGGATTTACGAATAGCATAAAGACTCCCTCTTTATCAATTCACCAACACTCGTATAAAACTAATCTCTAGATTGAATCTTCGACAATCTCAACCTTGTTGGACTCCCTCCAACTTCAAATCCCTTGAACGGTTGAGTCGATCCACGCCGTAGATCTTCACCTTCTTCTCCCGAAGAATAAAAAAAATGGAACAAATGATTTCTTGAAGAAGTGCAAAATAAGGCTTTGTCTATGCTTATGCTCGATGGCTTCTCCAAGGTCTGACTTCTCTTCTTTATAGCCATCAAGAAGAAATCATATCCCAGATTTCAAGATGGACGATTTCTTGCAAAAGGAAGGAAAGAAAACAAAATCATTTCCTTGTGGGTAAGAATCAATTACACAAGGAAAGTGATTTAAAAGGAATAATTGGCAATCTAAAAAGATGTTGAATCAATTAGGATAAACATTATCAATAATATCAGCAACATTCACAAAATAAAGATCTTGCCAAAAAACACAAACACGAACCGGCATAAAATCCGCTCGGATTTCGTGAGCTGAGCTAGTGTTGCATTACCAGTGATACAACACTAGAACATGCACTGTGCTAAACGGACCAAATTTGCCAATTTCAATAACACTAACAATCTCCCCCTTTGGCACTTTTGGTCAAAACAACACTTAACAGGATATATATAGGATATGACAAGAGAAGTCAATAACAGAAACCTGCAAGTTAGCACAGTTCAGAAAAGCATGCAAACAGTTCAAATACATCCAACACTTTGTCCAAAATACTAGTTTAATAGAACTAGTTTAACCCAGTTTATCATTTTAACAAAAACAAACAAGAATATTCAGAGATGCTGCAATTTCAATCAGAGCCACTAGCCTCCTTCGACTCCCTCTCAGAGTCAACTTCATCTTCAGATGGAGATTGAGACTCCCCCTCCGAAGCAGCATCTTCCTTAGCACTAGACTCCCCCTCAGAATGTGCTTCTTCAGTAGCAATGGCTGCATCCGCCAAGTCATCAAGATCATCATTAACTTCTTCCTAATCACATGACTTTTCGGACTCTCCCTCAAGTGGGTCTCATCTCACCATCTCACTTGACTCAGTTTGTTCCCCCTTACTTGGGTCTCACCTCACTTGAGTCTCCTCTCTCCCCCTTTTTGACCAAAAAAAGACAAACAAAGCCAACCAAACTTTGGCTATTTTTTGGTCAAAACAATCTCCTACAAGAAAATGTATGTAGTCCTTACCAAAATTGATGAGAGAATGAACCGCAAAATTGGAGTGATACAAATGGCGACTATGGGAGTTTCCAATAAAAGCTTCCAACTACAAATTCAAATATTTTTGGAAAAGTCACATAATTCAAGGTGTGCAATTAATCCAAATAAGCACAAATGAACAATACCATTTATTATCAGAGACAAATTTAAGGAATAAATCATTTCCAAAAATAATACACCACATCGAATCAAGAGAGAAGATATTTTCCACAAGCCCAAAAATGATCCTGAGGGATGTCTAGAATGATGAGTTTATTTCGACAAGAATAAAAAGCGTTTTGGTGCGGTAACCCTTGAGTGTTGTACCACATTTTTCAAGAACACCACCATACAAAGTCAATGGATCAAAATCCTTTTCCCATTTAATAAATCTTTTGAGTGAAAGGAATCGTGAGGAAGAACAATTAGCCAGTCGGTAGCTTTCGCTCCAAAAACATGGGTAGCTCTTTCTCGAGAAGATCATAACAAGATTCAAGCATATAAAAGAACATAGAACAGTTCACAATCGAATAGCTTTCACACACAATGTAAGGGCAGCTTTTTTTTTCAGTCAAAGGCCCAAAAATAAAAACATTTTCCATTGGGAAAAATCATTCATTTGCAATTTGATCCACAATTATTTTTAGGTAGAAAATTCATCAAAGGAGTACTCAATAGGGTTCTGACAATAAAACGAGAAAAGCCAATGAAATGATCATAAAAATGCAAAATGTCTAATGCACAAGAATTAATATCAAAAAGAGGTTGCAACACATCAAGAAAGAGAAATGATGCACATGGTGTTGCAACACTGAAACCCACACTAGTCAGAAAGAACAGACACCCCAGACCAAGTTTTCGGGTAATTAAACCTTTCAAAGTCTAGGGCTTTGGTGAAAATATCGCAATTTGATTCTCGGTGGTAACAAAATCAATGGTAACAATCTTATTCTCAACCAAGTCTCTAATAAAATGGTGTCGAATATCGATGTGTTTAGTTCTAGAGTGTTGCACAGGGTTTTTAAAAATGTTCATGGCACTTGAATTATCACGATGCTTGAAGAGTTTTCTCTTCAACCCCATATAATCAACACTTGTATCATCCACAACATTTGAGAACAAAAGCTCCCTAAGGTTGTATATTCGGACTCGATAGTGGATGGGGATACACAACTTTGTTCCTTACCGTAGTACCATGAAACTAAATTGTTACCAAGGTAGACACATCCTCCAGGAGTGCTCTTTCGATCATCGATATCACTGTCAAATTATCATCACTAAACACAGTCAAGTTAGTGTTTTGACACTTGGTGTTGTAACACCGAGCTCTTCCCGCAACAAATAGCGATTAGCGGAGGACCTATTTCCCTTGAGAATACAATTGTCGAATTATCAAAGACATTACAAACATTCTTATCAAATTTGACACAAAAATCATCATCACACAATCGGCTAATGCTAATAAGATTAACTTTCAAGCCTTCAACATACAAGACATTTTTAAATGGGGAAGTCCTACGACATTTAACGTTCCTTTTCCCAAAACCTTTCCTTTAGCACCATCACCAAAAGTGACCAAACCGTTTTCATGTTTTTCAAAATCAATGAGTTTTTCCAATTCTCCGAGTCATATACGAGAACACCCCTTTGTCAAAATACCATGATTGATCACATTAGCCTTTAAAGATGTGTGAGCAACATTACAAGAAAACGCATTTTTCCTAACCCGGATTTTCTTGGGTTTGTTGGATAAATCAACTTTAAAACAAGGAGTGTTTCTTTGGTAATGTTTGAACACATGAAACTGCACTCTGCCTTGCCTAAAGTGTTTCTGACGACGATAACAATTAGGTCTTATATGACCAGGACGATTGCAATAGTGACAAATAGGAACAAATCCATTTATTTTTCCAACATTATTAGATAAAGTTTCTTTTTTAACAAAAGCATTTTTAGAATTTTTATCCTTTCTAGCAAAATTTTTGTTAGAATTAGAACCTAAACCAATACCCGCACGATCTTGATGATATTTTCCTTGAGATGTAATTTCATCTAATCTCCCTCGATGCTCGTTTCGAGTTTTTGACAGAATTTTTCATCTCATTGAGTTCTTCCTTCACTTTAACAAGTTCTTCTCTCCTATCGGTATCAAGTCTTTCGAGTCTAACCACTTCCCCCTTGAGTATCTCTTTTTTCCAGATAAGAGATACAACTTTCTTTCTCGAGTCACATTTGTCTTCTTTGACGAATTCGCATTTGTCAAGCATCTTTTGATAAATTCTTCTTAGTTCCTCATTCCTTGACTGCTCATCTAGATCGGACTCATCCTCGTAACTCTCAATATCGAATTGATCTCTCTCTGCAAGAAGTACGAGTTTAGACATCTTTCATCGAAAGGAAAGTTAGTGTCATACATGCTTGGTGTTGTAACACGGAAATAGCACTGGGGTGCGTTTCATTACGACCAACCTCTTTGTCAATGAAGGTGAATGATTTCCCATTCTTCTTTCGAGTATTTGCACATTCAACCTGGATGTGTCCAAAGCCACCACATTCTCTGCATTGAATACTTTTGCTTTAGATCGAGGATTTGATTCTTCTGTTCTTTTGACTGTTAAGGAATTGAGGGCGTAAAATCGAACTTTCTTCATAAACACAAGGCATGTTAGCAACAAATACAAAACAGGATCTCACTAATAAGAATTAGTGTTAGGCTCTGATACCAATTGATAGAATATGTTGCCCTATTAATCAATAAATTAATACAAAACCCTGGATGTTCGGATTCAAACAAAGAGTGTTATATGTTAATGTTGTAACACTGAAACATACGACACACTCACACAAGCGGAAATATAAATAACACCAGGATTTTTAACGTGCTTAGATTCCTCAATCTTAATGCACGAGGCCACGCCCAGAGAAGAAACAATCCAATATTAGAAAATCAAAGCTTATTACAAATACGACTGGATTTACGAATAGCATAAAGACTCCCTCTTTATCAATTCACCAACACTCGTATAAAACTAATCTCTAGATTGAATCTTCGACAATCTCAACCTTGTTGGACTCCCTCCAACTTCAAATCCCTTGAACGGTTGAGTCGATCCACGCCGTAGATCTTCACCTTCTTCTCCCGAAGAATAAAAAAAATCGAACAAATGATTTCTTGAAGAAGTGCAAAATAAAGCTTTGTCTATGCTTATGCTCGATGGCTTCTCCAAGGTCTGACTTCTCTTCTTTATAGCCATCAAGAAAAAATCATATCCCAAATTTCAAGATGGACGATTTCTTGCAAAAGGAAGGAAATCAGAAAACAAAATCATTTTCTTATGGGTAAGAATCAATTACACAAGGAAAGTGATTTAAAAGGAATAATTGGCAATCTAAAAAGATGTTGAATCAATTAGGATAAACATTATCAATAATATCAGCAACATTCACAAAATAAAGATCTTGCCAAAAAACACAACACAGAATCTGGCATAAAATCCGCCCAGATTCTGTGAGCTAGTGTTGCATTACCAGTGTTACAACACTAGAACATGCACTATGCTAAACGGACCAAATTTGCCAATTTCAATAACACTAACAATGTTCATCCAAGATTTAATTAGCTATGATTCATCAATTTAGCTACTATGTAAAAAATTACCTGTATCGTCAACACAACCAAGATTAATGCAATTTTGTTATCTACATTTGAACATACACATGTATTTATAAGTGTAATGCATGGACCCATGTGTAATGTAACTTATTTTCACCATTTATTGCATGGACCCATGTGTAATATGTAACTTATTTTCACCATTTAATGCAAGGACTCAGTCAATATGTTACTTATTTTCACCATTGAATGAATGGACCCATGTAATATAAGTAACATAAATCTAACTCTGAATGGAAAGATTGTCTGTCCCCAACTAACAAGTCCATTTAATGGATGGACCCAATTGAATATGTTATATACTTTCAACATTTAATGCAGGACCCACATAATATATGGCACGATAGACAAGATCATGATCGTGTCAAATTTTATCGATCATTTCACATAAGGCACGATCGACAAAAATGGCGATCGTGCCATCGTGCCACATTGACAGGAGACTCAGCATGCGACCCCAAATTCACTTATACCAGAGAGTTAATCAACAACCAAATTCACTTATACCAGAGAGTTAATCAACAACCAAATCATCCAAATCATTCCTAAATCTTACCAAGTTATTCAAGTTAAACCAAAACATATTATATAAAAACTAAATATACAAAATATATACACTTTCAACTAAATACCCACAATATACATAATTCCAACTAAATACTCACAATATACACAATCTAAATCAAGGGGGAGGGGTCCAAGTCGATGCATCAGTGCTAAATTTATACACCGTAATTGCTAAATGCCGACGATACATAGTTTTTATATACTCCTATGTGTTAAGCGTCGGGTCAAATGCATTTATAAGAAAACTTTCCACCCTCCTCAACGCAAACGGTCCATGTTCGTGATTTTTCTAACCGCAAGTCTACGGTGTCAAGTTTAAATATAGAGAAGTAGGGTTGTCGAATCCACATGGAATAATTGTCGAATTATCGCTAAGTACTATAATATAGTAGTCTAACTTTATTTAGAATTTCAATGTTTGATGGAGTTGATTATGCTAAAATACCAAAATTAAATCAAGAATATGAAAATATCAATGAGTTTATACAAATGATTAAATGAATTCTAGAGGTGTGATGAATCTAGTTATCCCTTATGTTATCAATATGGTTTATCAATCATCAATTACCAATTTATAAGTCAAGATTTCTACAATAATCATTTCCTCTCTCAAGTGCCAAATGATTTTAGATTCAATTGGGAAATCAATATCTCTATAAAAATCACCAATTAAAATATCAATAAAAACTATGAATCTTGATAAATGACTTCAAAAGATTCACAAATCTCTCAATTCTATGAGATCCTAGGTCATGCTATTCCAAGGTCATGTATTCAATTACCTCTCTCAAGTGTCAAATCGAATACACCAAACAATCTAAATTATTGATCAAGTAATTTAGAAGCAATAGTTCCAAATAGCACAAATAAATTGATAGATCTAGATTGACAAACCACAATCTTAAAACACAAGTTCAAACATAGATTACACCATCCCTCTAGAATTATAGAGTTTAGCTCATGATTGAAGAAAATGAATCCATAAGAATACAACAATACATCTTACAGGATATGGAGAAAGCAACAAAATAAGAACAAGAGTTGAGGGATCTTCTCTATTTCTAGATGATAGAGCCTCCAATCTTATTATCCAAGCTCTTCCCAAGATGTTCCAAACCTTCTTCTTTGTCTTGTGGCTGTTTTCTTGTCTTCCCAAGGGTCCAAGATCCCTAATTTCAAGCCCCAAGGCTAGTATTTATAGTCCACAAAAATCCAAGAAAGGGGTAGGTGAAACGGGAAATTCCGCTGGCAAGGGCGCCAAAACTCTCGTGACGCTAATTATCGCCGGGCGCTGCATTGCCGGCCGGCGTTAAGCTGCAGCGCCCACCCGCATCAATCAATCAGTTTTCCACCCGGCGCTGAGCTGCGGGCGCAGGCGTTACACGCCACACAAACCAAACCCAAACCGCAATCCTTGTCGCGGGCGCTGCGGCTCCCAGGGCCGGGCGCTGCAGCGCTCGCCCATCTTTAGGCACAAAATGCGATTTTTCCTTTTTATCAAACGCGATTTCTTCTTTTTTCGCTCCGTTTTTCATCGTTTTCTTCATTTCTCGGCTACCAAATCTGTATTGACTCATCATCGACACTAAATGAAATAAATTGGACTCTAACGACTCTAAATACACCCAAAAATAAAACTAAATCCTAATCTATTTTCAAACGAAATTATCTCTTCAACTCACCAATTGCCAAACGAAATGGCTACCTTCACTTTTGTTGAATTTTCAATTATTCTCCATTTACGAGCCTCTATTTTCAACATTTTTTTTCCAAAACCCCCAAACTTAATCTTTTGCATATTTTCACATATGGGGTTTCATATTTTCTTTTTCTCGGCAACTTCATGCGAGTGAACACATACCTTACTTATCACATCCTCCTCAACCTTCAATCATTTTGTGTGTATGAGTGATGGGTAATTAGGATTTTCACATATAAGCTCAAGGTAAAAGATTGGTTCCCAAAGAACAGGTCTAATAGGCTCAAAAGGGGACACTAGTGAAATTATATCGTACAAAGGTAGTAATTTTGGCTCTAGCTTATTCAAACATGGCCTACATCATTTCCTTAATGTTATTTCACCTAGGATTTCGCCTCAATTAGTGATCGAAAAAGTTCTAGAATTCGGTGGGATTATACAAGCAACACTCAACTTCATTAATCATTTTCAAATAAGTTAACAGAATTATGCATGAATATGAAATCAATGAAGCAAAATATAGATCACCACTTAAAAGCATGCTCTCGTGACTGTCCAACTCGTGATCAACAAATCTACTTAGTCATGCAGTTCTACAGTTCAGCAAACTACCCGATCGACTCAACTCGATAATTTTTTTTTGACACGACTCAAAAGACACAAATACAGATTACACCCCCCAAACTTAAACTGAACATTGTCCTCAATGGAGAGAGATAAAAACTTTCCTGGTAGCCGGATCGCCTAGGACTCATCATCGGAGTCGTGTGGTGAAAAATGAGCAATAGGACCTGGTGGTGGTGGTGTCGGGAACTGGAACTGTGGGTGCGTCTGGCTATATATCTGGGCAAGTACTCGGTTGTGCTCATTCACGTATTCTTCTCGTGCCGCTCTGTGGCGTTGCTCAGCTACAAAAGCCCTTCTCAATTCTCTTACTTTGCGAACTAATGCGTCTGAAGGGTTGTTGTCGTGATGTGAGCGTCTAGAACGAGAATGTCTTGCCGAACGGATGGAGCATCGATATTCGTGGTTGGGCATGAGTATCGGCTCAAGAGCTGGTAGGGCAAATTCGGGATCAAGGATATATCCCGCGCCCTTCAGATTAGGCACACCGCCTGCCCATTCGTCATATGAAGCAATAGTAGCCGAATCTATAGGTCCCTTAGGCTTTTCCAACGGCTCGGAGCTATCCCATTTAACACCCCTCTTTATACATAACCCACAAATTAAACTCGGTAAGACTAGTCCCCCGGTTTTGGGGTGTAGCATTTTGTGATGAAGGGGCGTTGCAATAATTACCGGGTCGGGTGTATGTCAAGAATAACTAATGCATATAGAAGATGGGCTCGTTCTTAGTTACATCACTGACATGCTTGGTTGGTATCAAATTGTTGCATATGAAGTGGTACCAAGCTCGCCCATACCGACTAAGACTCGTGTGCGGAAAAGCAGAAGCACCTCCCACAACTTTAATATGACGTACCACAGTTCCAGGCCGACATAAGGTATTACAAATCTCCTCCATACTCGGTGGTTGCTAGATAAATTCAACATACGGTGAGTGATCCACCTCCGGTAGTCCATAATATTCTCTTATCGCTTTTGTATGAGTGTATACTTTTTCTACTCCACGTATGAAAACCTCCGAGCGATAGCCTGTTTTGGTTTTTGCATTCGCATAAAACTCTCGGACAATATTCGGTGTGAATTGTCCAGGTTGGGCACAAAGTTTTTTCCATTGCTTCTGATGTATCATTTGTGCAAGTTCACCATCATTCGGCCCCGGTTGTAACCCCTGTTCCGTCGTTATGCTCTTTAAGCATAATGTGTCATAATACAACTATTGTGCTTCCAAGTTAAGAAAACGGTCTTCAACATTTTCCTCGGAAGTACTTGCCACGCTTTTGCCCTTGCTTGCATTCTTTGTTCTTGGCATTGTAATTGATCTGGAAATCACCTGAAAAAAATAACACAAGCAAAATAACACATAGAACGCACAATACGAGTTAGGGGTTAGGAATTTTGCAACAACTCAAGAATTATGCATCTTTGTCATCAATTCATGATCAAATAACCTTTAGTACACAATGATGACAAGCATCAAATGCCTAGGTGTAATATTTTTCATTGAGGCATTTTAACAAACACCTTGTAGGCATATATGCAAAGAAGAGATGAACACCAAATTTGAAATTCAATTCATGCCCAATTTTCAACACCAACCAATTCAAGCACAATATAGTCATATATCATCACAATTTATCAAGAATTTCGAAATTACAATGATATTGCACATTCCCACATTTCAACCTTAGGCTAGAAAATTTGAAGAAAATTGGTGTACAATTGAAGCTCACTTACCCAATTGATGAAGATGATGATTAAGTTGCTCAGTTGCCCACTTGAATGATGTATAAGTGGAAGACTTTGTGGAATTTTTGTAGAAGAAGGAGAAATAGGCGTGTGAGGGTGTGTGTGTTGTGTAAAAAAAATAAGGCTGTGAGCAGCCTTATACTTACTCCCTTTCGATCGGCGGCTGTAGCGCTTAGGGATCCGGCGACTGCAGCCTCAGCGTACACTCCGCCAAAACTGTTGCCCTGTCATGGAGTGCCAGCTGCAAAGGTCCAAGGCATGCAGGCGCCATGCCATCTTTTAATTTTTTTTTATATAAATTAAAATCTCAATTTAACCAAAAATTTAAAATCACACACAAATTAATTCACACAAAAATCACACAAAAATCACACCAAAATTCAAATAAATACACACCAAACTAAAAGAAAATAAAATCACACAAAAATTCGATCACACGAAAATCACTTGGGTTGCCTCCCAAGAAGCGCTAAATTTATAGTCGTTAGCCGGACTCAACTACTCGGGCTCAAGGATTTTCATCACCAAGTGGAAGATTTAAAACCTTTCTTGCTTCGTTCCCGAAATAATGTTTCAATCGTTGTCCGTTTACTTGGAACGAATTCCCATCGTTTCCTCTCAACTCGACGGCACCATAAGGAAACACACGTTCAACCACAAATGGTCGGACCATCGCGACTTGAGTTTACCCGGAAAGAGTTTCAATCGAGAATTGAACAATAACACTGTTGGCGGGTAAGAATTCACGCCGCAAAATCATTTGATCATGCCATTTTTCGTTTTTTCTTTATACATTTTGGCATTTTCATATGATTTTTGACGAAATTCTTCCATTTCGTTTAATTGAAGTAATCGGTTTTCACCGGCCTCTTTTAAGTTAAAATTCAATTTCTTAATTGCCCAATAAGCTCGATGCTCAAGTTCAATCTGCAAATGGCACGCTTTACCAAACACCAATCGATATGTGACATACCAATGGGTGTTTTATAAGCCGTGCGATAAGCCCACAAAGCATCATCGAGCTTTTGTGCCCAATCCTTTCGATTAAAACTCACCGTTTTTTCAAGAATTTGTTTCACTTCACGATTGGAAATTTCGGCTTGACCATTAGATTGAGGATGGTAGCCAAGCGCAATTTTGTGGCGCACACCAAATTTAGCAAGAAGGTTATTAAATAATTTATTACAAAAATGCGTACCTTCATCACTTACAATAGCTCGAGGAGTACCAAACTGGGTGAAAATATGCTTGTGCAAGAATTTTAGTACTACCTTAGCATCATTCGTTGGTGTAGCAATCGCCTCAACCCACTTGGAGACGTAATCAACCGCAAGCAAAATGTACAAATTTCCATAGGACGCGGGAAATGGCCCCATAAAGTCAATACCCCATACATCAAACAACTCCACCTCCATTATGTTTGTCAAAGGAAGCTCATGACGCCGTGAAATATTACCAACCCTTTGGCATCGATCACAAGTCTTTACAAAAGCATAACAATCTTTGAATAATGTTGGCCAATAAAAACCAGATTGTAGTACCTTTGCAGCTGTTCGGGTTGGCCCGAAATGTCCACCGTAAGATGAGGAATGACAATGTTGAAGAATCTCTCCAATTTCTTCCTTAGGAACACAACGGCGAATGATAGAATCAGCGCATCTCTTGAACAGTAACGGGTCATCCCACAAATAAGACTTAACATCATGTAGGAATTTTTTCTTTTGGTGTGAAGTCAAGTCTGGTGGCAAAACTCCTCCCGCAAGGTAATTAACAAAATTTGCGTACCAAGGTAATGATGTCTCCAAGCACGCATAATTTGTTCATCAGAAATGATTCTTTTATTGGACTCTCAATCACCTCGTGAGGTTGTTCAAGCGCGGATAGATGATCGGCAATCACATTTTCGCTTCCTTTTTTATCCCGAATCTCAATATCAAATTCTTGCAAGAGCAAAATCCATCGAATTACCGAGGTTTTGCATCCTTTTTGGAGAAAAGATATCGGATTGCCGCATGATCCGTATAAACAATCACCTTTGTACCCACCAAATAAGCTCGGAATTTATCGAATGCAAAAACTACCGTCAACATCTCTTTTTCGTGGTGGTGTAGTTTTGTTGGGCGTTGTCCATGGTCCTACTTGCGTAGTAAATTGCTATAAAAATTCTGTCTCGCCTCCGACCAAGAACGACACCTTTGCATAATCACTTGCATCGCACATAAGCTCAAATGGTTGAGTCCAATCCGCACTATCATAATAGGAGTCAAAACGAGTGCCTTTTTTATCCTGTTCAAATGCCGCAAACAAGACTCATCAAAGCAAAATATATCATCTTTTTCAAGGAGATTACAAAGTGGTTTAACAATTTTTGAAAAATCTTTTATAAATCTCCTATAAAATCTCGCATGCCCTAAAAAGCTTCTTATGCCTTTCACATTTGAAGGTGGGGGTAGCTTTTCAATAGCCACAACTTTCGCCCGTCGCCTTCCAAACATGTACAAGAAATACGATGCCCAAGTACAATCCCTTCTTTGACCATAAAGTGACATTTTTCCCAATTAAGTATAAGATTAGTTTTCTCACAACGTTGCAAAACCAGAGATAAGTTATGCAAACAATGGTCAAAAGAAATACCAAAAACAGAAAAATCATCCATAAAAATCTCCATGATTTTCTCAACCATACCATGAAAAATCGCCATCATACCTACGAAAAGTAGCAGGTGCATTACATAATCCAAATGGCATCCTGCGAAATGCAAAAGTACCATATTGACATGTAAAAGTGGTCTTTTCTTGATCCTCAGGGGCAATGGCGATTTGATTGTACCCTGAATAACCATCAAGAAAACAATAGTATTCGTAACCGCAACAACCTTTGTCCAACATTTGATCAATAAAGGGGGGGAAAATGATCCTTACGAGTAACTTTATTCAATTTCCTATAATCAATACATACTCTCCATCCTGTGACAGTTCGTGTAGAAATTAATTCATTGTTATCATTTTTCACAACTATCATACCTCCCTTTTTAGGAACAACCTGTACCGGACTCACCCATGAACTATCAGAAATGGCATAAATGATACCGCCTTTAGCAACTTTAAAACCTCATTTCTCACAACTTCTTTCATTGCGGGATTAAGTCGTCTTTGGTACTCAATAGATGGTTTATAAGATTCTTCCATTAAAATTTTGTGCATTACAATGGAAGGACTTATACCTTTCAAATCGAAATATACCAACCCAAAGCCGACTTATGTTCACGAAGCACACGCAACAACTTATCCATTCGGGTGAAGATAATGAAGCGAAACAATTACCGGGTAAGTTTTATCTTTTCCCAAAAATGCATATTGAAGATGTTTTGGAAGTTCCTTTAGTTCTAAAGTACCTTTCGGAATATTTTCAATATTGGCATTTTCTAATGCTTCCTTTTTTGTTTTTGTTTTACAATTTCTTTAGCCTCAAGGAAAGAATAAACTCAAGCAAATCAATATCATCACTATCTTCCTCATCACATTTCATTATTGAATTAATCAAACAATGTTCTAACGGATCTTTTAAATCTTGTTTTATAACTTCCGTTTGATCACATTGTTCGATCATATCAATAAAATGACATGTGTGAGGTTCTTCTTGAAATTTCATTGCTTTATAAATGTTAAACAAGACTACCTCATCATCATTTACCCGTAATGTTAACTCTCCTCGTTGCACGTCAATTAGAGCTCGTTCCCGTTGCTAGAAAAGGTCTTCCAGGAATCAATGGAATTTCATGATCTTCTTCCATATCCAACACCACAAAGTCCGCCGGAAATATGAATTTATCCACTTTGATCAACACATCTTCAATCACTCCTCTTGGGTAGGTGAGTGATCTATCGGCTAATTGCAATGTGATGGTGGACGGCGTTATTTCTCCAAGGCCAAGTTTCCTAAAAACAGATAACGGCATAAGATTAATGCTAGCACCTAAATCACAAAGAGCCTTATTAAAATAAGAATCACCAATAGTGCAAGGGATAGTGAAACTCCCCGGATCTCTTAATTTTTGTGGTAGCTTTCTTTGCAAAATGGCGCTACATTCTTCTGTGAAGATTGACGGTTCGTATGCCTCCAAACCTTTTTTTCTCGACATCACATCCTTCATGAATTTTGCATAGTTTGGCATTTGCTCAAGTGCATCGGCAAAAGGGATGTTGATGTGAATTTTCTTGAATATTTCCAAAAACTTGGAAAATTGAGCGTCCAACTTTTCTTTCGAAATCTCTGTGGAAAAAAGAAGAGAATTTGGTAACACATTATCGAATTGGAAATTGGTTTTACCTCAGTTTTTGCATTTTCTGATTGCTTATCAATGCCCTCTTCATTGTGGAGTGTTTCAGAGCTTGCTTCAGGTTTATTGGTGGCGTGAGTAGGCATCTTTGGTTTATCATATTCCGTTCCACTTCTCAACTTAATGGCCTTGCAATGCTCACGTGGGTTCACCTCGGTGTTACTTGGAAACGTATCAACTTTTCATTTGTGAATTAATAGTTGTGGCCAATTGACCCACATGTGTTCCCAAAGATTTGAGATGACTTCCAATTGTTGTAACCCTTGAACCTAAATTTTCTATGTTAGAATCGGCCTTGTTCACCCTTGCTCTTGATTCTACAAGGAATGAACTAAGTAATTCTTCCAAAGACGGCTTTTGTTCTCCCATGTGTGTACTCGTACTTGCTTGGTTTTGAAACCCCGGAGGTGGTTGCAACACATTTCTCGTATTGCTATACGAGAAATTTTCATGATTGCGAAGTCCCGGATGATAATGCGTCAGCAATTGATTCCCTCGATTGTTGAAACCCCGATTGTTCACATAATTCGCTTGTTCCGTATCGGGATTCACAATTTTTTAACTTATCTCCATGACTGTCTCTGGTGTTTATTTTCCACCCGAATTTAGTGTAGCATTTTGCTTTGACAAGGCGGAAATTTGAGAGGCCAATGCGGACATAGTATCAAGTTCAAGAACACTGGCCACTTTTCTTGGCGTAGATATCTCAGAAGGCCATTGATAACTATTGGCAGCCATTTCTTCGAGTAAAAGCATGGCTTCACTTTGAGTTTTAGCCATCAATGTACCTCCTGCTGCAGCATCTATAATAGTTCTCAAATGCCCATTCATACCATTGTAGAAATACTGAACTTTTTGCCAATCTGCGTACCCGTGTTGTGGACACCTCCTCAATAATTCTTTGAATCGCTCCCAAGCTTCGTAGAGTGGCTCAAAGTCAAGTTGATGAAATTGAGCAATCTCACTTTTCAGTTGAAGTGTCTTGCTAGGTGGAAAGAATTTTGGCATGAATTTTTCAGTGAGATCATTCCAACTAGTGATACTTCCAGGTGGGAAGGTTTGAAGCCATTGTCTAGCTTTATCACGAAGTGAAAACGGAAATAACCTCAACCGAATAGCTTCATCGGGAACCCCATTCATTTTGATAGTGTCACATATCTCGAGGAAAATAGCCAGATGAGCATTCGGGTCGTCTACGGCACTATCCCCAAACTGATTCTGTTGCACCATGTTTATTAGGGTCGGCTTCAATTCAAAATTATTCGCATTGGTAGGTTGGCGAACAATGCCCGAATAATTTTGATTCGTAGTTGGTCGAAAATAGTCTCGAATGGCCCTTTCCCATGGTGCAACAATAGGTATGCGTTCTTCATCATCACCGTTTCCTGCCATTTTTGCAAATTCAATTCTGTGCGGCTCTAATCTTTCGAAGTGTTCTTTTAATTTCTGGATCAAATAAGATTAAATTAGCACTTTTATTTTTTCGCATCAACAAGAGAATGCAAAAATGACAATAACCCTATTGTAACAAAAAAAAACAATCTAAATTAAAGTAAAACTACTAATTAATAATATTAGCGCAAATAAGATGAATTATTCCCCGGCAACGGCGCCAAAAACTTGTTCGTGATTTTTCTAACCGCAAGTCTACGGTGTCAAGTTTTAATATAGAGAAGTAGGGTTGTCGAATCCATAGGGAATAATTATCGAATTATCGCTAAGTACTATAATATAGTAGTCTAACTTTATTTAGAATTTCAATGTTTGATGGAGTTGATTATGCTAAAATACCAAAATTAAATCAAGAATATGAAAATATCAATGAGTTTATCCAAATGATTAAATGAATTCTAGAGGTATGATGAATCTAGTTATCCCTTATGTTATCAATATGGTTTATCAATCATCAATTACCAATTTATAAGTCAAGATTTCTACAATAATCATTTCCTCTCTCAAGTGCCAAATGATTTTAGATTCAATTGGAAAATCAATATCTCTATAAAAATCACCAATTAAAATCTCAATAAAAACTATGAATCTTGATAAATGACTTCAAAAGATTCACAAATCTCTCAATTCTATGAGATCCTAGGTCATGCTATTCCAAGGTCATGTATTCAATTACCTCTCTCAAGTGTCAAATCGAATACACCAAACAATCTAAATTATTGATCAAGTAATTTAGAAGCAATAGTTCCAAATAGCACAAATAAATTGATAGATCTAGATTGACAAACCACAATCTTAAAACACAAGTTCAAACATAGATTACACCATCCCTCTAGAATTATAGAGTTTAGCTCATGATTGAAGAAAATGAATCCATAAGAATACAACAATACATCTTACAAGATATGGAGAAAGCAACAAAATAAGAACAAGAGTTGAGGGATCTTCTCTATTTCTAGATGATAGAGCCTCCAATCTTATTATCCAAGCTCTTCCCAAGATGTTCCAAACCTTCTTCATTGTCTTGTGGCTGTTTTCTTGTCTTCCCAAGGGTCCAAGATCCCTAATTTCAAGCCCCAAGGCTAGTATTTATAGTCCAAAAAAATCCAAGAAAGGGGGTAGGTGAACCTGGGAAATTCCGCCCCGGGCGCTGCGGCGCCCGCCCATCTTTAGGCACAAAATGCGATTTTTCCTTTTTATCAAACGCGATTTCTTCTTTCTTCGCTCCGTTTTTCATCATTTTCTTCATTTTTCGGCTACCAAATCTGTATTGACTCATCATCGACACTAAATGAAATAAATTGGACTCTAACGACTCTAAAAATACCCAAAAATAAAACCAAATCCTAATCTAACATACTCAATTAATTGGTAAAATACTAACTTAACAGTCCACAACTATGACTATCATGTTGTTCGTAATTCTTCGTTGGACCAACAATCTTGACAATCCAACAATTCTCACGAGGAGTCAACTCCGGACGCTCCTGGTAGAAACCAGTTTGCCGTAGCAAAACTAGAACAATACGCGCAAACGGATAAAGAGACGCACGGCGGTCAAGACTGACCTCACGCGGTAGCTTGTGGATGTTGGAGTCATAAATCCAAATCTTGTTTTCCTTCAGTGATATCCTCACCACAATCCAATGATTGTTGATGTTGTGGATAAAAACAACCTGCAAAAAATCGATTAGAAATTAGGGAGTATGAACAAAACAATAATTAGTTAATTAATTTATACCGAAAAGAGATAGTTCTTACGTGGTCCAACGAACTCCATGGATGCACCCCACCCCAAAGAGGCCATTCACCATAGACTACTCCACCAGCGCGCCAGAAGGTCAGCTGGTATGACCTTTGGCTGGGTCCCGTCAAACTCTGCATGCGGTGGGTTATTTCCATGTAGATCGGTCCATAATTTTCTTAGATCAAGCTGCATAATGAAAATATATTTGTTAGTGAAAACACGAATGTACCGAAACAAAATAAATGACACATTATGGACTATCTATCTAAGAAATACATGAAACTTACAGTGAACTGTGTGTCAAGCAATCCCATACGATCTCGCACTTGGGGATGGACCACTACACCAACCAACTCAGGCTTGCAATGTAGTAAGTACTAATCAATTTGCTGTAACAAGAAAACAATAAGGTCAATTGTCAATGAACATGAACAAATAACACCCTGGAAATGAAAGGAAAAAAAACATTAACATTGTGTTACCACAGAATCCAAATCAATGGTGGGCGACTCGATATCCTTAAAGAAACTACTGCCAAATGTGCAAAGCGCGTATCCAACATTGCGGTTGAGACAGAAAACTCGTGTTAAAATCACAAAACAACAATAGTGTATTTGAATTCATATATCGATTTAACTTACCTCTCATCACTATCTAAGAACCACATATACTCAGCATGTGTGGCATCCTCCTTACGGCACTCGTGTGCCGTGAAAGGGAAACGAAGGTACCTAGATGACACTCGTGCTCTCACAACACGAAGAGACATATCATCCCCTTCAGATGTGGGCGGTGAACCCTGTGCCGATGCACCAATCCCAGTTTGTGTCCGTACATCTGTAGGGGATAGATCCAACGCAGTCCCCTACAGCACCGACGATGGAGGAGGAGTAGTCTACTGGCCCACCACCTGGGGGGAGTAATCTGCTGGCCCACCACCGCGGGGGGACTAGAATCCTGTACAATGAAGGAAACTTCATTAAATAACAAAATTCAAAAGATATTCTATTCTAAATGTTTAACAGGAAAAATAAATAAATGCGCACCTGAGCATATACCGTACGCTGAATGGCAGGATATACAAGTACCCTGACCTCCTTCCACACGATAGGCGGTACCATAGCAGATACGTGCTTCTGGACCAAATTTGGCAGGATCTGCTGCACAGAAGGTGGAACCTCCTGCCGCACCGCTGCAGGAACCTCCTGCTGCATCCCAGTCTAGACCAAATCCGAAACCAACGCCTCGACCTCCCGCCGTACTAAATGTGGGACCAAGGCCTCAACTACACTCTCAACCAAAGTCGGCACAATGGCCTCCACCTGTTGCCGCACCAATTCTTCTAATAGCGCTCGATCGGCAGCTAGAGAGGGTATGGAGGTGTGTGGAGGACCATCTGGAGCAACGCCCTCGGGGGCTGGACGATCATAATCACCCATCTCAATATGTGGATCCGCATCAAGGGGATACTCGTCATCCATCAATGAAGTCAACTCATCTGTGACATGGACTGAAGATGTGGTGCGTCGACGCTTTGAAGCTTGAGGAGTAATAGGCGTCGTGGACTTCTTCTTCCCGATCGGGTTATCCCGATGAACATAAACAACACCGGATCGGAGCTCGAGATTGACATGCAATAGATAAGGAAGCTCATTGTCCCTCGCAGTCAAGGTCCGGTGCGTATCAATCTACAAAATTGCAAGAACAAAGTCAGTAATTAATTAATTATTACCATAAGTTAAAATTTGAAAACCACAAATTACATTGTGTACCTGACAGTCAAGAAAGCCATGCAGATTCATGGAGGACTTCGAAAACTTCCACCATGTGCAGCGTGGAATAGCAATGTCTGAGGCTGGAACCCCACATGAATCCCCCAGATTGGCTATGGCCTCGTACGCCCATATCTAAGAAGAACAATAAAAATAGTTAAATTATAAGATGTATGTACTAAATGTAAATTATAAGATGTAAATTACATTAATATCACTTACCAAGAAAGCCGAAACAAATCCGTAAATACGAAAATTACTCTTGGGCTCGGTGGGTAATAGTGAAAGATAGTGGCATAAAATCTGGAATGAGTACTTCCCCCAGCAGAAAGACTCCCACTGATCAACGTGATCAACCAAAGTCCACCACAAATCCTCAATGATTGTGGACCTTGGTGTTAGATAAATATTTTTATCATGATTTTGATGATTTTGTTCGAATTTGTTCAAATGAGTTTTTAAACCAAAATAATGTCCCTAAAAGTTGTCTAAATACTTCCGACCGTCTTAAAATATTTTTACTATTTTTCGGAGTATTTTTTGGAGTTTATTTTCGATAAAATATTGGACAACACATTTGTTTCAGGCTCGACCGGTTGCCCTATAGGGCAACCCGTACCTGAGTTGAGTTTTGAAACAGAAAATGGGACGTAAGAAAAATGGGGGAGGTCGACCGGTACCTGGGAGCAACCCTTTTGGTTCAGTCTTCTCTGTTTTGTATTTTCTTCAACCCCAACCGGTCATAGTCAGGCGGCCGGTCCGCACCCTTGTTTATCAAAGAAACTCCGTTGCATTTTGAGATGACTTTCCCTATTTTGTGGGATTGATTTCTAACACTCTATTGATGATTTTAAATGGTTTCTTTTGCAGCAAATCACTCCCCAAGGAGGAGCCTATGTCCGGAAATGAAAGCCAAGTCCTCTCCTATAAATAGAGGCTTCATTCAAGCAACAAGACACAACACTCTACACAAGCAAAGAGCAATCAAGCAAACACTTTCATATATCTTGTTGTATTAGCCTTAGCACTTTAATTTCACTTGCACAAATTTGAGGTCTAGGCTTTCAATTCTTGATTACACTTGTACTCATATTGTATCAATTATTATTGAGTTGTAATCTTGATTTTGGTCATCATTCAACACAAGACATCCTTGTGAGTATTCTTGTGGTAAGAATACACTTGGGTGATCTAGGTGATAGGTGTTTGAAGGTTGTGGTAATCTTCAAAGGTGTTGTAAGAGGATTGTGGTAATCCTCAAGGTGGTGAAAGAGGGTTGTGGTAATCCTCAAGGTGTTGTATTAATTTTTGGTAAATTAATAAAATCTTTTTCTTTTTAAAATCCATCCCGGATATCTTTGGGGTGGTAGTAGATTAGGCCCTAGGTGGGTTGAACTACTATAAATCGACGTGTGCTATTTACTTTCCGCACTTAGCATTTCATCCTTGCTTGAGTTTTACGAAAAAGAGGGCAAAATCTGAAAAACCGGGATAATCTATCCACCCCCCCTCTAGATTATCGTAGCCACTTGGACTAACAAGTGGTATCAAAGCCAAACTCTTTGGCTAGCTCGTTCCGAGTAAAGAGGAAAGATCCATGGCTATATATGATGCTTATCTCACCACCGGCGCCTCCACCAACAAGCCACCACTATTCGACGCCAACAACTACGCATTTTGGAAAGACCGTATGGAGTGCTTTCTACAAGGGTGCGGGTTTGACATTTGGAATGTGGTCATTGAAGGAGTTGATCAACCAACCAAGAAATCGGAGGATGGCACCTCGACTCCTAAACCTTTCAAGGAGTTCGATGAAAACGACAAAAAGGCTTTCTCTCTAAACGGTAAGGCCTTAAATATTTTGCATTGTTCTTTACGACTCACCGAGTATAATCGCATAAGAGGCATAAGGTCGGCACATGAGGTTTGGGAAAAATTGAAGACAATTTATGAAGGGACTAAGAAGGTCAAGCAAGCAAGAAAGACCATGCTTGTTAAAGACTTTGAAAACTTTAACATGCATGATGGTGAAAGCATCTCCAAGATGGTGGAAAGGCTTGATAATATTGTCAATCCTCTTGTGGCCCTCGGTAAAGTCATCTCCGAAGAAGACAATGTGACTAAGGTATTAAATGCTCTTCCCGGCTCATGGTCCGAAAAAGTAACGGCAATCACGGAAGCACAAAACCTTGAGACACTCAAGTTTGACGAGCTTACTGGAAACCTCCTCATCTATGAAGTCTATCTCAAGGAGAGGAAAAATTCCAAACCATCCACAAATCAATCGGGTATGCAAATTATTCCTAAAGGTCTTGCTTCTTCTTCTAATAATGCATACTATGATAATGATGATGATGATGAGGAGACGGCCGCACTTGTTCGAAAATTTGCAAAATTTGTGAATAAAAATAAAGCAAGAAAACCAAGAGATAATGCTTGTTTTAAATGCGGAAAACCCGGGCACTTCATTGCCGATTACCCAAAGCTCGATGAAGAGGAGCAAAAGAAAAGGAAGCCTTTCACGAAAAAGAAGGCTCTAAATGCGGAGGTGAAAACGTGGGATGAACTACTCGAAACAACCGATGACGAAGGAGAAACCGAACACAGTCTCATGGCCATAGACGATGAAAACAATGAGGTACGCTCTAACTCTTCTACTTCCTCCATAGTTGATGACTTGCAATGTGATTTCGATGAATTGCAAATTGAGTTTCAAAATTTAATTGTTAAATACAAAAATTTGAAAAAGGAGCATAAGGAGCTTAAGGTTGAAAAAGAAAAATTATTTACCTCTTATGAATCTCTAGACAAAGCTCATGCTCTTACTCTTACTAGAGTTCACTCTCTTGAAACTGAAAAGGAATCGCTCACAAAAGATATTGAATGTTTGAAAAATGATGTGCATCGTTTCAACATAAGCACGGATAAAGTCACAAAAATTTTAGATGCACAAAGAGGTGAGCATTCCAAATTGGGACTTGGTTATAAGTCATATCAAAGTGTTTTTAAGAAAAATAACCAAGGTCCAGCTTTTGTACGTGCTAATAGTTATAATACTCCTACTTGTTTTTATTGTGGCAAAGTTGGACATTATGCTAATAATTGCAAATTGAGAAATAGCTCTAGACATGTTTGGAGACCCAAAGGTCTCAAGACTAACCCCCATGGACTCCAAAACTATAGGGTACCTAAAAGAAATTCTTTTGTAGGTAATAGGGGCTATAACAACAATGGAAGATTCAAAATGGCTCGTGGACAGCGGATGTTCACGCCATATGACCGGGAGGAGAGAACTTTTTACCAACATCAAGCTCCAAGAAGAGGGTATGGTCATGTTCGGCAATGGCAAAGGAAGAATTCTTGGAAATGGAGAAATTGGTAACTCTTCTTTCTCTCTTAGTAATGTTCTTTTAGTAGAATGGCTTAAGTTTAATTTGATAAGTGTTAGCCAACTTTGTGATTCAAATTATAATGTTTCCTTCAAAAAAAAAAAATGTCTTATACTTAAAAATGGTGAAATTATTTGTGAAGCAAATAGAAAAGGCAATCTTTACAAAATTTGTACAAGTGATTTGGTTAGTCAAAATATTTCTTGTTTAGTCGCCAATAATGATTTAACTAGTTTATGGCATAGGCGACTTGGACATGTTGGATACAAGAATTTGAAAAATATTTACAAAAACCAACATGTGAAAGGACTACCCAAATTGAATTTTGAAAATCTTGGCTTATGTGACACTTGTCAAAAGAACAAATTAGTTAAAAGTAGTTTTAAGCCCAAAAATGAAATTTCCACAACCAAACCTCTACAATTGCTTCACCTTGATTTGTATGGGGATATTGGTACGGCAAGTCTAAGTGGAAAACATTACACTTTCGTTATTGTCGATGATTTTTCTAGATATACTTGGGCTCTTTTTCTTACCAATAAAAGCGATGCCGTTAATGAGTTTGTTAAGTTGTGTAGACTCATTGAAAATGAAAAGGAATACACTATTAAGTCTATTCGAAGCGATCGAGGTGGAGAATTTGATAGTGAATTTAGAGTCTTTTGTGAAACCAAAGGATATGCTCATAATTTTTCGGCTCCAAGGACACCTCAACAAAATGGAGTAGCCGAAAGGAAAAATCGGACACTACAAGAGATGAGTCGGTCCATGCTCAATGAATTTTCACTTCCAAAATATTTTTGGGCCGAAGCCGTAAGTACCGCTTGCTATGTCATTAATCGAGTTTATATTCGTCCTAAAATGAATAAAACTCTATATGAGCTTTGGAAAGGTAAAACTCCAAATATTAGTTATTTCAAGATATTTGGTTGTAAATGCTTTATTTTGAATACCAAGGATCAATTGGACAAACTTGATCCTAAGGCCGATGAAGGGATATTTATGGGATATTCAACAAAAAGCAAAGCATATCGGGTTTACAATAAGACTAGTGGAGTTGTTGAAGAATCCATCCATGTCAAATTTAATGAAACTTCGGGTGTTGAAAGAATACCTAATGATGAAAGTGATGAAGATGATATTATTGAACAAATTGTTCAAGTTGATGATCAACCATCTACATCAAACGATCAACCGTCCACTTCAAATGGTCCTCAAGAAGATAGAGGTGATACCTCGGATCTTCCCGTTGCATTAAAATTTAAGGGAGATCACCCAAAAGATCTTATTATTGGTGATCCCCTTGACAAAGTGATGACCCGGAGAAGATTTGCCGAGAAAGCTTTTATTTCTCAAAAAGAGCCTAAGAATGCTAAGGAGGCCATTGAGGATGAGGATTGGTTCTTAGAGATGCAAGAGGAGTTAAATCAATTTAAAAGAAATGATGTATGGGAATTGGTACCTTGTCCTCCATCTCAAACTATTATTGGTACAAAATGGGTATTTCGGAACAAACTTGATGATCAAGGCAACATTGTTCGAAATAAGGCAAGGTTAGTAGCTCAAGGGTATTGTCAAGAAGAAGGTATTGACTATGATGAAACTTTTGCACCCGTAGCACGTTTAGAAGCTATTCGTATTTTACTTGCCTATTCTTGTTTTAAAAACTTCAAACTTTACCAAATGGATGTTAAATCCGCTTTCTTAAATGGTATTATTCAAGAAGAAGTCTACGTAAAACAACCTCCGGGGTTTGAAAATTTTTCTAGGCCTAATGATGTTTATAAACTTAAAAAGGCCTTGTATGGTTTAAAGCAAGCACCTCGTGCATGGTACGATAGACTTAGCTCTTTTCTTTTGCAAAATGGCTTTATAAGGGGTAAAGTTGACACAACTCTCTTTGTTTTTGAAAAAGGGCAAGATTGCTTACTTGTGCAAATTTATGTTGATGATATTATCTTTGGTGCTACTAATGATTGTTTGTGCAAGAAATTCTCTAAATTGATGCAAGGAGAATTTGAAATAGTGATGATGGGGAGCTCAACTTCTTTCTTGGACTCCAAATTAAGCAATGCCAAGAAGGCATATACATTTCGCAATCAAAATATACAAAAGAACTTTTGAAAAAATTCGGCATTGAAGAAGGAAGAACCGTTTCTACTCCCATGGCAACAAATGTCAAAATTGACAAAGATGAAAAAGGCAAGTCCGTGGATGAATCAAAGTATCGAGGTATGATTGGTAGTTTACTTTATTTAACCGCTAGTAGATCGGACATTCTTCATGCCGTATGCCTATGCGCTCGTTTTCAAAGCAATCCCAAAGAATCTCATATGAGTGCCGTTAAAAAGATTTTTCGATATTTGAAAGGCACTATTCAATATGGTTTATTTTATCCAAAGAATGAAAATTTTTCTCTTAAAGGTTATAGCGATTCGGATTATGCGGGAAATATTGATGATCGAAAAAGTACTTCCCGATCATGTCAATTTTTAGGCGATTGCCTAGTTTCTTGGTTTTCAAAGAAGCAAAACTGTGTTTCTCTTTCAACGGCGAAGCCGAATATATTTCCGCCGCTTTTTGTTGTACTCAACTTCTTTGGATGAAACAAACCTTAGCGGATTACAAATGCTCTTTTGAAAATGTACCTATCTTTTGTGATAATATAGCCGCTATAAATATTGCTCAAAACCCGGTTCATCATAACCGTACTAAACATATTGAGATTCGACATCATTTTCTAAGGGATTGTGTTTCAAAACGAAAAATTGAGATATCTTTTGTACCATCTCAAGATCAATTAGCGGTCATTTTTACTAAACCGCTATCTTCCGAGACTTTTGCGTCGATACGAGCTCGGTTAGGCATAATTCATATTGAATGAGGCTTACGTTTGCATTTTGCATATTTTTAAAACTTAGGGGCGAAAAATCGTATTTTTGGTTGAAAATTCGGATTTCATTAAAAATGTCAAGACAGTGGGCTAAACAGGTTGAGGGCAACCGGTCGCCCTCAACGTCGCCCGGTCGCCCTCAACCTCGACCGGTCGCCCTAAGCCTAAGTTTGGATTAAAACCGTTCTATCTTCAGCATTCTTCATTTTAACTTATTTTGGCCATTTTTCGTCCCCTTTGCCAAATTCACACAAATTTCACTCAAAATTTGTTTTCATGCATTCAATTCACAACTTGGACCTTATATAGCATGTTCATCATCATCATGGCTCATCTTTTCCGATCAAATGGTAAGAATTTTTCTTCCTTTGCTCAATTGGGTTGAACCCTTGAGTTTATGACCTTCTTGTATATTTCTTGATAATTTTTGCATATAATCTTGATGAGCTCAGTTATTATATTGTATTGTATGATGTTTGATGTGCATTGGTGATGAAATTTTTTGGCTTGAATTATTTACAAGGGCTATATACAACTTCTTTTATTTTTCACGCCCACAAAGTGTTCGATAAAATGTCGCAATGAAAATTTCAACTTCTACATGATTCTATTGCTTCCAAAAGTCTTCTATACTTATTGAGATCATGTTTTGGCAAATAAAACGAGCGCATGTACTCTTCATGATACATTTCTCCCATTTTCTTTGGATTTTTAAGCCTAAATTGCTCAGCGGTTGATAAACCGACTCTTTTGCGCACTTTGATATAATTGTATGATGTTTTTATCATCCTAACATTCTTTTTGATGATTCCAAAGGGGGAGAAACAGGAAATTGGCTCGTTAGCCAAAAGAAGCTAATAAAAGCTCGCAATAAAAGCTATAAGCTATGGCTTCCTAAAGCAAGAATACCTAGTCCATGGCTTGTATTATGGACTCAATTGTAAAAGATTATAAGTATTGTGACGGGGGGGCTTCTGCTTTATGATGTTTAGGCATCTTATATAAGCTTATTATAGCTTGTGCTTCTAGCTTATGCAATATCTCTTGTTGATATGCTCATAGATAGGGGGAGCTTTGTTTGAAATGTTTTCAACGGATAGTTCACTCGTAAAACCGGAAAATTTATTTGTTTTCAAAATCGTCCTCGAGTAAATTGTTTTGGTTTGTAATCATCAAAAAGGGGGAGTTTGTTAGATAAATGTTTTTATCATGATTTTGATGATTTTGTTCGAATTTGTTCAAATGAGTTTTTAAATCAAAACAATGTCCTTAAAAGTTGTCTAAATACTTCCGACCGTCTTAAAATGTTTTTACTATTTTTTGGAGTATTTTTTGGAGTTTATTTTCGATAAACAATTGAACAACACATTTGTTTCAGGCTCGACCGGTCGCCCTATAGGGCAACCCGTACCTGAGTTGAGTTTTGAAACAGAAAATGGGACGTAAGAAAAATGGGGAGGCGACCGATCGACCGGATGGTCGACCGGTGAGGGGCGACTGGTCGACCCCCTGGGTCGGCCGAGCACTGGGAGCAACCCTTTTGGTTCAGTCTTCTCTGTTTCGTATTTTATTCAACCCCAACCGGTCATAGTCAAGGGCGACCGGTCGCACCCCCCTCCGACCGGTCCCCCTGTGTAAAATTTGCTGAAATTCAATTTCAATCTTATCTCTGCGCGACCGGTCGCACCCCTTGTTTATCAGCAAACTATCCGTTGCATTTTCAGACAGTTTTTCCCTATTTTGTGGGATTGATTTCTAACAGCTCTATTGATGATTTTAAATGGTTTCTTTTGCAGCAAATCACTCCCCAAGGAGGAGCCTATGTCTGGAAATGAAAGCCAAGTCCTCTCCTATAAATAGAGGCTTCATTCAAGCAACAAGACACAACACTCTACACAAGCAAAGAGAAATCAAGCAAACACTTTCATATATCTTGTTGTATTAGCCTTAGCACTTTCACTTGCACAAATTTGAGGTCTAGGCTTTCAATTCTTGATTACACTTGTACTCATATTGTATCAATCATTATTGAGTTGTAATCTTGATTTTGGTCATCATTCAACACAAGACATCCTTGTGAGTATTCTTGTGGTAAGAATACACTTGGGTGATCTAGGTGATAGGTGTTTGAAGGTTGTGGTAATCTTCAAAGGTGTTGTAAGAGGATTGTGGTAATCCTCAAGGTGGTGAAAGAGGGTTGTGGTAATCCTCAAGGTGTTGTATTATTTTTTGGTAAATTAATAAAATCCTTTTTTCTTTTTGAAATCCATCCTGGATATACTGGGGTGGTAGTAGATTAGGCCCTAGGTGGGTTGAACTACTATAAATCGATGTGTGTTATTTACTTTCCGCACTTAGCATTTCATCCTTGCTTGAGTTTTACTAAAAAGAGGGCAAAATCTGAAAAACCGGGATAATCTATTCACCCCCCCTCTAGATTATCGTAGCCACTTGGACTAACACTTGGATCCCACGCAAATAGCAAAAAATATGCAACCAACAACTTCACCACCTTCAACTCATCAGATGGATCATCACGGAATGCACCGGCTGTAAAATCCAATAGTAGATCATCCATCGACACCTTAACACCACAGTAGTATCTATCATACAACCCATTGGGAGGCAGAACGTGCTTGGTGTTAGGATCAAATGTGGTGGGGGCAAAGGATAGCCCAGTAATCAAAGCGTACTCATATTTGGAGAACCGAATCAAACGGTTTCCAATCCAAAACCAAAATTCCTTCCTCGCGTCTTTCATAACAACCTCCTTCGTAATAACGGCATGAAGGGCGGCATTATAACTAACCGCACGGTTGTCCATCCTTAAAACAAAACCAAAACAGGATTTCTGAAACTCCTCGTACACATAATCCCCGCAATCACGCAACTCAATGTTTAAGTTGTCAAGAATCGACAACCTGCTATACAAATTGATCTTTGGCTTTATTGACATAAAGTTCGGCCTCTTCCAAGCCCACTGTGAAAAATAGTAAAAAATCACAATTAACAATCAACCACTATCAGCAAATCACATAGAAAAATCTAAAAAATGTTGACAGCTACCTTGGCACGATGGCTTAGTTAGTGACACGGTCGATGAACTGAGCCAGCGTGCCTAAGTGGCACGATGGTGACACGGTCGATGCACTACCATCGTGCCTAAGTGGCACGATCGTACAGTCGATCGTGTCACCTAGGGCTTCATCGACCGTGCCATTTCGTCTTCTTCAAAGTTCCACATTTCAAATTTTATAGTCGAAATGGCGCCATAACTACACCCATCTCCAACCCGTACCCATACAACTAAATATAGCAATAGCACACCCAAACTACAAAAATGCAAGTTATTTTAAGGCAAAGTTTAGTTATTACCTCATCGTCGTCTCCGCGAACCGGTGTCGGGGTCGGTGCCGGTGACTGTGCTGTCGCGTCTCGGCCTGTTGTGGATGGTGGTGCACCATCCACGAAGTCGTCATCATCATCGGCAAGTACCATCCTTCTTCTCCGGTATGTTTGTAATTCATGAGCCATTGACGTCGAATGTAAAAGTTTTCAAAAGTGGTGGGTGTATTGTTTTGTTTTAGATTGAGAAAGTGGGGAAGTGAAAGGTTGGAGGGTGTATTTTGGGGGAAAATAAGACCAAAGGTAAAATTGGAAAAAAGGAGGGGTGAACTCATCAATTGTACCATATTTGAAAAAGTGAGGGGTGATGTACTTAGAAGGTGGGTGTACTCATCAAAAAAGGGGGTGCCAATAGCACCACCCTAATGTTTTTATCCCTACTTAAAATTAGGAATTCTTTAACAAATGGAGAGAAATTATGCGACGTAAGTGATGTGTTAATTTTTGTAAAATAAAAAGAAAAGAGAAATTGAATGCCATGCCATCTATGCAATTAAAAGAGGGAAGATGAATCTAAGGCTGCGATTGGATGTGAGCGAAAATCCATTTTCGTTCCGCTGGAGAATTTTTTTTGACCAAACATGCGATTTTTTATGAAATTTTTCAGGAAATATACTATTCTCTCACTTTCACTTTTTCTCACTTTTTCTTTCACCAATCACATCTACACATTTTTTTCACAAAAAAACTAATCATTATTACACATTGTCCCATAAATTTCACTATTCATTCACTCACACATTTTTAACTATCAATCACATCCAATCATTATTTTACTATTTTCATATCAAATCAACTTTAATCATTACTTTTTTCATCTCACATCCAATCATACTCTCAAAATTCATTTTTTTTCTCCCAAAATTTTTTTCACTACTATTCTCTAGTGAAATGAAAATTTTCAAAATAAAAGTATATCCAATCGCACCAAGTAAATAAAATTCTCTAAACCTAAAATTCAGGGGGAAAATAAAGAAAAGAAAAGGAAAAGAAAAGAGAAATAAGAAGAAAAAGAAAAAGAAAAATAAAGAAAAAACAAAAACAAAAAAGGCGGGAGTAGGTCTCTTGTAAGACCGTCTTACGGATCCTATTCCGTAAGACGGATCCTACCCGCAACTCACCAGCGCCTTGACCCATCGATCGCGCCCACCCCGACATTGACCCACTGCACGGCCGCGCCTGACCGCACCAGCCGACCCCCAGCCCCCTCTTATTTAAAAAAAAAGAGTTCCACAGGGGAATTGAACCCACAACCTTAATAGACTTAAGGTGGTATTCTACCACTATACCACTAGTGCTTATTGTGCAAATTTAGTATAAAAATTTATATAACCCCATTCATAAACCTTATTTTTTTTAAAAAAAAAGAGCTCCACAGGGGAATTGAACCCGCAACCTTAATAGACTTAAGGTGGTGTTCTACCATTATACAACTAGTGCTTATTGTGCAAATTTAGTATAACAATTTATATAACCCCATTCATAAATACGCCTTGTAATTAAAAAAAATTTAAAAACACCTATAAATGTAAAGGCTAAGAATCGAACCCAAGTCTATTAAAAAAAATATGATACATTATATCAATAAATGGATACTTATAAAAGTGTTACTTTAACTACATCATATTTATTTTTTATTTTTTCTCTTTTTTTGTTCCTATTTTGTCTGTATTAAGAAATATGATACTTCATCTCAACAAACGGATACTTTTACTTATAAAAGTGTTCCTTTAACTATATCATATTTATTTTTTATTTTTCCTTATTTCCATCATTTCTAATTTGTGACTATATTAAAAAACATGATACTTTATCTCAAAAAATAGATACTTTAACGTATAAAAGTGTTACTTTAACTATATCATATTTATTTTTTATTTTTCCTTATTTCCTTCATTTCTAATTTGTGACTATATTAAAAAACATGATACTTTATCTCAAAAAATAGATACTTTAACGTATAATAGTGTTACTTTAATATGTTATATATATATATATATATATATATATATACTATAATATATTCATAATTTGTGGCTATATTAAAAAACATGATACTTTATCTCAAAAAATAGATATTTTAACGTATAAAAGTGTTACTTTAACTCTGTTATATATATATATATTTATTATAATATATTCATAATTTGTGACTATATTAAAAAATATGTTACTTTATCTCAAAAAATAAATACTTTTACTTATAAAAGTATTACTTTAACTCTATCATATTTATTATTCATCTTTCTTTGTATTTATTATTAAAAAATGTAATACTTTATTTAAAAAGAATAGATATTTTTACTCTTAAAACATGATATTTTGCCTCAAAAAATATATATTTTTACTCATAAAGGTGTTACTCTGATATATTTATTTGTCATTCAATGTAATGTAATATTTAATATCATAAAAGTATCATATTTAATATCAAATGTATCAATATTTCCAGCACAATTATCAGTTTTTCAATGGAAAAAACATTAGTTACAAAGACTAGAACGAGTACATTAAAAAATCTTATTTTTTGAATATGTAAAAATTAAAGTATCAATGTTCACCTTAAAAGTATCATATCTATATATATATATATAATAGCAAAATGATTTCTATAAATGTTTTCCCGCCCAAATGCTATTGCTAAAAATTTTCGGGTATTATTTTAGGGTGTTTAAGTGTTGATTAACGATTTTGTCTCGAAAAAAATAGAAAGTTTGACCTTATTAAAAACTTTAGATTTGTTTTAAGGAAAAAACACAGATTAAATCATACCTTTTTTGCTTTGATTTACTACTGTTGTCCGATATAGAAAGGAAGATTATTTACAAATTTTAATTATCTCTCCTAGGTTTGCATAATTTGGTTGGCATAATAACAAACTGATCGATAATGTTAAAAAAATCAGTATAATTGACTTTTTTCCTTTTTTGATTGACCAAAATATAAATGGAATGTATTACCTTTTGTATTCATATCTTTTTCCATAATTTCGGTGAAGAATTTATATGCATCGATTTTTTGTGTAAAAATTTAGCACCGATTTATTACTGAGTAAAAATAATCAATAATTACTGCAAGTTAAAATTCGAATCCAAACAAATCAACATATAATAAAAAATTTCGGAATTATTTTTTTATTTTAAATAGAGTATATTTCTCAATTTAAAATTTATACTGATTTTCTTACAAATGTTTTGGATTTTGGATACTAAAAATTGGACGAAATATCTTGCAAAAATATACTTTCCAATGAAATTCATACGGAAATAAAATCGGGCCCAATATACTTCAAAATTCTGCAAAAATAAAATCTCTTTGAAAAGGTAGTTTTTCCCCTATAAATATTAGAAGCCTATTCTGAACTATTTTCACATTCATTCTACATATTTGATTGCGAGAATTAAAAGCATACAAAGAAAATAAATTCTTCTCTAAATATATTCATCATCATCATATAATTTGCAATGGCCCCAATTTTCACCTCATTCGCGAACCGAACAACAAAAAACTCTTTGGGCGATTAAGCTAAGGCTTGTGCGATTTTATGAAAAACCGACTTTCAATGACAACAAATGATATCCAAACCTTGAATGTGTTTTTCATGATGCTGCGGTAGTTATTTTACCTTTTTATATTTTTTTTCAACATTGTTTATATTCACTTTTACATGAATTGAATATATTACTTAATAATTTTAGATGTTCAAAATTGCAGGGCGATCGCATACGGGGTACAGTTCGGAAATATCAAATTCAGAATTTTAAACGAAGTCTTAAAGAAGGGCATGTTTATGCCATAAAGGATTTTGTGGTCGAGAAAGAAACAGATAAATATAAAACATCAGCCACTAAAGTTAAAATTCTTTTCTATGGAAAGACTCATGTGTTGGAAATGTTTGATGAGACTTTCCCGAGGTTCATGTATAATTTTACAAAGTTTACGGATCTGTACGACAAGGATAAAGTTGATGACACCATGTTGATTGGTATTTTCGAAAATTTTATATTCATAGTAATATTTTTTCAATTTCTTTGTAATGTACTAATGATTTATTTGTGTCTTTTTTAGATATTATTGGTAAAGTTATTTCAATGCATGCCGCACAAAACAAGGACATAAACGGTCGTTTTTACGAGATTTCTTGATTTAACGTTGGAAGATCTTGAGTAAGATAATTTTTATTTTAATATTATAACATATTCACATTATTAATTTATGATTTTATGTATATTTCTAATTTAATTGTATTTGCAGAAATAATCGGCTCACATGCACCCTTTGGGAGAACTATGCCGAACAAATTTTGCCTCACTTGGAGCAGCAACTTTTTGAACCAGTCGTTATTATTCTACAAATGGGTCGTGCAAAGTTCTTCAAAGGTTTTGTTTATTACTTTTTATTTTTGTAATTATTTATGTTATTAATATTTTATTTTTTATTTTTATTTAATGTTTATTATTTTATTTTATATTGTTATGTATTAATTTTATCTTTTTATTTTAATATTGGTAAGATCAAGTGAAGGTATCAAACAACTTTCATGTCACAAAACTACTTGTGAATGAAAAAGTGCAAGAGATTGAAGACTTCAAGAAAAGGTAATATTTATTTTAATATTTTTGTTTTTCGAATTATTAATATATATTTTATTAATTCCCATTTATTTTTCAAAATTAGGATTAATGAGTAGCAATAATCCTACATACTCCATCAGCCACGTGAGTTTGCCCTCGGCACAGACCGTTCGAGAAGAGCTTGAAGCTCCGGACGCATCCGTGAAAACGGTGGATTATTTGTATGACAGTCGGAAGGTATATTTATTTTATTTAATCTCTTTGATCACTTCATTTAATAAAATAGATTATTCATTTTGTAAAATCTGTTCTAATTTATTTATACAATATATATAGAGTGGCAGCTTTTGGATTTGTGCTAGAGTGGTTTCTATTTCGGATGAATGGTGGTACCTTTTTTTTTTATTTTTTTTTTTTTTTTTTTTTTGAATGGTGGTACCTTGCTTGCACTAATTGCACTAAAAAAATGCATCCGGCAGCGGATAATTTCTTTTGTGGAAAGTGTGATTCATTGTTTGAAACTGGAATTTTGAGGTAACATTTTAATATTACTTAGGTTACAGTTATTTTATATTTATTAAATTTAAATTAAAATTTGATTTTAATATTTTTTATTTTTCCAATTCTCCTTACTATTTTTTGCGATAATAGGTACATGGCACATGTTCAAGTGGTTGATGAAACCGCTAGCGCAACCTTGCTTTGTTGGGATAGGGATTTGGAAAAATTAATCGGGAAGTCATGTTGATTTGAGGAAGGAGCATCTTGAGGTATAATTTAATTATTTTTTGATTATTTATTTACTTTATACAATTTTTTTCAAATTAGTTTGAAATATTAATTACATATTTTTATATCAAAAATTATAGCGTGGAGCGAGTTACCCCGGAGCTATCGTGTTTCATTAATAAGAAACGCTTTTTCAAAGTTCATATAAAATTTGAGAAGCAACATAATTACTCCGGAATTTTTCCGTTTCTAAGATGTCGTGAGATCAGTTGTCACGGAAGTATGGTGTAATTAATCTTGAGAGTCGAGGTAATTTATTTTTACGATAAATTAATTTTTTTTTGACGAATAATTTTTAATTTTTAAATTTACTTGGATGTATAAGAATCGATTTTTGTCGAGGCTACAATCGGATGATGTTGGTGATGATAAGGTTTTATTTTTGATCTAATTAATATTAATATTCTGAAAATATCAATAATAAAAATTATTTAATTATTATTCTATTTTTGTAGGAAGAAATCTTCCTCGGAATCTGAGGTCAATACACCAATCAAGAACCTTAAGAAGAGGTCCTCCACGTCTGAATCTCCTCTGTGCAAACGTAGATTGAATGAGAATTTCTCTTCATCAACAACGTCAATGAAGTTAAAAAGTGTTATCAAGATCGAAGATGAGAAGAGGGATTTTGATTGATTTAGATAGTTTTTTTATCAAATTCTGATTCTTTTGGCTAATAAGTAGGTTGCTGGAGTTCTACATAGGATTCAATTTTCTTTTCATTATTTTGGAACAATTATTTTTGTTTGGTTTATTGGGTTAGATACCCAGTTATGAATATTATTTTTGCATTATAATTATGGTTTAGGCTTCTTTTTATTAAGTAGTCTAAATTTTGTTTTACATTGCTTATGATTTTTTATATTAGTAAACTTTCAATAAATTGACAATATTTATACTCTGAAGTTTTTTTTTTAATTTTTAGTCTGTTTTTAATACCCTGTATTGGTCCATAAAATATTTGAGATTTATATATTTTTTAAAATTTGTTTCTTAAATACTTTGTAATTATAAATTTGAAATTTAATTAATGTATTTTAAATACATTGGGCTTTTTTCTTTCAAGTATTTTAACTATTTCTACCTAACTGCAAATATATATATATATATATATGTTCCATTCAGAAAACTGACTAATGAAAAATTAAACCAATAAGATTACTGTACAATATTAATGAAACTGAATACATAAACGGAATAACATTAAACCAACAGGATTCCACTACAATCATGTTGTAGGGTCAAGTTGTATTTATTTTTAGTCACTTTACAATAACTAAACATAATAAAAAGATGAACACTATAACAAATTCACATTTTTAACCAACAGGATTCCAATACACTTTTAGTGTACGGTCAAGTGGTTTTTTTTTAATTTAATTGTGTTAGTATTTTTATTATAAATAAAAAACACACACACTCAAGCGAGGAAATATCAAAGATACATAGCAGATCGTAATTAAAAGATTAAAAGGAACATGTGAATAGGTGATCGATACATACAATCAAGAACAACTCAACCACTTGCACAGATCATTCTAGATTAACCAATTTCAATAAACACAATTAATATTATGTCAATATTAATGTTTTTGGCATCACACAAACAGAATAAAGTTGACAGACAACATCTAACATTCATTTACATTTAATTGATAAACTCAATTTATATATAGAAGTTTTATTTCTAAAAAAAATCAGAAAATATGATTGCATTGTTTTAAATATAACATACATCTGCTGCATAATTCTTACAATAAATTACTATATTTTTTAAAAAAATCTAATTACCAAAATATATTATGATATATAATGTAATGTTAAAAGATATATTTAATTTATCAATTATAATTTGTTATTTATGGAAATAAATTTCGTATATTTTATTTCATAAGTTTTCTTATTGACTTTATAATATAAAAAAGAGGATTATATCTCCAATATTTCACATGCCTAATATAACACTTAATTCAGTCTTTATTCTATTGATTTATCAGTATATAGATCTTATGAAATGGGTAACAATCATCTTACAGAAATTCTTGATACCAATTCGATTCACATACCAAAAACACAAAAAATTAAACTGTATAAGTAGTTCTCAATTCTCAGAGCGAGCCCAACATACTTTTAACAATTTCATTCATCTTAGCAAAAATCCAGAAAAATCTTCAAGCAAAATTTATCATAAACTTCACAGGACCATCATCACGATGAGGAAGCTTTGGTCACAATATCATTAGCGATAAAAGAAAAGAAAAAGTCCTAGCGTATACGAACAAGGTGATCTATGTTTTTTGTTTATAAATGTTAACAAAATTTTTATTTTTTTTGCACATTAATTTTATAAATATTATTCCTGATTGTTCGTATATTTGTATATTTAAGTTTCCTAAACTTCTTTCTTTTTATTGTCTAGATTGGAATAAAAAACTTATCTTTTGATGATGTATTCCACGACTATATGTTTCTATTGTTTTGTTGATTTGTCACATATTGCGAACCTGCATAAAAACAAATTGTTAATATAATTATTTATTAAAATATTTGAACAACAAAAAAAGAGAGATTAGTTGAATACTTATCTTTCAAAACTTCTATTATTGAAGGTTTGTTTATCACTGACCATCCTTTATCAGTAACTTGGTAATTAATTTTTTCAAAAATAAATTAGTAACCGATGATTATATTAAAGTGCATAATTCATGATAAATAGCAATGAAGAATTTAAATTAACATTTTCAACAAATATCAATCAAGCATCCAATAACGTATTAAACAAAAAAAACTAAAAAATATTGAAAAATTGAAATACTTATCTTTTTGCATACTCTTTTGCTTTGCATTTTGGTATGAGCTCTTCAACCAGGCAAACTTTGGGATTTCATAATAACAAGTTTATATAAATGAAGATTCTTTTACAAACAACGAGGATTCCACTACAATCGTGTTGTAGGGTCAAGTTGTTTTTTTATGCATGTTTCAAATGTACAACAATATATTAACCTTTTTATCTTGATGCTCAGCATTCATCATACAAATTGTATTCACAGGTTTAAAAAAATCTGAATTAGTAAACTTTGGGTTTTTATTTCCGAAAATCCATTTTTTTTTAAAGAAAACATTGATGGTAGAACGGGGGTGTTTTCAATTAAAGAGTATTTTTACAAAAATCGCATTTGCATTCGAGAAAATCCTATTTTTACAAACACCTGTTTTACCATTAAACTCGACACCCTTATTGATTTAACTAATGAAAAAATGTAAACATAATTACAAAACTGTTTAGGGTTTCTTACTTACTAAAAAATATTTTTTAAAAACTAAAATCGTTTAAGGCACTCGGTCGATTGACCGAGCTATTTGATTTTAGAAAACCATCCGATCCCGTTAAAACCTAAATAAATGGGAATTTTGTAATACCTTCAAAAATGTAAGTAAAATTTAAAAAAAAAAAAAGTACCGAAACATTTTTTAGTACGAGTTTATAGAAAAAAATATCGATATACATAGTTCAAAAAACTATAGCTTTGTAATTTTGTAAAACCCCATTTTTACCATAAGAACTACGAGATCTAGGGTTTTGAAACTTTGAAAAACATAGATCTACAATTTTTCGAGAAAAATCTTATATTTTAATTTTAGGTCTTTTTAAAAAAATATATATCATAAATAAAAACCCTAAAAGCGACATTGTGAATGGGCTCATAATCCCCATTTTCACCGTTAAAATCTGACAAAACATTTACATATACAAAAAAAGATGAGATCTACGAGAATATATTTTCTAAATCTACGTATCTATATATAAAATAAAAATATTTCATATCAATAACTTGAGTGCTCTCTTGAAAAAATGTTTGGTTCTTTTCAAAAAAAATCATCAGGCATCAAAAACAATTTGATGAAATTTTTTTAGGGTTTTGAAATTTTGATTTTTTCGATTATAAACAAAAAATCACAAGTCAGTAGAGTTTTCGAACCAAAAACTTAAAGAAACCCATGCTCTGAAGCAAAGATAAGAACAAAATCAACGGATTTACCGATTTTAGAGAAACTCATAATCCAAAACAAAGAGTGAACATTTTAGAGAGAGACGGGAGAGTAGAGAGAGACGGGAGAATAGAGAGAGAGAGAGAGACGGGAGAGTAGAGAGAGAGACGGGAGAATAGAGAGAGACGGAGAATAGAGAGAAGAGAGAGAGAGAGAGAGAGAGAGAGAGAGAGAGAGAGAGAGAGAGACGAATGCAAATGAGGCTGAAATGGGTTTACAAACCTTAGAGAAGGAAAGATATCCCATTAACATTTCATTCAATCTCGGTAGTTGGTTTTTGAAATGTGTCTAATACAGATCGTGATCGTTATTTTCGAAAATTATCTGATAGAATGTTCTAGATAATGGGTTTGGGCTGGAAAATGAATTGAATGTATTTCAAATGGGCTTCTATATAAATATAAAATCCATTTTTGAATGGGCTTCTTATTTTTGTGTTTGGCTTTATTGTATTGTGTATTTTTTTGGTCTTATATTTATTTAATTTAATTTTTAATTTATTAAATATATTTAAATAAAATAATTACTAACTTTCAGAATAACAGCTATTTTATTATTATTATTATTATTATTATCATCATCTTCATTTAATAATTATTAAGTTTTTTGTATTAATAGATTTATTTATTTATTATATACAAATATATATTATTAACATATTAACATTAATATTAATTATAATTATAATTATAATATTATTAATAACTATAATATATATATATAGGTAAAACTATATCCTTAAATAATTATTTAGTTTTCGTATTATATTATTTTATTTATTATATTATTATTATTATTTTTATTATTATTATCATACTTATTATTATTAAAATTATTAGTAGAAATATTATTATTATATATAGTTTAATTTTATTATATTTATGATGGAATAATCAATATTTTATGAATTATATAAATCCATTTATATATATAGATATTATTATTTTTTAGTTTAGTATATAATCATTTTATTAAATTCTAATTTGAAATTATTTTTCAGGAAATATAACATTATCTAAAAGGATGTCTTTTGACAAAGGGTCATCAAGTACAATGGTTTATCCATTATCCAATAGTCCACTAAGTGATATCACAAACGGTATGTTCAAAAAAATTTAATTTTAATTTTTTTTATAAACAATTAAGAAATATACTCTTATATTTATTAATAATAATGACACAATTTTTGTAAAATGATTATAGTTTCCACAAGGTTACTTTACGGAAGAAATATTATTAATCGTGATGTTTCCAATTATGGTACTTCCGGGACACCCTCTTTGATGAGTTCGAAAGAAGCAGTAATAATTGATCTTACTAAAGATGAACCAAATGAAGCCCATGTCACTTCAAATGAGCCGACAACCAATGAAAATTCTGGTTTTAACATACTGAGATTGATCTCAGTGAAATATTAAATCTTTCAAATGCAGGTTAGTGAATTTTTTTATATATATTCATTTCATACATGCGTTTATTAATATTATTTTATATAGTTCTATTAATTGAAGCAATTTTTATTTTTTCAGAGTATTGGGATGTAGGAGATACGAGTTGTAAATGCGAATTTTGTGGAGCATTATTTTGGTTAGAAGAAAGACTATCATCCTATCCAAAATCAAAGCCTCGCTACTCTTTGTGTTGTGGCCACGGAAATATTCAACTTCCGCCAATCAAACCGCCACCAAGTGTTCTTGAAGACTATTGTTTGGAAATGGATATAAAAGCAAACACTTTCAAGAGAATATACGATCTTATAACAATATGTTTTGTTTTACATCTATGGGAAGAAAGATTGACACAGATGTAAACAAAGGTCGAGGTCCTCCGGTTTTTCGAATGTACGGTCAAAATTACCACCTTATTGGAAGTTTGTTGCCTCAGGATGGATCGACCCCCAAATTCGCTCAACTATACATATACGATACGGAGAATGAAATAAGTCATAGGTTGAATTCTGTCAGGTTTGTATTTTTTTATTATTATTTTGTGCCTCTTTATTATTATATTGTTCAAATTGTTAAACGCAATTTTATTTTATTTTTATAAAAATAATGTTTAATTTTGTAGGAAAGGGAGTGATACCAATAATTTGCACAAAGTTATCGTGTCTGAATTGAAGAGAATGTTGGATGAGAACAATGTGTTGGTAAAATCTTTTCGAATGGCAAAAGAAAAGATTCGAGAACATGGATATTCAGATGTAAAATTACGTTTAATTGGTAGAAGGAGTACGGATGCTAGGAGATATAATATGCCAACCAAAGCGGTGAAGTCATTGCTTTGATTGTTGGTGATTTTGATGCTTTAAGCGATCGGGATATTGTCGTTGAAACAAGATCGGACTTTTGCGGCGGATAAATGAATTAAATGCCTCTTATTTGGCCTTACAATATCCATTATTATTACCGTATGGTGAGGATGGTTTTAGAGAAGATATACCATTTTCAATAAATAAGACTAATAGTACCGGTGCTAGAAGAACAATTAGTGTGTTGAATACTTTGCGTCTGATTACACGAATATTGAGAGAGCATGAATCGGCTACTATTTTGTCTTCTCGGAGATTGTTTCAACAGATTTGTTGTCGATGCATACACAATGGTTGAGTCCGCTTGATTGAAATATATCCGTTTGAATCAGAAAAAGCTGCGTTGTGAGATATATAAAGGATTGAGTGATGCTGTTTTGCGCGGTGACATTGATCTGAGTACTCAGGGTAAACGCATCATATTACCTTCAAGTTTCACCGGAGGTGCTCGATATATGATACAAAATTATCAAGATGCAATGGCTATATGTCGTTGGGCGGGTTACCCGGATTTGTTTATAACATTTACTTGCAATCCAAAATGGCCAGAGATCATTCGTTTTCTCCAGAAAAATAATCTAAATCCTGAAGATCACCCGGATATTGTCTGCAGAGTCTTTAAACTGAAGTTAGATTCTTTGATTAAAGACCTTCGGCAAAATAAATTATTTGGGAAAGTAAATGCAGGTTAACATTTGTTTTTTAAATATTTTTAATATATTTTGTACAATATAGTTAATATTCATTTACTTAGTTTATTGTCTCAAATTCTTATTATTATTTTTTATTATTATATTGCAGTTATCTATACGATAGAATTTCAAAAGCGTGGCTTGCCTCATGCACATATATTGTTGTTTACGGCGAAGGAAGACAGGATATCCAATCGCAGATGACATCGATCGAATCATATCACCGAATTACTTGACGAGATAATGATCCATGTTATTATGCTGTAGTAAAGGATCATATGATTCATGGTCCATGTGGTGATGTCAGGAAAAACTCTCCCTGTATGGCCGATGGTCATTGCACTAAACATTTTCCCAAAAAATTTGTGGATGCGACTACTATTGATGAAGAAGGTTATCCGCGTTATAAACGTATGAATGATGGAAGAGTAGTTGAAAAAAATGGTGTCCCGCTCGACAACAGATATGTTGTGCCTCATAATCGTCAGTTGTTACTCAAATATGGAGCTCACATAAATGTGGAATGGTGTAACCAGGCAAGATCAATTAAGTACCTATTCAAGTATGTCAACAAAGGAAATGATCGCGTGACAGCGTCATTTTATACAAGCACCGACGACGAGGAGTCAGGGAGAACCGTTGATGAAGTGAGAATGTATTATGATTGTAGGTATATATCGTCATGTGAAGCTGCGTGGAGGTTATTGGGGTTTGAGATTCAGTACAAATATCCTTCAGTCGAACGACTCAGCTTCCATCTTCCGAATGAGCAGAGTGTTATTTTCGGTGATAACGAGCGAATAGATGATGTGCTTAGTAAAGATTCAGTTAAGGAGAGCATGTTTTTAGCATGGATGGAAGCAAATAAAATATATCCCGAAGCCCGCGAGCTAACCTATGCTGAAGCCCCAACAAAATTCACATGGAAAAAAGAACTCAGGAAGTGGATGCCAAGAAAAATGGGAAAATCAATAGGTCGAGTATTTTTCGTCCCTCCAGGGGCTGGTGATATGTACTATTTGCGGTATCTTCTCAATATTGTCCGTGGGGCTACGTGTCATGATGACTACAAGAAGGTCAATGGTACTCAACACGCTTCGTACCGTGACGCTTGCTATGCTCTTGGTCTGTTAGAAGATGATAGTGAATATGTTGATGCAATCACTGAAGCGAGTCATTGGGGTTCTGCAGAGAGTCTCAGAAGTCTTTTTGCATCGTTGCTATCATCAGAATCTTTGAGCAGACCAGAAGTAGTATGGGCAAGTGTTGGCAATATCTTTCGGATGATATTCTTCATAGACGGCGACGTCTTCTCCAACATGATGGTATTTTTATTATATATTAAATCTCTCATTTTTGCGCCTCTCTCTCATTATTTTATATATCTTATTATTTATTCAATGCCGTATTATTTCTCTTGTAGAATTGGTATTGAGTGAGAACGAGATAAAAAATCTTGCTTTGTTGGAGATTGAAAGAATATTGAGAAGTCGTGGCACGAGTCTACGTGATTTTGATACGATGCCCTTTCACGATCTTGACAATACCGGGAATAGCGACAAAAAACAGGATGATATCGACGAGTGCGTTATGATCGGGAACGCTTTTTTGGTAGAGCACAAGAACCTCATTTCGGACTCAATGAGGAACAAAAAAATGTTTACTCTAAAAAAATCATGACAAGCGGTGGAATCAAATAAAGGTGGTATGTTCTTTGTATACGGATATGGCGAAGCAGGCAAAATATTTTTGTGGAGGGCTTTATCTGCGGCTTTGAGATCGAAAGGAGAAATTGTGTTGAACGTGGCATCGAGTGGAATAGCGTCCTTATTTTTTGCTGGTGGAAGGGATGCTCATTCCGTTTTGTTATTCCTTTAAACCCAAATCAAGAGTCAACTTGAAATATCAAACAGGGGACTCCCTTGCCGAGCCGATGATTATTCGTTCTAAACTAATCATCCGGGATGAAGCCCCAATGATGCACAAGCATTCCTCGGCCGTGAATGAAACTTTGAAAGGTCTTTTAAAATTAATCAACCCACGAGAATGAATCGAAACCTTTTAGAGGGAAAATTGTTGTGTTCGGGGTGACTTGACATGAGATATTGCTGTTATACCGAAGGGAAGTCGATTGGATGTAGTCAATGCCACGATAAATGCATCGCATTTGTGGAAAGATTACGAAGATCGAGATTGACTAAAAATATCGTCTTCAAAGCCTCGATCGGAAGATGATTATGCGGATTTGGCCCGATTCTCGAGTGGATAGCAAGCATCGGAGATGGAACAATCGGAGGATCTAATGATGGTTGTGCCACTATTGATATACTGAAGATATTCTTTTGGAATCATCACGGTGATCCGATGGCAACAATTATAGAGAATACGTATCTAATGTTTAAAGACGTCATTGATGATCCTACTTATTTGAAAGATAGGCGATACCGCACCGACTCTTGATGTTGTTGAGTCGATCAATCAATACATGACGCGTCTTTAAATACTTGAGGGGCGGACTTATTTGAGCTCGGATAGCACGAGTAAATGACGCTAATATTGATTTCTTGCATGATCTGCATACGCGAGAATTTTTGAATGGTATAAAATGTTCGGTGTTCCCAATCATGAGTTGCATTTGAAGGTTGGGACTCGAGTTATGCTCCCGAGGAACATGGACCACTCGGGATTGGATTGTGTAATGGGACTAGATTAGTGATTACGAGACTCTCCCGAAGACACGTACTTGAAGCTAAAATTTCACCGAACGCATGAAGGTCATAAGGTGTTGATACCGCGAATGACACTAACAATTCGGACCTCGTAGAATTCCATTCAAGTTTCAACGAAACGAGTTTCCTCGATCGTGTCTTATGCAATGACCTTGAGGCCAATCTCTCAAATGTTGGTGCACTTGAAGAATCCGGTATTGATCAACGGCCAATTATACGTTTTGTTTCCCGAGTCACCAATCGGAAGGGACTCAAAATATTAGTTTGTGGCGAAGATGAATCAAAAAAACAAACAGACGCAAAATGTGTTGTACAAAGAAGTTTTTCAAAATTTGTAGTTATTAATTTGTTCGAGACGATATCTGTATATTTCCTATTTTTATTAATATATAATAAATTAGATAGACATCCAATCTATGCGTTTGAACCCAACAAACCCAAAATCGTAAAACACCATAAACTTCAAATTTTCCCACATTACACTTTAATGCATTGCACGGGTAAAACACTAGTTTATTATAAAAGTATCACTGTTTTCGGATAAAGTATCACTTCCTATTTAGAGAATTTAAATTTTTAAAATGAAGGGATGATAATGAAGCTTTATATACTAAATATGCACAACAAGAAGTAGTGGTCTAGTGGTAGAGCACCACTTTACCTTTATTAAGGTCGTGGGTTCAATTCCCGTGTGAAACTCTTTTTTTATTAAATAAGAGGCGCTGGCATTGGGCTGCTGGGCGTGGCCTGGGCGCCGCAGCGGGTGGGTTCGGGCATGGGCTGGTGGGTGGGTGGGCACGCTTGCAGTTTTTTTTTTTTTTTTTTTTAATTTGACAGCTGTCAACACAGGTTGGGACTCGGGTGGGTCGCGGTAGGATCCGTTTTACGGAATAGGATCCGTAAGACCGTCTTACCTGAGTTTTTGCCAAAAGGCTAGAGCTCTTCGCCTCGGACACCAGACGCCGAGAAATCGACAAACTGAATAGCCGATTAAATTGGAAAATGGTGCAGCGGCTAACATACAGGGAGCAACATAGCCATGAAATTCAACCAACGCCGAAAGAAAGCTACCGTACCAGACTACTACAATATCGGAGGACTGTGAACCGTCCTTATGGCGGAGTGTTTTCTGGTGGTGCTGTGACGGAATTACATTAAAAAAGAAAAATGGAATTTCCGAAAAAGAAAACCCTAAGCCCCGCCGCCATATCCGCCTCCTTGCCATCGTTGCCAGCGTTACCCATATTGTGTACGGGCCCGACTTCATTTTCTGCATATTTTTGTTGGACTTCATTTTATTTTCCTTTTCTTTTAATTAATTTACAAAACTTAATACATCACTCAACCACGGGCATAGTTTCTCTCAATTTGTTTAGAAATCCCCAATTTTATGTAGATATCTGCACTGGCCGGCAATATCTGGCTGAAATTCGAATTTTCAGGTAAAATGGGAGTAAAATGTCCCAAATTCTTAAAGATGTTGAAGGGAGTGTGTTGCCAACTTTAAAAAAAAAAGTGATTATTTTCCATCTAAAATGAAAATGCTTTGAATCACTTTTTTAGGGTTCTTCAGCTGCAAATTGTCCAAAATAAGATCAATTTTTTGGCAATTTAGCGGACCAAATTTTTTCATAGGTCAACTTACCGGATGAATTTCATGATTTATCCTTTTTTGACATATGTATTAATGCTATGCTTGATAACTAACATGGTAATACCCATCCACCCCTATAGGCTATATCTAAAAATAACAGTGTAACCAGCCAATTTTCCCCGTCCAAGTTGCATTTAAAATATATTATAGATTTCGAAATAGTAAACTCAATTAATGGTTTAAACTTTCAGAAGACTTGTAAGATATAGTATATGTTGTACATGGCACAACCAGTTTTGGGTCCTACACCATGTATTTATTTAGTTGTCGTTGTAATAGTTCAAATTCTAATATCCAAATACTGCCTTATATATATCCTATATTTTGTTGCCTCAACCATGATCATGCTCTCTCAAGCACCAAAGATACGATTTAGCAAATATTATGGAGAAGAAAACATCCAACAATCCCATTTTGTATCTCTTTTTCTGCGTATTATGGCCAAGCATAGATTCATAGATGGTGGAAAGAAGCCAACTGAAGAGAAATTGATCCTTGCGATGCCAGTGCAACGAAGATGTATCCATAACAGAATCAACAATGCATTCAGATTCAGGAGAAGGTTGAGGCGATTCAGATCCGAGGAGAACTCCTCAAAAGCATGAGCCCGAACATTTGAGAGAATTTGTGTGCGCCAGAAAAAAATAGTTTGATCGATCCAATCGGATAGTGATTGGAGCAAAAGTAGGGAGAATCAGACTTGGAGAAGTAGAGGAAGTCGTCATCATAGAAACCTACTGGAGAAGAGAACAAAGGCGGAAGAGATGAGACGGATTTGTGGCTCAGGATACCATATTAAAAAGATCAAAACATAACTCGAGAGATAAAAGAAAACATGAACTTTGCTTGAATGAATTGGAGTACATGATGCCGTATATATACAATCGAGAAAGATTGAGTAAGAATAGCACGGAAGGTTCTAAACTAACCTAACTAATTTATGTTAGATGTAACTGTTTTAACTAACACAACTACTATTATAACTGAATACAAGAACAGTAAAAGCAATATTATTCAATAGGCCATAACACGAAAGTGGAACAAGAAATCTCAATTCCACAAGCAAACATTTCCAGGATAACATTAAGTTTTGTAAATTAAACTAAAATGCAAGGATTAATTACAAAATTGGTTTCGTAACTTTGGAGTTGTGTCATTTTAGGATTTTTAGTTTTTCGAGTTTGCAATTTAAGACTTTAATTTAAAAAAACTTGGCATTTTGAAGATGATTTTCGGAAAATTTTAAAACTTGTTTTGCTAATGTGGGAGGATTTTCAATTTTTTTGCAAAATTAGTAATTAAAATTTTTGAATTTAATAATATTAATAAATAAATACATGAAAATGCATGCCATATGTGTTCAAGTTAACATCCAAATTCACCGAAAAATTGAAAATCCCCAATTTGGGGTGGTGAGGTGGCATAGACACCAATAATTGGGTCGGATAATTTTTGAATATATCTAACAAGTTGTCCTCGATGTGCTAAATTTTTAAAATTAAAGTCCTAAATTGCAAATTAAAAAAATAAAGGTCCTAACATACCACTATCCCAAAGTTACATATCCAATTTTGCAATTAAGCCTGAAACGCAAATACGCAATGTAGGCAATTAAAGGAGGGAAAATAAAATTTTGTAAACCAAAAGATTCAAAAATAAAATAAAAAAATAAATATGAAGAAGAACTTCCAACAAAAATAAATCTCTTCGCCTCGTCGCAGACGCCGAGAAATTGACAGACTGAATAGCCGATTAAAGTGGAAAATGGTGCAGCGGCTAACATACAGGAAGCGGCATAGCCATGAAATCCAACCGATATCGGAGGACTGTGAACCGTTCTTATGGCGGAGTGTTGTCTGGTGGTGCTGTGACGGAATTAGACTCATTAAAAAAAGAAAAATGGAATTTCCGAATAAGAACACCTAAGCTCCGCCGCCATACCCGCCTCCTTGCCCGCCACCGTTACCTATATTGTGTACAGGCTCGACTTCATTTTCTGCATATTTTTATTGAACTTTTAGGGTCTAGTAAATTTTGTTTAGTTAGATTCTGAATTTTCCCTCCCATAACTGTCTACATGGCATTTTATTTTTGTTAATTTACAAAACTCAATACATCACTCAACGACGGGCATTGTTTCTCTCTCTCTCAGTTTGTTCAGAAATCCCCAATTTTATGTACATATCTGCACTGCAGCATCTGGTTGAAATTCGGAATTTTCAGGTTCCAAATTCGTAAGATGATTCTTAAAGATGTTGAAGGGAGTGTTTGCCAACTTTAAAAAAAATGTGATTCTTTTCCACCTAAAAGTTGAGAATCACAATTTGTTTTTTTTTTTTTTTTTACAGTTTGCAAACACTCTGTGAGTAAGATCAAATTTTTGACAATTTAGGGGACCAAATTTTTACATAGGTCAACTTAACGGATGAATTTGTCGATTTTGCCAGCGTATGTATTAATGTTATGCTTGATAACTAACATGGTAACTCCCACATGGATCAAATGGAAACTTCCCAACACCCCTTCATCTAGAAATCACAGTATAACCATCCGATTTCACCCCCTCCAAGTTGCTTTTAAAATATATTATAGATTTGAAATTAAACTCCATTTGGTTTAAAACTTTCAGAAGACTATAACATATAGTATATGATTACATGGTGGCACAACCAATTTTGGGTCCTACACCTTGTATTTATTTAACTGTGGTTGTAATAGTTCAAAGTTCAAATATCCAAATGACTGCTCTATATATATCCTATAGAACCATGATCACACTCTCTCGAGCACCAAAGCTAAAAATTTAACTAATATTATGGAGAAGAAAACTTCCAGCAATCCCATTTTGTATCTCTTTTTCTCCATATTATCTTAAATATTTTCACTGAAAAAAAAAGGCAACAGCGCAGATATCCTTTATCCCCATAAGAGTGGGGGTGGTGATAGACATGAATGATTATGGAGAGATGGTATTAACCTGCATATCAATGGCGCTGTCGGAATTTTATACACCAATCATTACAGGACCAGGCTGGTTCCCAAAGATGTTGAAGAAGCAGCTGCAGCAGGTTCTCAGCACACACACACACACACACAACCCTAAGATTATCCTCGAGAGTAACGTAAATGTTTATCTTCATGCACATACATATGCTTATCAACTCCTACATATAGTGAAATGTTTACTCTGCCAAATGCTTTGTTTTTGGAAGCCTTTTTTAATGTATGTTGGCAAGTAGGGCCTGAGCTGCAAATTGTTCTGGTTGGCATTCTTTTCAGTTTTCAGCAGCATTACTGGTTTGGTAACCTTTTTTTGGAAAGCATTTTTTGCTGAAATCAGCTTACCAGAGAATCAATATATTTGCTGGTTTTGTTACACTCTCTTTATGAAGTTAATTTCATATCAAACAAAGGACCAAGGGCTTTGTGTATCCTAATGTTTATACTCTGTTTGAAAACATTGCATCAAATCTTGAATAGATTGCATATTTGATGCGCTTTCTACATGTTTTGGGGAACAACTTGATTTGTTAACTGTCCCGTTTTGTTTACTCTAGGTATGCCCAGTGTATTTGTACATACTTTTGATCAATTAAATTAACTTCTATTGATTAAAAGAAGAATATGGAGAGAAGTAAGAATATTTATCAATTATATGGCAGTTAAGATGTGCACTTAAAAGTTCTGTGGGAACTTCTCATATCGTTGTTTTTCTCCATCTTTTTTTTTTTTTGTGGTTCATAAAGATGTGGATTCTAGCATTTTATTCCGTCAGGTAATGAGTAAATTTTATAGAGTCACTAACTCACTATCTTGCTCAGGTTCACGAATAAGATATGTTTCTTGCGTAAATATCATAGAGCAAATAATCTTAAGGGATAATTACAAAAACACCCCTAAGATTTGGACTAATTACCAAAAAACCCAGAGTTCTTTGAAAATTACAAAAAACCCCTTGAGGTTTGATTCCATCTTACATTTTTCGCTGTGATTTCGAAAACATTTCAAAATACCCCCTGACATTTACAAAAGTATTACAGTTACCCCTCTTAAATTTAAGACAAATTGAAACATGAAGGGGTTTTTTGTAATTTTGAAACATGTCTGGTTTTTTTTTGTAATTAACGCAAACCTCAGGGGTGTTTTTGTAATTATCCCTAATCTTAATCATCTGTTCCTCACAGGACAGTTTTCTCAAGCAATTGGTAGTCTTATATGTGTAGATAATCTATCTGCTATACAAATTTCACATGCACACCCCTGAATGTGGCAATCAACTGAATTCATATTGCACATGAAATGCAGCTCTGGACCTACTGAAGAATGTTCAAGTTCAAGCCATCATAGGTCCCGAGTACTCAGTACAGGCCAACTTCCTTATTGCTCTCGGACACAAAGCTCAAGTTCCAATCATTACTTTCTCAGCCACAAGTCCTGCTCTTACATCTATTCGGAGTCCATATTTCATTCGCGCTGCTCTGAAGGACTCTTCACAAGTAAAAGCCATAGGTGCAATTGTTAAAGCATTCTGATGGCAAGCAGTTGTGCTCATCTATGAGGATAATGAATTTGGAGAAGGGACTGTACCATTTTTGGCAGATGCCTTGGAAGACGTAAATGCTCGTGTCCCTTACAGAAGTGTTATCTCACCTCTAGCAACAGATGATCAAATTGTTGTCGAACTTTTGAATCTGATGACTATGCAAACTAGAGTTTTCGTCATCCACATGATGAGTCGTCTTGCTTCTCGTCTCTTCACCAGAGCAAAGGAACGAGGAATGATGAGTAAGGAATATGCATGGATTGTCACAAATGGCATAACAAATGAATTAAAATTAATGGATCATTTTGTGATAGAGTCCATGCTAGGAGTAATTGGAGTAAAACCTTATGTTCCAAAGACAAAAGAGCTCGATGACTTTGCAATTCGATACAAGAAAAGGGTTCTGAAGAACAACCCAAGAGCTCATACTCCAGATTTTGATATTTTTGGGCTATGGGCTTATGACGCCGCAATTGCACTAGCCATGGCAGCAGAAAAAGCAAGCCTAAGAAATCCTACATATCGAGAGGCAAACATTTCCAGAAACTCTACAGACCTTGAAGCCTTTGGAATATCAGACAGTGGACTAGGCCTCATTCAGGCCTTATCGACTACCACATTCAACGGCCTGGCTGGAGACTTCCGATTAGTTGATGGCCAACTCCAAGAACATCCTTTTGAGATAATCAATATGGTTGGTCCAGGAGACCGAGTCATAGGATATTGGACGAAAGAGAATGGACTTACTAAAGAACTGAACTCCACCAGTGGCACCACTCCCGAATCCAAACTTGCGTCCATTATATGGCCAGGCGATGGATCTTCTCCACCCAAGGGTTGGGTAATTCCGACGAATTCAAAGAAATTGAGAGTTGGAGTTCCTGTAAAAGATGGTTTCACCGAATTCGTGCCTGTCACTTGGAATTCCGACAATTCGACAAAAGTGGAAGGATATTGCATAGATGTTTTTGAAGCAGTGATGGCATCACTACCATTTGGTGTGCCGTATGAATTCATTCCATTTGCAACAACTGACTGCGATATGGCTGGAAATTACAATGATTTGGCATATCAAGTATTCCTTGGAGTAAGTGTCTTCCTTTTTGTAATGAATTATAAAAACCAATGGCAGTTTTATGGGTAAATTGCAATTGTAGTCTTGTAACTACCGAGGTGCAGCAAAATTGGTCCTTTTTAAATTTCGTTTTTCAAAAACTATCCTTTATCTTTGAAAAACTCTCGGACTTAATCCCTAATACGGAGAAAATTTCAAACAGAAAATCTCAAGTGAGTTACATGTGAACCCCAAAAATTGGGGATTTTTGAATCTGTAGGCAAATATTAGAGTTTCGCTGATATAGTTGTTGAATAAGGTGTTGGGAAAACCCCATATTTTTGGCCGAAAATTGGCAGGAAACACTAATTTTTGGCTTGATTCTGGAGATTCGAAAATTTCCAATTCATTGCATTCACATGCAATTTACTTGAGATTTTTTGAGTAATTTTGAAAATTCGGGGGAATTGAGGAGTAAATTCAAGAATTTTTTAAAGATATAGGATGATTTTACCAAATGCATGGAATTTTAAATGGATCAATTTTGCCGCACTCCCATAGTTACAGGATGCAATTTACCATTAAGTTTTATCAAACTTAGAGAGCAAAATGCATTATGTATGGTTCACCAGCCAACCCTAATTGTCTGATCAATATTTCACAGAACTTCGATGCTGTCGCTGGAGATGTGACAATTGTAGCAAATAGGTCGGAGTACGTTGATTTCACTTTGCCTTACACAGAATCTGGTGTTGCAATGGTTGTACCATTTCAAGATGATAAGAGCAAAAATGCAATGGTATTTACGAAGCCACTGACTTGGGAACTCTGGTTGACAAGCTTCTGCTCATTTGTTTTCATCGGGTTTTTGATTTGGATTCTTGAACATCGAAGAAATACAGATTTGAAGGGGACCTTTTGGTATCAAATTGGCACGATATTCTTGTTTGCCTTCTCAACTGTTGTCTTTGCTCACAGTAAGCCCACTATCATCTTCTAAACAAGAGTTCTTTTTCTTTATATTACGGGCCATGTCATATGTAACTGATACATTATAAATCACGTAAGATGATGTTGATTATAACCTGCTGCTTAATAGAAAAAGAGTTTAGTTACAAAAACTACTCTTAAAGTTTAGCTTAGTTACAAAATACCCAATTATCATTCAAAATTACAATTATTCTCTTAAAATCTGTTTTTCTTTTACAAATTGCACCTCAAGCGGGGGAAATTTGTTAGGTACATACAAACCCCAAGTCACTGTTTATAACACTTTAAGAGGGTATGTGTAAATTTGAAGGATAACTGAATTTTTGTGATTAGTTTAAATCTCATGCGTAGTTTTTGTAATAATCTCATATGAAAATGCAATTCTCACTATTTGTCATTGCTTGCTTTGATAGAGGAGAAGGTGCGAAGCAACTTGTCCAAGATCGTGCTGGTCATATGGTTCTTGGTGGTACTTATAATAACCCAAAGCTATACTGCGAGTCTTGCATCCATGTTAACAGTTCAGAAGTTGCAGCCAACGGTTACAGATATTAATGTGCTTATTAAAAACAAGGATTTTGTGGGGTACATGGAAGGATCATTTATTTTTGAACTTCTTAAAAAGAAGAAGTTTGATGAGTCACAACTTGTAGAGTACAATTCAATGGAGCGATTGGATGAACTTCTGTCCAAAGGGAGTGGAAATGGTGGAATATCTGCTGCTTTTCATGAGATCCCATATATAAAGCTTTTCCTAAACAAATACTGTCCGAATTACACCATGGTCGAATCCATACATAACACTGATGGCTTCGGCTTTGTATGTGACCCCTCCATCCGCAATATTTCTTCTTGGGATAATTATAAATATTACTCTTGATGTTTGGCCTAATTACATAAAAACTCAATTATCCTTCCAAATTACAAATATCCCTTGAGGTTTGTATTTTCTTAACAAATAATCCCTATTCAGGGTGTAATTTGTAAAACAGAAACAAATATCAAGGGGATATTTGTAATTTTGTAAGATAACTGGGTTTTTTTTGTAATTAAACTAAACTTTAAGAATATTTTTTGGAATTTACCCTTTCTTCTCTTTACATATGCAAGTCTTCCCAAAAGGTTCACCTTTAGTACCTCATGTTTCAAGAGCAATCTTAAATGTGACAGAGGGTCAAAAGATGGTTGAGATTGAGAGGAAGTGGCTGGGTGATATTAAGATGAAATGTCCGGACCCTGACACCTTACGTTCGCCCAAAGGTCTTGGTATAGAAAGCTTCTGGGTACTCTTCGTAGTCGTAGGATCCTTCGGAGTTGGAGCCTTTGTAATATACGTGATAAGATTCCTATATGAAAATTGGGGTATCGTAAGGGGCTCTGAAACAACAAGGAACAAGATAGAAAAGTTACTGAAAGAGTTTCACAACAATGATCATCAGACGAACAACAATCAAGAGACGATAAACTGGGAGAATCAGCTTGCTAACCTGACGAGGATAGTAGAGTTAGTAAGAAGGTTCCACAACAACAATCAAGGGATAAATCAGGAGCATGAGGCTGCTAATCTGAATGCAAACCAGTGAATAATTTCAACGTCGGGACAGGGGGATTGATTTACTGAGATTGGCGCGCGGCTTAATTAGTGTTTACCTCAGGGAATGAAAGGTGATGAGAAAGAGTGTTGTCTTCTGCTGACTAAATATGGTGGTACTGTACTGTTAGCATGTTTTGATTCTTAAATACTGGTTTGGAAATGTTTTCTGATTATTTAAATTACCAATGCCTTATATGATTATTTTTCAGTGAAATCCTCATTTTATGTTTTGATTTGTAGTGGTGGTTATGTAAAATAGTAAAATTGTGTTTGAATAGATGGAAAATGAGATTTGATATAGGTTTGTTACCAAGAAGGTACTAATATATTTGGTTGAATAAAGTTGAGGGAATTTTAATACAGAAACATTGTGATTAAATTAAAATTATATCCGTTTGTGTATTTTATGATACTAGTAAGAAATACGTGTGTCGCACATGATCTACATGACTTTACTAAAATAATTTTATTATTTAATAATTTTATTGATTAATATTAAAAAATATTAAAAAGTGAAATAAATATTAATTAAATTTAAATATTACACAGTATTTAATATATATTTTGCTTTACTTTAATTATATATCGATATGAATTGTTAAATAATCATTTTAAAGAACTCAATCCGACAAAAAATTTACATTTAGTATAACAACGAAATAAGTTTTATATTAGCTTACAATCATATTCATCGGTCTTTTATTTCATTATTATGGCTAGAAAAGTCTTTTCTCTTACATGATTTTTGAATTCTTTTGACATTGGATGCATTTTACATAATCAGACAAATAATTTGGCCTTTAAATCATAAGCTAATGATTAGTAAATCACATGCAAGTTATCGCATTAGTAAAAAAAAATTAATTAAATATTATACCAAAATCCAACATAATATCATCATTTTATTTGTTATTATTATTCAATTAAAATAAAATAAAATAAATGTTAGTCAAATTCTTATACTTCACGTGCTTACTTCTTTTATTCTATCTCAGTTCTTCGATTAAAGAAATGTAAAAAAAATTACAATAATATATATATATGTAAAACAATTCATATATTATTTTAAATTCTAGTAACAAAGTCAATATTTTATCATTAACACTTAAACTTAAAGTTTGTAGTCCTCCTATTTCTAGTGTCTTAAAAATAATAAACATTAACCTAATATATAAAAAAATTAATCTATTATTTTCATCGAGAGTCCCGTGTTAAATAAAACTATGAAAAAGTGATAAGTTGAAATCTGAGTTTTGAAACTCGATCTATTCAATTGCACACAAAATATCTTTATTTAATAAATAATACTAATTAACTTTTATGTTTGAATTACTTTTTGCATTCACTTATGTTTTTAAAAGTTATACATAATAAACTAAAAACTAATATAGTTTTTTAAATTTCATAAAGTTTTAGAAAGATACATTATACATTAGATTTTGTACTTGCAATTGAATTTGATTATTTTGGTTTTATTACAATTTACATAGTTGTAAATTTTGTGAGCCATATAGTTATGAAAATTGCAATTATTTTTAATATACTGAAACTAATCTATATTTGTTTGAAGAGACTGTATATTCAAAATCGATCTCTTTTACTCTCGTTTAAAAATCATATTATTTGTTGTAAAATATAATTATCAATCAATTTTTAGTGCCTTTTATTTAGAAAATGGTATATAGTACTTTAATCTTTATTTAAAATTTTGATTGAATTTTGATCAAATAAGAAAATATAGTTGCCAAAAATTTAGATATCAAGTGTTAAAAACCCCCCTTAACTATTTTCTTCGGCCTCCTTATGCCCGGAATAATTCATATTACTTGGCACGAAACATGGTCACTTCACTCCAATTTATTACTATATATAGTTTAACACAATAAATTTGATACATAAATATTATTTTGGAATATTTTGATTATTATATTAGTACCTAAATTAACATGTAATTTAAGAAATATTAATCTTTGACATAAATATCAAATTATTTCATATTAAATAAGTTTAGTTTATTTATTTATTTGTTTGCAATTTCATATACACAATGACTTTCTATTTATGATTTTTGTTTTCAAGTGTTTCATAATATTTGATTTTGTAAAAATTAGAATAATTTGTACCCAATTTTATAATAATTATTTTTGTGCTTGAATATTTATAAGTCATAAAGGTGTGCTTTTAAAATGAACTGAGATTTTATCGAAAATATCAAATTATTCATATTATGTGAAAGCCATTTGATTTTTCTTTAGAATTCACAGCTATGACCCACATATTTTTCTTAACTATTCACTTGTATTCTTTCAAATCTTTATAATATGTTTCATTTGATTTAATCCTAAACTTTCTATATATGTGAGATTGACCCCCAAAATTATTTAGATCAATCTCAACTCATTTGTTAATGTTATGATTATTGGAAATTTTGTTTTGTCTGCACAGTGCAAAATCCAGTGTTGTAACTCTGCATTGCAACACTGTCTGCGCAGAATCTGGGCTGATATCTTGCTAGATTCTTTGTTTTTGTTTTATGGCAATTGTTCTATTTCGAGTAGTTTGCTGATAATCTTGGATACCTTATCTAGAATTAATCAGCCTATATTATTGCCATTTAAACTCTTTCCATATGTCTTTATTCTCACCCATAAGGAAATGTTTTATATTTGCTGTTTTCCTTTTTAGTTTTGTAACCTCCAGCTGGAAATCTACAATTGACTTGATTCCAGTCAAGAAAGGATCGGTTCCATTCACTATATAAAGGGTGTTCAGCCTTTGAAGAAGATTATCGAGAAAAATACTATTTAAGCTATATTGTTCTTCTTCAAGAAATCTTTGTGTTATAATTCTATTTTTCGGGAGAAGAAGGTGAAGATCTACGGTGTGGATCGACTCAACCGTTCAAGGGATTTGAAGTTCGAGGGATTCCAACAAGGTTGAGGTTTTTTTGGAAGATTCGATCAGAGTATTAGTTTTATACGAGTGTTGGTGAATAGATAAAGAGGGAGTCTTTATGCTTTTCGTAAATCCAGTCGTATTTGTAATAAGCATTGCTTTTCTAATATTGAATTGTTTCTTCTCTGGGCGTGGCCTCGTGCATTAAGATTGAGGAATCTAAGCACGTTAAAAATCTCCGTGTTATTTTTATTCCGCTGCGTACTTGTGTTGTTTGGTTTAGTGTTACAACATTAGCATACAACACCGTAAGAATCTGATTTATTTAAAAATTTTAAGGCCTCAGATTCTATCAATTGGCATCAAGAGCCTTCCACTAATCCTTATTAGTGTGATCCTGTTATTTTTATATCTGTTACTAACATGGACATCTATCGTGAGGGAAGCTCTATTTCTCGATCACCTCTTCTCATTGGAACAGATTTCTCCTACTGGAAAGCTAAAATGAGAGCATTCATCAAATCTGTAGATGAACGTGCTTGGAAATCCATACTAACTGGTTGGACACCTCCTACTGAAGTTGTTGACGGCAAAAGTGTTCAGAAAAATGAAACTCAATGGACAACTGCTAAGGATCAACTGGCTAATTCGAACTCAAAGGCTGTCAATGCAATCTTCAGTGCAGTAGATGAGAATCAGTTCAAACTGATATCTACGTGTGAAACCTCAAAGGAAGCTTGGGATATCCTACAAGTTGCCTATGAAGGAACTAAAGCTGTAAGAATGTCTAAACTCCAAATGCTCACTTCTAAATTTGAGAATCTTCGCATGAGTGAAAATGAAACCATAAGTGATTTTAACTCTAAACTCTGTGATATCTCAAATGAGTCTTTTGCTTTGAGAAAGAAATACTCCAATTTTAAACTTGTTAAAAAAGTTCTAAGGTCCCTTCCTGAAAGATTTGCCTACAAGGCAACTGCCATTGAAGAATCAAAAGTTCTTTCAAAAATGAAACTTGATGAATTAATTGGGTCTCTTCAAACCTTTGAGATGAATCTTGAAGAAACAAAGAAAGAGAAACTGAAGGAGGCAAGTTACAAAAAGGAGAAGAATAGGGAGATTGCCTTTCAAGCTGAAACTTCTGATGAAATGACTAGTGATGCAGGAAAACAGATTTAGGAATCCTTTGCACTGCTCACCAAGAATTTCAACAAAATCTTCAAACAAGGAAACAAGGGAGGTAATTTTCCCAGGTCTGGAAAAATTTCTGGAAGACAAAAAAAACAACATGATGGTAAAGGCATAAAGTGTAGAGAATGTGGAGGTTTTGGTCACATTCAAGCCGAATGTGCTAATACTTTGAAGAAGAATGGAAAATCATTCACCACATCATGGAGTGATGATGAACTAGAAGATGATGAAGAAGAAGACAATGTGAGCAATCAAGTTGCTTTCACTGTGATAAAAGAAGAGGTTGGTTGTAACCAAACGCACCCCAGTGCTACTTCTGGTGTTACAACATCAATCATGTATAACTCTAACTTTTATTTTACTGAAACATGTCTAAAATCTGTACTTCATGCAGAAAAGAACAATTCCGACACTGAAAGCTCAGAGGATGAGTCCGATCTAAATGAAGAATCAAGGAATGAGGAACTGAGAAGAATTTATCAAGAGATGCTCGACAAATGCGAATCTGTCAGCAAGACAAATGTGACTCTGGAGAAGAAAGTTGTGTCTCTTACTGCTGAAAAAGAGATACTTAAGGGGGAAGTGGTTAAGCTCGAAAGACTTGCTGCCGATAGGAGAGAAGAACTTGTCAAAGTAAAGAAAGAACTCAGTGACATGACAAACGTTGTCAAAAAACTGAATTCTGGGAAAGGGAGATTAGATGAAATTCTATCTCAAGGAAAATCTCAACAAGGTCATTCAGGTATTGGCTTAGAATCTAATTTTAACAAAAACATTGCGAATAAGAAGAAAAATTATAAGATTGTTTTTGTTAAAGAAGGAACATCCTTCAGTCAAACTGGGAAAAGAAACAATGGCTTTGTTCCTATATGTCACTATTACAATCGTCCTGGCCACATAAGACCTAAGTGTTATCGTCTTGAAAATCACATTAGGCAAGGCAAAGTGCAATCTCAAGTGTACCAACATCAGTAGAGAAGCACTCCTCGGTTTAAAATAAATTTATCAAACAAACCCAAGAAAATCTGGGTTAGGAAGGATGAATTTTCTTGCTATGCACAACTTCTTTGAAAGGCAATGTAACTGAATCCTGGTACTTTGACAGTGGATGCTCCCGTCATATGACCGGAGAACTGGAAAAATTGACTGAGTTTAAAAAACATGAAATGGGTTGGTTACTTTTGGTGATGGTGCAAAAGGGAAAGTTTTGGGAAAAAGAACCTTGAATGTGTCTGGTCTTCCTTTTCTTAAAAATATTTTGTATGTTGAGGGACTAAAAGCCAACCTTATCAGTATCAGTCAGCTTTGTGATAATGATTTTCTTGTGAGATTTGATAAAAAACGTGTGTGCTGGTTTTGATAAAAATGACAAGTGCATTTTGAAAGGTAACATATCCTCTGATAATTGTTATCTGATACAGGAACAAGTTCAGTGTTTCAACACTTCTCTTGTGTGCAATAAATCTTCCTTAAATGACACTGAATTATGGCACCAAAAGTTAGGACACATGAATTTTCGTGGTATGCTGAACCTTATTAAATTAGGAGCAGTATTAGGTGTTCCTAAGCTTAATAAAGACCATTCTGGTGTATGTGGTCCGTGTCAACTGGGAAAACAAAAAAGGGAAGCACACAAAGTGTTGCAACACCTCAGATCCTCACACTGTCTGGAAATTGTCCATATGGACCTTATGGGACCAATGCAGGTCGCTAGTATAGGAGGTAAGAAATATGTGTTTGTATGTGTTGATGATTATTCCAGGTTTACTTGGATTGACTTTTTAAGAGAAAAATCTGACACATTCACTGTCTTCAAAAAACTGGTTCTTAGATTAAACAATGAAAAGGGTTCCAATATTGGTAGAATCAGAAATGATCACGGTAGAGAATTTCAAAATGTTAATTTCTCTAATTTCTGTGAAAAACTTGGAATCTTTCATTCGTTATATAAATGGGACTACGGAACTTGGTATCTTGTACTCTTCTGATACTAACACTAATTTGGATGGTTTTAGTGATGCTGATTGGGCAGGTGATGTTGATGACAGGAAAAGCACTACTGGTGGGTGTTTCTACCTTGGGAACAATTTGGTTTCCTGGTATAGTAAGAAGCAGAACTGTCTTTCGTTATCAATAGCTGAATCTGAGTATATAGCATTGGGAAATTGTTGCCCCCAAATGTTATGGATGAGACAAATGTTGGCTGATTATGGGGTTGAAGAAAAAGTCCTTACTACTTATTGTGACAATTCTAGTGCCATAAATATTTCTAAAAACCCAGTGCAACACTCCAGAACAAAACACATCGATATTCGACACCATTTTATCAGAGACCTAGTTGAGAATAAAATTGTTACTATTGATTTTGTCACCACTGAGAATCAAATTGCTGATATTTTCACCAAAGCCCTAGACTTTCAAAGGTTTAATTACCTGAAACAATCTCTGGGTGTCTGCACTCTTTGAGCAGTGTGGGTTTCAGTGTTGCAACACCATAAGCATCATCTCTTCTGTTTCTTGATGTGTTGCAACCTCCTATTGATCTTATTCTTTTGCATTAGTCATTGTGCATTTTTTAAGATCATTTCATTGGCTTATCTCTGTTTTATTGATGTGACTCAATTGAGTACTCTTTTGATGTAACCTTTGTCTAAAAACAATTGTGGATCAATTTGCAAACATAATTATTTTTTCCCATGTGAAAGATGTATTTTTTTGGGGCCTTTGACGGAAAAAGCTGCCTATATATTGTTTGTGAAAGCTATTCAGTTGTGAACTATTCTATATTCTTTTATATGCTTGAATCCTGTTATGATTTTCTGCGAAAGAGCTACCCATGTTTTGGAGCAAAAGCTACCGACCGGCTAAATGTTCTACTATTATTTTCCTTTCACTAAAAATTGTTATGGGAAAAGAATTTTGATCCGTTGACTTTGTGTGGCGATGTTCTTGAAAAAGGTGGTACAAACTGGGTTACAGCACCAAAACGCCTGAGGCCTTTTTATTCTTGTCAGAAATAAACACATCATTTTAGACATCCCTCAGGATCATTTTTGGGTTTGTGGAAAATATTTTTCTTATTTGATTCGATGGGGTGTATTATTTTTGGAAATGATTTCTTTCCTTAAATTTGTCTTTTATAAAAGGAGTTGATCATCAGTGTTTATTCTGGATTAAATGCACATCCTAAATTATGGGACTTTTTCCAAAGATATTTGAATTTCAAATTAGCAGTTGGGAAGTTTTTTGGAAACCACCATTTTAGCCGCCAAGTGTATCTCTCTAATTAAGGGGTTGTTTTCTTTTCCTATATTTTCTCTCTGGCTTTGCATTGAAACCCTCATTCTATTTCTTACTGAAGATTGCTATTTCTCTCTAACTCTCTCATTCTCGAATTTTTCTGTCATATCTTGTGCTTTCTTGGCTTGATTTTGTTCAGATTCATATCATGGTTCGTACAAGAGAGCAAATACTCAGAGAACTACGAGAAGTGGCTGAGAATCAAAGGAGAAACAGAGCAAATCCTGTTCCCAGAAACCCTGATTCCGATCAACCACCTACCTCTGGTGGTGCGATTTCCGGTGTTGAGACACTTCAAAGGCAACCTCTCGGTGTTGATTTGAACAACCTTCCACCCACTGATTCGAACCCTAGGGCACGTGGGACTCCTGTAAGTTCACACTCCACAGTACAAGAATAGGGGTTGGACAATATGGGGAATGAACCATCAAGATTATCCCCTCCCTCAAGCCGCGTGCAGCCTGTTGATCAAAGTTTTGCAAAAACCTATGTTCGCAAGTAGAAAAGAGGGGAACCTCCTCAAATAAGTTCAACAAAAGAGGTTCAAATTGCTGAAAAGAAGTGCCTCAGGTTAAAGAAAGTGGTCAAGTGCCTAAAAAACCATCGAAAAGGATAATAAGGCAAATGGTGTTCACTGACTCGGAGGATGAAATTCCCAAGGTTGATCCTCTTGAAAACATTCCTGCTCCAGATGTTGTGATGGAACCTTCGGAAGATGACTCTTCTTCGGATGATGATGCTGATAGCATTGAGTCTGATATTTTAAAGGATGTGGGAGAACCTTCTGTAACTGCTGGGAAGGGCACTGACACCAGTGTTGAAACATCTAAGTCCCACACTGACGCTGACATCTCTGATCATGAACCATCCGACTCTGAACTTGACGACAACAAAGGTTTGTTTGCTGCCTTTTATTCTGTTAATAATAATAAATTGTGGGACACTGTGGTCCAACGGGAGATTTTGTGTGAGCGGCCTATTAAGTTAGAGGATCATATTAAATATGGTATTTTGCCTCTACTTGAAGAAATGGAATTGGTTGGGTCTGTTTTCAACATAAGTCCATATGTTGATAGGGTTGTTAGAGAATTTTATTGTAATCTTCCAGATAGATTTGATGATGAGTATTCTGCTAAATATGGGTCAGTTTGGGTTTGAAAGAAAGTCTATTCTTTCACTTCGGAAGATATTAATGATGTTCTTGATGAGAAAAATGTGCTAAATGACAATATACCTTCTGATATGGATGAGACTGCTAGAACACTGAGTGGTAGAATTGTGCAAGTATGGCCAACCAAACAGGAAAAATTCAAGGCTAAGGATCTCACCAAGAAATATACTTTGCTGCACAAAATCGCTCTATGCAATTGGACCCCCACAAATCATACCTCCTCTGTCACCACTGATCAAGCTGTTCTTATGTATTGCATTGGGACCAGACACCCTTACAATATTGGGAAGCTCATCTTCGATATAATTGGGACTCATGCTGGTTACACTAGCATGTATGGTATACTTCCTTACCCTTCTTTAATTTACAAGGTTTTTATTTCTCAGGGTTTCAAAAAGAATGAGTCAGAGGATTTGGTTGCTGTACCTGCCCCAATTTCCATCTCTGTCAAGATCTTAAAGAGTGATAAGATAAATGACCTTGTATTGCCTGCTCCTAATGGGGCTGCTCCTGCTGACATTGGTGCTGCTTCTTCCAGTGTTCCAACACTTGGAAATGCTTCAATTGAGGATCGCATTCGTGCTGAAATTACTGAAGCAGAGCACCAGATCAAATTTTGGACACCTAAAAAGCTGGAAGCCCAAAATTTTCTCCAGCAGTTTTGTGTCCCATCTACACCTTTGGCACCTGTTGCTCATAAAGGGGGCGTCGACACTGGATTGGATGATTTGGCTGAAGCAACTGCTATGGATGAAAGGGCACAATCTCAGGGGGAGTCCAGTGAAGAGGAAGAGGCTAGTTTGGAGTGGGAGTATGAGTATGAGGATGAGGAAGATGATATGGCTGACTCTGAGGGGGAGTCAAAGGATGATTAGAACTGTAGCATTTTATGATTATCATGTTTTGTAGTTTGATGCTAAAACTTGGTTATTTTGGACAAACTGATTATTATGTATGCTATTGGTTTATATTTGCCGATTTTGACTGTGCTAACCTCTGCAGGAATTAAATTCTAAACTGTTGCTTCACTTATGAATATTCACTGTTTTCCTGCTTTTTCTACTTTGGACAAAAGTGCCAAAAGGGGGAGATTGTTAATATTATGATTATTGGCAATTTTGTTTTGTCTGCACAATGCAAAATCCAGTGTTGTAACTCTGCATTACAACACCGTCTTCGCAGAATCTGGGCTGATATCTTGCCAGATTCTTTGTTTTTATTTTATGGTAATTGTTCTATTTCGAGTAGTTTGTTGATAATCTTGGATACCTTATCTAGAATTAATCATCCTATATTATTGCCATTTAAACTCTTTCCTTATGTCTTTATTCTCACCCATAAGGAAAGGTTTTATATTTCCTGTTTTCCTTTTTATTTTTGTAACCTCTAGCTGGAAATATGCAATTGAGTTGATTCCAGCCAAGAAAGGATCGGTTCCATTCACTATATAAAGGGAGTTTAGCCTTTGAAGAAGATTATCGAAAAACACTCTTTAAGCTATATTGTTCTTCTTCAAGAAATCTTTGTGTCATAATTCTGTTCTTCGGGAGAAGAAGGTGAAGATCTACGATGTGGATCGACTCAACCGTTCAAGGGATTTAAAGTTGGAGGGATTCCAACAAGGTTGAGATTTTTTTGGAAGATTCGATCAGAATATTAGTTTTATACGAGTGTTGGTGAATAGATAAAGAGAGAGTCTTTATGCTTTTCGTAAATCCAGTCGTATTTGTAATAAGCATTGCTTTTCTAATATTGAATTGTTTCTTCTCTGGGCGTGGCCTTATACATTAAGATTGAGTAATCTAAGCACGTTAAAAATCTCTGTGTTATTTTTATTCAGCTGTGTACTTGTGTTGTTTGGTTCAGTGTTACAACATTAACATACAACACCGTAAGAATCTGATATATTTAAAGTTTTCAAGGCCTCAGATTCTATCATCATTAATGTCAAGTATAACCATTTTTTTTCTCAATATTTTTCATTCTTAGTTTTCACTCTTATTTGTTGTAATTATTTAATTTACTTAGTTTTTATGAATGTTATGTTAGTATTTGAACTAATATATAATTTGTAGTATATAATTACTTTCTCAGTAGTAAAATTGTTATATATTGAATGAGTTTATTTATTTTTTCTTTTGCATAGCAGATATGATCTTTTAGACTAATCCAATTTTAGCTTATGTTTCATTTTTTCACACCATTTTATTAAAATTTAATTAATTTGGTATACATTTTTATTATAAATATGTATCATATTGATATTTTAAACTTATAATTTTTAAGGGTGTAATTTTCAAACGACATTCAAGTTTTATCAGAAATGTCAATTTAATACATATGATTTTTTTATTAAGTATGTCTTCTTTGTTTTTTTTAATAAATTTATATATACAACTTTTAACACTTTTTTGCAATTGTTTTAAAATCTATACGATATAAAATAATCGAAAAATTGAAATCATAATATATTAAGAAATAAAAATTAGAAACTAAAACTTATAATGTTATGTATAGAAAATTAAGTAAAATTCATATTAACACATATAGTTAAAATTTAAAAGGTAACTTTTTTGCCACGACAAACTTGTTTTGGTTCTTGTTCGCTTTTTTTTTTCATGTTAATCTTATTACTTTTATTTTGTACTTTTATTTTACTGATATGGCTAATTAAAATAAAATATACATGAAATTCCAATAAAAATAAAATATGAAACTTTCTTGTTTTCAATATTATTTCTTTAACAACCATCAATAAATTAATTTTTAAATTTCATATTACTAATTGAGGGAGAATTTTTCACCATAAAGGAATTATGTGTTTTTTCTACTTTTTATTTAGCATCAAAACCACCTAATTTTTTTTATTATGTATATTATAATTTGATCTTTTTCTTATAAAAATAATAAACATATTTAATTATTGAGAAAATTTTAAAGAATATAAGAAAAAACAATTTTGCATCATACTAAAAATTGAATAGTTAAAATTTTCTTCTATAACGACTTGTGTATATGTTTAGAACATATAGTTGAAGATTTTGAAATCTGGTTTAAATTTGAAATTGACTTTATAAGAAATTTAAAGTATTATTAGTGTTATGATTAAAAAAATATTTTCAGATTCTAATTTTTTTGGGCTATCATGCACATCTCCCATATAATTAAACAAAAAGATTAAATAAATAACAAAACTATAGAAAAACATAAATTATTAGTTTTTACATAGTGTTGAACTTTATATGTAAAAATTTTCTCATGTGAAGTCCTTATATATGCTTATGACATATGGTTAGAAAGCTCTCGAAATCTAGTTTAATATGAAGCTAATATTATTTGAAAATTTAAAATATTTTAAGAGTTATAGCTGAAAGAATACATACTTTTAAAATATATAATATAAAAGGTCACATTGTCTTATAATTGAACAAATTGAAGTTAAATAAATATCAAATTACTTAGTTGTCCTAAAATTTTAGTATGCCTAAAGGATATTTTTATCCAATCAAAAATTACAAGAAATATTCACACTTTTAAGATAGTATAGATAGATAGATATAGATAGATATAGATAGATAGATATAGATAGATAGATATAGACTATTGTAAAGGCTTACTTGCAATTTTGGTCTTGGAAAAAGTTTTGGTCTTTGATGATTTTACCATTTAGTCATAATAGTAATTTTAGTCCTGTAACCTTTGGCGATGATGGATATTTTGGGTATTTAACGGTCATGACTATTTTGGGTATTTTGACTAAATGACAAGAATATTGTGAGACAAATGAAATATTGAAACATCCAGTTGGTACTAAAATCGCACAAAATCGAAACTTGTATGACCAAAATTGCAGAAACTACAACTTATGGGATCAAAATTCAACGAAATCAAAATCTTACAGATCAATATTGCTACCTAAAATATTTAGAAGACAAAAATTGCTAGACCGTTATAGTTACATGACCAATTTTGCAAGGGCCTCATCTATCCTTGATTTTTTCTTTTTTGGGTTTATGTTCTTTGTTGAACTTAATGTGCTAATGAGCCATAGGAAGTTGATTACGATTCCTTATTGACATTTCTCATATTAGATAGATTCCTTGTGAAGATTTCAACTTCCCTCTTGTCACCCATCAATGTGTGCGTAAGAGCATGTAGAGTTGGTAAAATGAGGTGGAACTGTTAAATGAACTTGGTGAAAAGGCCGGACTGTGTTGTAGCTTTTTAGGCCCGAAACGAACCGGGCCTATTTGGCCAACCAATTTTGTTTAAAAAGTCGGGCGGCCTGACATTTCTATGTATTTTCATGGGCTGGGTTGGACTTGGGCCTCAAAAATCGCGGCCCGACTTTCCACACCTCCATATATCTAGCGCCAAATTTTCTACTTTGCCCGCGTTACCAAGTGGCTCTGATACCACATGTTGGGCCCAACGGTGGCATGTTGTAACTAGAGAATCGATTTATCCGGAATATCCGACATATCACACCAACAAGATGATGGCAAAATAAATGACACCGACATAAAATAAAATGCATACAAAATTTTTACTTGGTTAGGCAAAACCTTTCTACGTCCATGAGAGTTTCCGTTCTTTACTACTAAGGAATTACCGGTACAAAAAACTACACCCCTTGAGTTTTATGGACCAAACTCTAAAAAATAAAACTCTCGTACAACCACTTTATTAGCTATCAAAGAACACTCTCCCCAACTTCTACCTCGAGTGTTTTCCCGCACTTATCACAATTGTCTCACAAAATTGATCACCCCAAATACCCACTCTATTTTTATTTCTTTCTCTTGCTTTTCGCTTTGTAGGTGTCTTTTTGCATTTGCTCCCCCATGCCTTTTTTTTATAGGCAAACTGAGGGAGCAATTGCACCGAAAAGAATGTAAAACAATTTGCAATTTAGCATGGGGCCAATTAACCATGGAAAAAGGATAGCCCCCAGATTTAACCAATTGTGTTTGGTGGGGGCTGCTACCTAACAATCTTTGTGGTATCGAGAAATAGAAATATTGTACGAAACATGTGATGTAGTCGCCGATATAGTTATTGAGATTAGCGATCTACAAAATTATATACTAGACGAGAGTTATGAGTTTCCGCCATTTAATCTATTGCTGTATGCAAGGACGATGTTTTCTATTTTGCCCAGCCCTGCTTTGGTCTTTGGTTGGATGGTTGTATGAGCTAAAAATCCGGTACATTCCTTTTTATTTTCCATCCCAGTCTTTCGCAATACTTTCGGTTTACTTCTTTTCTTAGGTATAGACTGACTTGCATTGTAGTTGGCCTGGAAAGCCTCTGTTGTCTTTCTAATGCTAATGCCTTCTTCCTTCATTCATATTCTTTTTTTAGTAGTGGTAGCCTCTGCTTGGTCTTTCGCACTTGCATCTCCAATTTCCAATATCCGCTTAAGGTTGTATTAGTCCCATACCACTTCCTTTTTCCAATTTATGTATACATATAGGCAGATGGTATCAACCTGCATATCAATGGTGCTGTCGGAAATCTATGCTACACATGATCATTACAGGACCAGGTTGGTTCTCACCGACAAAGATTCCGAAGTTGACGCCGTTGGAGCTGCTGCAGCAGGTACTCAGCCTCCACACACACACACACACAAAGATTATCCTCGAGAGTAAAGTGAATGTTTATTATCGTGCACGTACAAATGCTTAACTCCTATGTATAGTGAAATGTTTACTCTGTCAAATGCTTTCGATAGGGATTAGGACGAATTTTGTGTGCCTTCGAGATTTGTTTTTGGAAGCCTTTTTCAATAAGGGTCCATTTGGATGGAGTGATTTGAAATTTCAAGGAATTTCAAATGAATGAATTTCAAACTCCTTGTATTTGAAATCCCACCTCTTGTTTGGATGATGTGGACTTGTGTAGGGATTTCAAATCCATAGTAAATTTTGATTAAAAAAAATTAAAATCTCTATTCATTTTCTTAATTCACATTTAATAAATAAAAATAAAAGATATAATCTTATTATTTTATAAATCAGTATACTTTTATATACTAATAAAAAAATGAAATATATAACATTTATTATGTGTGAATATGTGTGTGAAGATAGTACGGTGTTAATATGTGAGAGTGAGTGTGTGTAGTGTATGTGTAGTGTGTGTAAGTTTGTACAGTGTGTGTAAATGTGTGTAGTGTGTGCAGTGTATGTTAGTGTGTGTAAATGTGTGCAGTATGTGTACATGTGTGTAAGTGTGTGAATGTGTGCAATGTGTATAAATGTGTGCATTGTGTATAAATGTGTGTAAATTACAAGTGAGCATAAATGGGGAAAAAAAGAATGAATTTCAAATAACTAAGTTTTGGGAGAGATTTCAAATCCTTTGAAAATGAACTAAAACTCAAAGAGAGATTTGAAATCCATTGATTTGGATTTATAAACCAAACAGGGGTGTGGATTTAGCAAAGGATTTCAAACCACTCATCCCAAATCCTCCCATCCAAATGCACCCTAAATGTTGGCAAGTAGAGCCTGATCTGCAAATTGTTCTGGTTGTCTTACTGGTTTGGTAAACTTATTTTGGAAAGCATTCTTTGCTGAAATCAGTTTACTGGAAAATCAATATATTTCCTGGTTTTGTTACACTCTCTTTATGAAGTTAATTTCATATCCAACAAAGGATCAAGGGCTCTGCGTATCACAGTGTTTTTATTTTTTGTGAGAATACTGCATCATGTCTTGAACGGATTAATTGCAAAATTTGATGCGCTTTTGTACATGTCTTAGGGAACACGACTTGTGTATCTAACTGTCCCATTTTGTTTTCTCTGAGTATGCCTAGTGTATTTGTACATGCTTTTGATCAGTGAAATTGACTTTTATTGATCAAAAGAATAATATGGAAGGAAGAAAGAGTATTTATAAAATACATGGCAGTTAAGATGTGTACTTGAAGTTCCGTGAATTCCTCAAAGAATGGAATCGTCAAAGAACTGAACTTCCAAAGTCCCAAGACGTCCGAATCCAAACTTGGGCCGATTATATGGCCAGGTGAAGCTTCATCTCCACCCAAGGGTTGGGTGATTCCAACGAATGGAAAGAAACTGAGAGTTGGAGTGCCCGCAAAGAATGGTTTCAACTGAGTTCGTCCGTGTCACTCGGAATTCTGACAATTCAACAAAAGTGGAGGGATATTGCATTGATGTTTTTGAATCAGTGATGGCATCATTACCATTTGGTGTGCCATATGAATACATTCTTTTGGCAACACCTGACCGCAGATGGCTGAAAATTACAATGATTTGGCATATCAAGTATTCCTTGGAAAGAGTGTCTTTCTTTTTGCTATGAATAATAAAATACAAGAGCACTTTCATTTAACCCTTTAATTGTGTATTCTTCGCAGAACTTCGTTGTTGTCGCTGGAGATGTGACAATTATAGCAAATAGGTCACAGTATGTCGACTTCACTCCGCCTTACACACAGTACCCCCTTTGCAAATAGGTCACAATTGTAGCAAATTGACGATTAGTAGATTACAACTTTCTTATATGACCTATGGATTATTAACATATACAAGTGCTTCTGACCATTTCCCCCCGTTGCTTATTTTTGTAGAGGAGAAGAGTCCTCCAAGTTTTTGCTGATCATATGGTTGGGGGTGGTAGTAATACTAACCCATGTCTATACTGCCAGTCTTGCATCCATGTTAACAGTTCAGAAGCTGTAATTTTTTGTGGCCCAATTCCTTGTGAATTTACTGGCCTATTTAAATTATATTGTTCCAAGGCCCAAATGAGAACTAAGCATAGATGCAACCACCCCATAAAAGGCAGCCAGGGTCTCGGGTTATTTTGTACCCGGTTGGATTTACCGCGAATCCTAGCTCCTTATCTCTGCACCGTCAGATCTAGGGCTTTGATCTCAGCCCCTCAATCCCCCCTTTTTATACCTTGTTTGTTGAACCCTAATTGAGAACTCTCCATCTCATCTCTCATACATATCCAGCGATGCCTCTCTCATTCCATACTACCAGACACTGTTTGTCTCTCTCACTTCGATTCTTTGTGATTCCTTTTGAGAGATACATTGTGAGTGTTGTGCGACTCTATTCCCATATCTTTTGTGGTTCAAGTGATCGGAATAGTGTCTTCGGTGGAAAAGATTTTTTAGGGTTTCGTTTTCGGTTTCAGTAGAGGATTCTCGATTTCGGTTTTCTTGCGAGTCTTCTTCATCCTTTTGTGGGGTTCTTGGAAGGCGTCGAGCTAGGGTTTCATTTGTGGCCACCCTTTTGGTCGTTTCGGTTGAAGGTGGAGGGTGAGCAAACATTACACCATTTTCTGAGCCGAACGAAGTCGATCCATCACACCTCTGTCCGATTCGATGTCTCACTATTCGAAGAGAGCCGGTCGGAGTAGCTTCAACCCACTTCCATTTTCGAATGAGCAGGGAAAGAGGGGTTTGTGTAAACCTACTCAGTGATATCTTTTCTTGTTCTATTTCTGTTTTTGGTTCTTTCTTTTATTTCCAACTTCTGCTTATTTTCCCGTTATCGCTATAGTGCAGACCCTTTGAATAGAGCATGTGCCTCCTGCGCGGGTCTTGTTTGTTGTTGCTGCATTTTCTAATTTTAGGTTATTGTTTAGACGAATTGTAATCCCTAATCCCTAATTCCATAGGTTGACATTTGTAATAGTTCTATTCGTTAGCATATTGTAATATTCGGTTATGGCGAACGTGGACGATAACAGGGTCGATACCTAACAGTGTTATCAGAGCATCCTCCGCTAAGGCGGTGCGAAACCCTTACCGTAAGGGTTCACTCTGAAGAGACTTAAACTTCCTTTTACTGCTTTTCGTAGCGTAACCGCTTGCGGCAGATTTATTGCTTTTTCGCGGTTTCTTTGTTGGTATTTGTTGTTGTAGTTTAAAGGAATTTTGTGTGATCTCATATCTGCCTTTACTTGCTCCTTTGAGTCTGTTACGTGGTTGATTGTATTTTTAGTTTTTTTTTATTTCGTATGAAAGCAACTCCGAGCTAAAAAGCCGATTGACCCTACACGCGAGTGTAGTGGAATCCTATGGTGCGAGGGGTTTCCTATATGCGATCTTTTATTTATGCTTCTGTTGTATTTTCTGTTTTCTGTGTGAAGTTGCTTGTTCTATGCTTATAACCTGCCTTGTGCGCCTTGTGTTTTCTGAAAAACTGTTGTGTTTTTATGAAAATGGATATGCCTGGTTATAATCTTGAACCTTTTAATGGAAAAACAGATTTTTCGATATGGCAACAGAAAATGAAAGGAATTTTAATTAAGCAAAAAGTTTATAAGGATGTGAGTGGTGTTTTTGGTGAAAAAGATACTGCTGAAAAGAAATCTGAAATTGATGAGTATGCTTATTCTTCTATAATTCTGAATCTTTCTGACTCTGTGCTTAGAAAAGCTGGTAAGCTTGATTTTGCAAAAGCTTTATGGGAAAAATTAGAAGAATTGTATACTGAAACTTCTTTGCCTAGTAAGTTGTTTTTGCTTGAATTGTTTTTCAAATTTAAACTTGATTTAAACAAGGATGTGGATGAAAATTTGGATGTGTTTACCAAATTGATTCAAGACATTAAATTGACTGGTAATAAAAATATTGATGATTATACTCCGATTATACTTTTGAATGCTATTCCTGAGTCTTATTGTGATGTTAAATCTGCTATTAAGTACGGTAGGGACACGATCACACTTGACACCGTTGTGAATGGCCTTAAAAGCAAGGAATTGGATTTAAAAGTCAATAGAAGTTCTAGGCAAAATTCTGGTGAGGTTATGCATGTGAGGAGACGTTCTCAAAATATGTTTAATAAACCCGGTAATAATAACAACCAGAAATTTGCTAAGAAAAAGGGAAAGAGTAAGTCTAGGTCTAAGTCTAGGCCTAAAAATTGGAAGTGTTATGAATGTGGTCAAAATGGTCATTATGTTAGGGAATGCCCTAATAAAAGAGGTAATCAGAATTTTAAAAATCACCAACAAAATGAGCATGCTAATATGGCTTCTACGAGTGAAAATGTGGCTGATGTGTTTATGGTTTATGAAAATTGTGCTTCTGTGAATTCTGTGCATTCTAATTCTGCATGTTAAAATGAATGGCTTTTTGATTCTGCTTGCACTTTGCATATGTCACCATTTAAAAGACTTTTTTCTAATTATAAAGAGTATTACATGGTTCTGTGACACTGGCTAATAAAAAACAGTGGTAATATTATTGGAATTGGTAATGTATGTTTAAAATTTGATTCTTGCTATATTTTGACTTTGAAAAATGTGAGGCATGTGCTTGATTTGTGTAGCAATCTGCTTTCGTGTGCTGCTCTTGAGGATGATGGTTTAGAGGGAAAATGGGGAAAAGGGTTAATGAAAATTTTCAAAGCTGTTAAAACGAGAAATTTGTATGTGTGTATTGCTGAACTTGAATCTAACTTGCAAAATTCGGTGAATGCTGTGTGTGCCTCTGAAAACGACGAAACTAATTTATGGCATAAACGTTTGGGTCATATGAGTGCTAAAGGTCTCGAAATTTTGCATAAAAATGGCTATTTTCGAAAAGATTAAATGTCTTGTATGTCGTTTTGTGATCTTGTGCCTTGGCAAATAGTCTAGAGCAATGATGTAGCTAGGAATTATTATTGGGTGGGCCAATGCACAAAATTGGGGTGGGCCAGATAAAAAAACTAAAAATAATACAAATAAATATTAACTAAAAAAATTTTAAAGAAATTTTACCTAGTAAATTTGTTTTTAAAAAAAGGGAGGGCCGGGGCCCGGGTTGACCCCTATCTCCGCCATTGGTCTAGAGTAAAATTTCTTGTTTCCCCTTTCCCTAACAAATCAGGCTGTTCTGAAATTCTTGAGTATTTGCATGCCAATGTGTGGGGACCTGCGAGTGTTACTACTCATGGTGGTTCTAGGTATTTCTTGTCTGTTATTGATTATTTTGCGAGAAAAGTTTGGGTGTTTTTGTTGAAAAACAAATCTGATGTGTTTGATTGTGTTTGAACAGTAGAAAACTTTAATTGAAAATCAAAGAGGTAAGAAAATTAAAATTATAAGAACTGATAATGGACTTAAATTTTGTAATCAGCTATTTGATAAATTGTGTGCTGATTCTAGCATTAAAAGGTATTAAACAGTCCCTTATACACTGCAATAAAACGTTGTAGCGGAAAGAATGAATCGAACTTTACTTGAAAGGGTGAGAAATATGCTTGCTTGTTCTGGACTTTCAAAAAAGTTTTTGGGTGAAGCTGTTTTAACTGATGCCTATGTGATAAATCGATCTCCTTTTGTGCCTTTAAGTGGTAAAATTCCTGAATCTGTATTTATGGGTATGAAACTTAATTTTTCTAACTTGAAAGTGTTTGGATGTTCTACGTTTGCTCATCAAAAATATGATAAACTTGAACCTAGGGCTGTAAAATGTGTTTTTCTTGGATACCCTGAAGGTGTTAAAGGTTATAGGTTGTGATTAAAATCTGAACCTGGTCTTAAAGTGTTTATTAGCAGAGATATGACATTTAATGAATCTGAAATGCCTTGCTTATCTGTGTCTATGCCTGATTCTGAAAATAGTTCACCTAATAAAGTGGAGCATGCTCCTAGTTTGGATATTCCTGATGCTGCTGTGCATGATAACAGTGAAAATATACCTGAAACTGAACCTATTTTGCATGAAAATGAACCAGTTTTACCTGAAAATCTTGATGATGCTGCTGTGCATGATGAATTAGTTGATGAAAATGAACCAGAATTTGAAAATCTGCATGATTATTAACTTGTTAGAGATAGGGCAAGAAGAAACATTAGGCAGCCTGCTAGGTTTGATGATTTTCATATGACTTCATTTGTTTTTAGTGTGTTTGAATCTACTGATAATTCTTAGCCTAAATCTTATGAAGAAGCTTTAAAATCTGCTAATTCTGCTGAGTGGTTAAATGCTATGAATGAATTTATACCGTCAACTAATTTAGACAATTAGTTGGCACTATAATCTCATTCCATCGACCCTAATATAGTTGGGATTAAGGTGCAGTTGATGATGATGATGATGTAATATTTCTATAAATAGGGGAGGAGCAAGACTAATTTCATTGGGTGCGGAAGGAAAAAAAAAGTAAGAATATTGACTATATATTGTATACCAAATATTCAAAAATATAATATAGTGAGATGTAATGTACAACTATAAACCAAAAGAAATAACACAGAATTTACTTACAATCATTCTCTAGATATAAGAAAATTGCACAACAACTTTTGCATAGATTCAAAATGAGTTATTATAGCATATGTGCTCAAAGTAATAGGGATTTCTTTCTAAATTTAAACAACTAAGTTATCTAAAAGAAAGTCATCATCCATTTTGCTCTAAAAACTTGTTTTGATTCTTTTCATTGCCGAAAAAGTTCTCTTTGTACTTAGTTGTTGTAGATACTGGAAGAGTTAATACAAGGTGAATTAGTGCATCAACCAAATAATAAGTTTTAGACTTTCCTGCAACGGCCAATCTTTGACATAACTTGGAAAGTGTAAGTATACCTTGAAAATATGGACGAGGAGATATATCGAGCTCATAATGACACAACTCGAATTACAAATGACCTTGTTCTTGCTCTATGAAATCTCTTGGATAAAAATTCAATTAATACTAGTTTCCATATGCTTTCAATGTTGATGACTTATAATTGTCATTAGGATCCAAATAAGAGCTTAAATTTAGAAGTTCCATTGATTTATCATTAAATCTACCATTTGAATTCCACTACAAGTTTAATTTTTCATCTAAATTACACCACAAATTTAGGGGTTGGGGTGGGTGGGGGCTTACTAATTTTTTTTTTTGACAAAGGGCTTACTAAAATGATATATATACATATATGAAGGTTTAGTTGGAAAGGTTTTGGGGGCTAAAGCCGCCTTTACACATACAAGAGGAAACACCCTTATCTACAAATATCGGGGATTGGAAATATTTTTTTGTAATTATCCCTTAATATATATGACGAAGATACCTCAGTTGCGATTTTTTTTTCTTTGTTTTGTTTTTTGGTACAATACGTTTACAAGTGTATATCTCGTTAGGGATGGCAATGGGGCAGGTACATATAGACCCAAACCAACTACAAAAAATAGTTAATTTGCAGCGGTTTATTTTAAATATAGCGGTGGTTTCAAAGCGATGAAGCGTTTTGCAGTTAGTTTCAAAATCGCGTCCATACACGTGTCGCGATAGAATTTGTGGCGGTTTTTTAGAAACGATGGAAATTGTGTTTTTTAGCGGTGGTTTTCTGGCACCGGTTCAAAACCGCCACTAATTTAAATTTCGCAGCAGTTTAAAACCGCCACGAAAATAAAATAATTTTTAAATTGTTAGCAGCGGTTCAAACCACCGCAAATATAAAAAATATTTTTGCAAAAATTAATTCTTTTTGGTTTTTTGGCAGCGGTTCAAAACCGCCACAACTTTAAATTTCGCAGCAGTTAAAAACCGCCACGAAAATAAAATAATTTTTAAATCAAGTTAGCGGTTCAAACCACCGCAAATATAAAAAAATATTATTGCAAAAATTATTTTTTTGTTTTTTGGCGATTATAACCATTGTTAATTGAAAATAATATATGCTTTAATAATAGTTATGCACCATTTTTTAATATAGCTAAATTTATGTCATAAATTTTTATATTTTTGTGACACTTTAATATAAAAGGCATAATATCATTCATCTATAGAAAAGTCAAACTATTCAACATCATAAAAGTCGAGCATTTCGTTAAAATCATTACAAACCTTCAAATGCAGTTATCCAAAACCATCTACAAAAGTATATGTTCTTAATACAATTGCAATAGATGCAACATCACAAATGAGAATCCTCATTTACATCATGACTAGATGATGAATATTGTCTTGTGTTCCTCTCTGTGAAGGTTCATGTCTCCGCTTCCTTCATCTATTGATGCCTACAATTGAAATCATATTATTGATATTATTCACATATTGTATGTAAGTGCATCCAAATCACATAAAAAAGATTATAGCAATTATCCAATATTTATGTGCACATCAAGAGTAACTATCCACATGTATATGTACTTGCAGAGAAGGAGAGCATGAGAGCTAGTGTGTGTATGTGTGTGTCGGGGTTAATTATGAAAATTGCCATTGATGGGTGGATTTGTAGAAAAAGGGGAGGATCAATTCAATAATTTCAATTGAGTTCTTGTTTTGTTTTGTTTTTTTCTTTGTTAAGAAAAGAAGGAACACATGAGTGCAACTTTATAAGCAAAGAGGGAGAGGTTTATTTGTAATTAACCTGGTTAATATTGCAAACATTTTTTATAACCGAAATAGAAAGGTTGAAAGTCAACAAAAAGAAACGAGATTCTTTTTCATTCCAATACTCCGTAAAAAGGATCTCACACGAGTAATTACCTCAGTTTGACTTTTAGGTGAGAACCAACGTAACAACACGCCAAGGTGCACAACTGCTGGTATTAACTGGAAAAGCAATGGTGTAGTTACCTGTACAAATATATATGTCAAATTATCAATAATCCTCTTTATAAGATGAAAAGTGATAACTAACAAAAAAGAAAAGGGTAGCTTGTTATCTCAAGGTTCTTGGTAAAAGTTACTTCACGATTAGTGCAGGTAAAACCATAACTAATTCAACATCATATATACATACATCCAATTTTAAGATCACAAACATAATACAAAGACATCTCCCTAGACGACCATAAATAAATAAAGGCTTGCAAAATGGACCCCAAATATTAACATTTGGCATCTCCATATAAAGAGTTAAAGCACATTAATAAGCATGCACAAAATTTGTTCATAATGATTAAACTAAAGCAAGAGGAAATTTTTGTCGAAGTCTTTGTTGTTCCAAGAAGCAGCAGGTACATTTTCCCCTGAAAAAACAAAATCAATTTCTCAAAAGACCAGAAAACCATACTAACAGTTAAGAAATAAAAAACAAAAAAATTATTAGAGAAAATCACAATTGACAACTTAATTTCTAATTTATTAAGTTTTAATCTAATTTTAAAAAAATTCATGCATTTAATATTCCAATCATACTAACAGTTAAGAAATAAAATACTACAAGCAAAGATTTATATTGTACCTACAAACGCCGACCAAGAAGGATATGTCAATCAATTGGAGAGTGTATCTGATGATAGTCTCCAAGATTCCAGTAAATTATGATATAAAAGAATCCTTTCAATAGGCAGGCTGCATAAAGTAAAAAAGGAAAAAGAAAAAAGAGTTAAGCCTCCCCGTGAAATAGACATTTTTTTATCACAATTCACCACAAATGTTTTGAGGGTGCAACTTGTAAAATAGAAAGCTATGCTAATGGATGACAAAGGAAACAAAGCAGCCGACCCAAGCAAACATAGAAAGCCTTTTAATTGATCAGTCACCATAATCATGGGAACAATGGTATGCGCCTAATTTCAGAAAGAACTTATTTGAGATTGCAAAAGCTAAAACTCGCTCCTGCAGATCCAAAGGTGTATATAAAACAAAGACACTGCATGAACACAAAAGTACTGCAATGAACTACCACACTTAACTAGACTTTGCAGAACCTGATTCATTGGAAACTAAAATAATGTTCTCCAACAAGCATGAAACCTCTCTAAGATAGGTTAACCATATGCTCTTCAAAATCTGACATGAAGTATATGAAATTTCCGAATTCCTTTTACAAGGCGCACTGCAGACACAAAGTGAGTAATGAAATTTCTTTAGTTGTTAAAAATATACAAGTCAATTTAGTGGACTACTTTCTATATATTATAAATTATCTTGCAATACAGACATTTACATCAATGTTATAAAAAGTGCTATGTGCTAGTCGGACGACTGATTAGTGTGAGTTTTGCATGTAATTTTGGCATAATATTGGACAAAATGAGTTGTTAAGCATGCATTAACTTAGTAAAATGGGTCATGTTCTTATAATGTAAAAAAGATATTATGTTTTGCTCGTTTTGTAGGAATTAAACGATATTTGTAGCACTTTGGTTGCAAAGCGGAGCATTGCGATAAAAATACCGCGTCGAGAATCGAGCGAATACGTGAAGTTTGGAGTTAAACCGAGAAGAAATCAGACGAACCAGGCGAAAATACGGCCCGATCACGGGTAGCCCCGTGCTCATAGGTACCCGCCCGCAAGCGTCAATTCAAAAGGAGAATTTTCTTACGGCCTGGACGCCTTACAGGCTGGTCGTGCGTAAGCGCACGGCCGCAAGGCGTTGTCAGGAGAAAGTCATATTTGCGCAATTAATTACTTAGGTTTGGCCCAACGGGAGTATAAATAGAGACGAGGCGGCTCCAAACGAGACACACTGATTTTTACCCTAGAAAGTACGAGAAAAAGAGCAACCTTTGGAGGATTCGAGAGATTGATCAAGGACGCATCCACACACTTGAGGATTGAAGATTGATCGAGAGATCATCAATATCCCCGAGTTTGCTTATTCCATTGTACCTTTTGATTATTCGAATTAACTATGCATATATATATATATATATAGCTTCTTATTTACAAGGCTTTAATTATTGCATATTTATAATTAATGTATTGCTATAATAGTGTTATTTCTATTTCTGACAGTGAGTAATAACGATACGAAAAAGGAAAAAAACTTTCAACTTGGTATAAATCTTTTGAAATCGTAAAAACCTCTCAATGTATCTTTGAAAAGGAAAGAATCGGTCAACAAGACTTTCTCTCCTTGGCTTATCCATAATGATATAAAATTAATATGCTGCCCTTATAATCAATTAATAAAAATCTAAACCCCTAAAATAAAATTTAAATATGGGGCATTAAAAATTACTTCTCAACGGTTAAGGTTAGTCCCACCGACTCACCCCAAGAGGGTGGTCTCATTTGATCCAAATCTGTCTAATTAATTAATTAATTAATTAATTTATATAAGTATACATATATATATAGGTATTGGATCAAATGAGACAGGGTCCTAAGGTAAGAGTGTGGACTAATCACAACCATTAATTGAATAAAATCAATGGATGAGATTTTTTCTATATTTTTTAATATTTTATTAATTTATTTCCTATCATTAAAGGTATTTTAGAATTTTTGCTATTTGTGATTTTTCGTAAAACTAACTCTTCACATACCGTGATTTTAGGGGGTGAGTATCGATTAACAAAACTCCCACGATTAAGATTTTTCTCCATTTTAAAAACCTATCTTTGGGAACATTACTCGCATCATGCGAGTACTAGCCAGGGCGTATTTGTCTTGCGGAAAGAGTTCCATCTCGACTCGGCTTTTGTCGGACAAGTTGTAATATCAATTTATATTTATTTTAATTTTTGTTCTATTTTTGGTAAAAACCATTGTTGAAGGCTTCCGTTGTAACCTTTTGTAGTCAACAATCGCAAGACAAATATTGAAATTCACGATGACAACCACAAGCAGAACCTTGACCATCCCTCCTGCTCAGACTGAGAAACCCGAGAAATTTATGGGTTTCGACTTCAAGAGGTGGCGAAAAAATGTAGTTTTACCGACCACCTTGAGTTTGTTCGGGCACCGCCGACCTACAATAAGACGAAAATTGGCAAAATACTTGACCGAGGACGCTACGATGGTGGTGAAAATGAAGCAAATTTGAAAAATGTGTTGCGTTTGAAGCATGGGGCCAGGGTGATTGTCGTGCCGTAACTATGTCCTAAACGGACTTAGTGATGCACTTACAACGTGTCTTATGTGGTGAAATCCTCCAAAGAATTGTGGGAGTCTTTGGAGAAGAAAGGGAAAATAAGATTTTTAGTCGTAAGTTGGACATGTTTTAGAATTAGTCCTCTAAATTGTCACATTCATTTTTAGTCCTTTAACTTTCAAATTTCTAGATATTCAGTCCTTTAACTTAACAATTTTATTTTTGGTCCTATAACGTAACATATTTGTAAATTTGGTCCTATAACTTAACATATTTTAGAAATTTGGTCATGTAACCTTTTTTTTTAGGGAATTTAGTAATATAACTTAACAATAGTTAAATTTAATTAATTTATTAAAAGGTTATTTCTAAATTAATTTAATTTTTCAAATCGAATGATTTTAATTAACAATTAATTTTCTTTAAAAATAAATAATTATTTTTAATCTAAATAATTTTTAAAAAATATTTAAGCATTAATTTTTAAACCTTCTGAATTAAATGCATCTTGTACACTGTCTACGATTTACATTTCTTGGAGATAATTATCCTCACTAAAGGTTAATTGCATAAATATGACAAATTATTCTTAAGTTACTAATTTGATGTAATTATTTTAATTTTCCTAGAATTAATTAATTATTTTAGAAATTTCTATTTATTTAAACTTTTTATTAATCAAATTAATTTAATTTTAATTGTTTTTATAATTTGATTAGTTTCCAAACATTGAAATTTAATTATTTTATATTTGGTCCTATAAAATAGTTAAATTTAACTATTGCTAAGTTATAGGACTAAATTTCTAAAATATATTAAGTTGTAGGACCAAATTTCTGAAATATGTTAAGTTTTAGGACCGAAAATAAAATTGTTAAGTTAAAGGACTGAATAACTAGTAATGTGAAAGTTAAAGGACTAAAAAATGAATGTGACAATTTAGAGGACCAATTCTCCAAAAGGTCCAACTTACAGGACTAAAAATCTTATTTTCGAGAAGAAGTATAAACCGAGGATGCCGCACAAAAAAATTTGTTGTCGGTAAATTCTTGAATACTGATCAGAAATCGATCAATGAATCGTAAAAATAAAATACAATCCTCGTCATCATCATTCTTTTAGTCCTCGCCCGGCTATTACATAAGGAATTATTAGGAATTTATCCATCACATAATAAAAATAAAATTGTCTTTACAAATCCCAACACCACAAACAACTAGTTCAAGCTTCATATCTTGACCGTCATCCTCTTGCAGCGGGACCTCATCCTCCGATTGAGAAAAAAAAAGGAGTGAAACAAAAATTCTCGAGTGGGTGTGGTGAACATGTGCAACAGGGGCTTATATTGTTTTGCGAAAGAAAATCGTTTCATGAGTTTTGATGCAAGAAACGTGCAATGATATTATCTTATACTTATTAGTTTTATTAATTAGTTAATCAGTACATCAATTCATTTGATTGGTTGCACATAAAAGTGTTACGCCAACCTTGTCAATCCGTTAATTCATATCGGTTGGTTGCGCACGAAAGGTGACGCCAACCCAGGCGATCCGTCGGCTCATATCAATTGGTTGCGCCGCGAAAGTGACGCCAACCCAAACCACCTTGTGCAGAGAAGTGTTGATCAAACATCATCTCCCCAAATAGACACCTTATCCCTCATGTCGATAGTGGTCATTTTTGCTATCCTAGTTGGCACGACGTCTCTATAGTGGAGCCGCTAAGCTCGGAGACTTATCCATTCCACGCAGATCCGTCAATTCATATTAGTTGGGAGTTGGACGATGGAGGCCGACATGAGATCGTAGCTGCTACCCATCCCATACATGACTTATCCATTCCACAGATCCGTCAATTCATATTAGTTGGTTGCGCACGAAAGTGTGACGCCAACCCAGTCAGTCAATCAGTAGGACCGGTGCGTTCAGAGACTCACCGCGTCCGATATTCAATCGATCGAGTCATTGATTCGGTGTATTATCTTTCAAGTTCTTAATAAGGTTCACTTATGCGGGAGAAGTTGCGTTATTATTAGTACAAAAAGTCGATATGAAAATCCCGAATAAATTCGGTTAATAATTTTAAAATAGAAATTTAATTAAATAAAATATTTTAATATTTTATGAATAAACTGAATTTAGAAAATAAAATAATTTCCTATGACCTTGTAAATTTTATTTTAAAATAAAATATTTTAATTAAAGAGGAAAATTTATTCCGGGTTTTAAAATTCCTTAAGTTGTGATCCCGGACTTGGAGAAGGGCAAGGTCAGTCTCTAATTTTTTAAAAATTCTACGGAATCTTATTTTCAGGGTCTAGGGGTCTGATTTTTGAAAATTGCAGGTCAGCCCCAAAATTTCTCCCAATTAATTATTTGACCCGATACTTTTAAAAATGGCTATCTCTTAAACCGGAAAACATTTGACGAGATTCCAAGTCTAATAATTTCTTTGGGGCAGTAAGTATATGGGTTAAAAATAGTTTCGAAAAATTTCCAGATTTAGTACCAATTTTCTAAAAAATTCTACTTTAGCCCCAAAGGCAATTTTACAGCTAAGGGCTCGTTTCAAGCCCGTTTTCCATGAAATTTGGACTATAGGTCCAGAATACTATTTTAAATATGTTTGTATTATTTTGGTACAGTGACTGCCCCTATATTTCAAAATTCACAGTTTTAGTCCCCTAAAGTTTGAAAAATGTCATTTTGGTGCCTAAAGGTTCTCATATTCGTATTTGTTTGACCCGGAGGGTCCCAAATATTATTTATATCATATAAATTATTTTTACAGTAATTTTAGTCCAAAATTTCGAAAATTTCCAGAAGGATCCCACAGTTTTTGGTTTTGTCACTTTTGGTCCTACATTTTGTCTTATTTGCAAAAATGGCCAAAACTCGATTTTGTTCACAATTTCATATGTCCAGAATACTTATATAACATATAAAAATATATTTCTCATATTCTCAGTAATTTTGAATATATATATAAAAATAAAGCATAAAAACATACAAAAGCTAATTTTTTTCTAAGCAAAATCACTTTTAACATAAGTTCACATACACATATTTTTTTTCTCAAAATGTTTCTAGAATTAAAACTGAATTTTTTTCCAGAAATTTAAAAAATAATATAAACACATATATTCATGCCATTCATGCAAAAGTCATGAGTTTTTAGAAAAGTTTCACCCACCTCTTTGATTTTTGGTAGTAGGATGGTCTAGTGATTTTTTTCCCCTTGTAATGCCTTCTCAATGCCTTAGAGTCTTAAGGACAGGCCGTAGGTTGGAAGAATTGGTGTCAAAATATGAAGGAAATAGAGAGAAAAAGAAACAAGGGAGAGTTTAAGGCCTAGGAAGTTCTTACCTTTCTTGTCTCTTGAAAGCTCCTTAAAACATCAATTCTAAGCTCTTAAAACTCGGTCCTTATCCCTCAAATTCCCAGATTTTCGGCCCTTGTAGTTGAGAGAGTGTTGCATCCCCTTTTTTTGTAAAGTGTTTATGTGAAGAAGAAGAAGATGAATGGAGAAGAGTTGTATGTTTTCTTGTGAAATAGGTAAGTGTAGAGGAAGAGGTGAAGAGGCTTGATTTGTGGGTACTAAATTAAGGCTTCCCTCCTTCAATACACTTATGACAGTCCCCTCCCTCTTCCCATACTCAAGTGTACTCTAATTTCTAGGTTTGATTTTAGGGTGGCTAGTTAGCATGCTTGTTTTGTTGAATTAAGACTTGTGGGAGTGGATGAATGCTTGCATACTTCGTGAATAAGACAAAAGGAAAAGGAAAAAGGAAAAAGACAAGGCTTGTATCTCCTCTTATATAAATCAAATCGTATATATGTGTTACTTATATAATTAGTCATCTACTTATAAGGTGTCTAGTAATTCCCAAGTAGTATCATCACTTATAACCTAAGGTATTAAATAGAATTAAAACCAATAATACAAGTCAAATATATCAATCAAGCAATTAATCAAATTATAAAAATTATTTCGAAATATATAAATATAATTTTTGAAATTAATAAAATATTTAAATAAATATTATGTTACAAGAAAATAATTAGTTGTTGAGAGAGAAATCCAACCGGTTAATGTATCTCGTTGAAAGTTCAAAAAGTCGCCAATCATTAAGGAAGTGAAAATAGGTGTTGTTAATATACACCATAAACTAAAAAGGATTCTAAGTATAAATGATATATCTATTAGCTAAATTGAGTAGTAATTAATTCTACAAATCTAGAATGAGGCACTTAGCAATTTTAATATAAAGGTCAAATTCTTAACAAAATAAATCTCGAATACTATTCTTTCGAAATTGAATTTTTACTAGATGAACTTTCAAAATATGAGTCATTGTCTTTGTTAAAGTATCAAATTAAATTAGTAGTAGATGGTTTTAATAGATCATAAAACGAAATGGTTTGTTTGAAAAGCATAAAATTGTTTCTCAATAAAATAGGTTCAAATACTACTTCATTTTATGCCAAGAATTTCAAAAATTATAATAAATTTTTGTTAACTCGAATAATAGATTTGGAGTAAAATATTGAGTTTATCGAAATGGATATTTCAAAATCTCAAAAATTAAGACGTAGTTTCTTTTAAATAAAAATTTTGTTATGATCGATTGAGTAATAGTAGTGTTAAGTTGGTTTTATACCAACGTATTGAGTGCTCTAGACTAGGATTTTGCGTTGTTTTCGGGTATTTTAGTGTCGTTTGAGTCAAGTTCGTGTCATTTGTTGTCGTTCGAGGATTGGGACTGATCTTGAGAGCCGAAATTGTTCAAGAACGATGAAAAATGTGTTTGGAAGGTGAAAAGCGCATTTTAGAAGTTGAAAAAAGGAAACATATCGCGTAAGGACGAGCGCCAAGAAGACTAAAACCCCAGCGGCGCAAAGACAGGGTCAAAAATCGTACAACGGAGCGAGGAAGACAGCTGCAGGCAAAAGCAAGGACTGCAGCCCAAATATACGAAAGAATAGGTATCGCTGGCTGCAGCTGCAGCCCGCCAAAATGGCTGAAGAGAAGAGACGCGAAAGCAGCGGCGGGATCTTATGCGGGATGCTATGCAGATAGCCGCAAAGACAAAAAGAGCCGCAGCTGATTGCAAAAGAGCCGCACTTGCGCGACGACGACCTGGAGCTGGGCTTTTATTTTTTGGGCCATCTTAACGGATTTTCGTGGGATTCGACTTATAAATAAAAGAATGCACGTACGGGACGAGGGTCAAACATTCTTTGGAGCACAACGCAAGGCAAGAGACATAGAGCTAGGGTTCGGGACGACAATTGGAGGCACTTCTCGTCTGGACACAGAGAGAATTCCTTCTCTTTTGTTCTCAATTCTTTCTTTGCTTTTCTTTGTCGATTCTTGAGATGTATAATTATTTCTTTACGAGTTTTTGTACATGCAATATGAGCTAAACCCATCTTTCTAGGGATTGATGTAACTTATGTTTGAACCTATGTTTTGATTTCCAGTTTATGAAATTCGCATGTTTATTAATCTATTTGTGCTAGTTGATTTGATTGCATCTGAATTATCTGATCAATTGTTTAGATTGTTTGGCGTGTTTGATTTGACACTCGAGAGAGGTAATTGAACGCCTAGCCATAGAATAGCACAACCTAGGGTTTCATAGAACCGAGAGGTTTATGAATCTTTTGAAGCCTGTGATAGAATATTCATCGAGCGTATTAGGTTTTAATTTATGATTTTTATAGAGATATCGAAATCGAAATTGGAACCTAGAATCACTTGGCTTTCGAGAGAGGAAGTGATAAACGGTAGGAATATTGACTTATAGATTGATAACTTGTGATTAATAAATGGATTGAAAACATATGGGATAACTAGGTGAAATCAACCCTCTAGAATTCATATCTTAAGTGTTTGATTAATTGTCGAGAACCAATTATTAGTTTATTTTTATTTTCATTTTTAGTTTAATAAAAATTCATCTCTTTCCGATTTCTAGATAGAATTAAGTTATTTTAATTATAGTACTTAGAGTATAAAACTCGATAACAATCCTCGTGGAGACGATAACACTACTTTCAAAACTATACTAAAACTTGACATCGACGCTTGCAAAGAAGAATTTCACGATCAAGTTTTTGGCGCCATTCTTAGGTTGTCGGTGTTCTTGAGCTTGATACAATGTCACTTTGGCGGCTCAAATCTCGAAGTCCGAGCGAAGCAATTAACAATCATGACTACCGACGGCACACCAAGCAAGTCGCGCTCCCACCCGCAGCCGTTCACGCAGCCGCCACTCACGAGGCCGAGCAAATCAATTATGTGAATCACCGGGATTTTAATAACAGAGGTAATTCATTACCAACTCAGTATCACCCGGTACTTTGCAATCATGAGAATCTCTCTTATAGCAACATCAAGAATGTATTGAACCTACCTCCGGGTTATCCCAACCCATCCAGTTCCAATGCACTCGGAGGTGAGAAGAAGCAGTCGCTAGAGGAGATACTCGGCTCATTCATCGGAGAGACCAGGAATCGGATGAATAGGAGTGATGCGCAGATTGATAGTCTGGGTACTAAGATGAGCACAATGGAGGCACATATTAGGTCGATTGAGACACAAATGGGTCGATTGGCTACAACCGTGAATTCATTGCGGTGAGGGGAAAGTTCCCAAGTGATACAGAGGTTAATCCGAGAGAGCACTGTAATGCAGTTTACGTGAAAAAGTGTAGTGCAATAGTCCAGATTAAACTACCTCAGAAAATGAAGGATCCAGGGAGTTTCACTATTCCTTGTACTATTGGAGGAGTTTTCTTTGAAAAGCCACTTTGTGATCTTGGGTCCAGTGTGAATCTTATATCTCTCCATGATGTGACGAAGCTTGTACTCGGGGAGGTGAAACCGTCTAACATCACGTTGCAGTTTGCTGATCGATCTATCGCCTATCCGTGAGGAATCCTTGAAGACGTGCTGGTAAGAACTGACAAATTTGTTTTTCTTGTGGATTTTGTAGTGTTGGACGTGAACGAGGACAAGAAAATACCTATAATCTTTGGGGGGGTTTTAGCTACATCACGGATTTTGATCGATGTAGAAATGGGAGAGCTAACTCTGGGTAAATCGGGGAGAGAAAGTCGTATTCACCATCCATCCAACTAACAGGCTAAAATTTGAATTAAATGATGGTAAGCAGATGGTTGGGAATATAGCTGAAGACATTGGAGGTTGGGAAGTTTCTAAGGGAAACGTTGATAACATGCCTATTGGAGCCCCAACTTGAGGATAATTTGACAAAGTCTGGCTGAAGACTGTAAACTTAGCGCTTCTTGGGAGGCAACCCAAGCCCTTTTTATTGCTTTAGTAGTATTAATATAATTTAGTAGTTGTTTTTGTTTTTTTGTGAATTTTTGCATTCTTAGGAGTAGTTAGTTGCATCATACCCTACCCCTTTTATTTGTACAACTCCCACATATCCCTCTCCATCTTCACAAAGGAGCACACTAATACCACACACACCATCTTCATCTCCTCCACTCATTATTTGGTAAGTTTGCAACTTCCAAACCCCACCCCATGGTTTTCCCCATCTTGTGTTTTTGGTGTGATTGGATTGTAGTAGTGCTAGGTTAATTGTTGTTGACTTGTGGATTGTTGATTGATTGATCATGCTAGATTTAGGCTTGGTGCTGAATTTTGGGATTGAATTGAGTTATCCATTGCATTTACCACCTTTTCCCAAATTCATGCACACGAGGTGTTTCATTAAATGCCCCAATGACAGTTTCACATTGTTGAGTGCTATCTTGCATATCTATGCTCATCTTCTTGACATGGCACTATATTGTCCACTTGGGTGCATTATGCACGTACTTTAATTGTCGATTTCTCCCTGCTAGGTTACAAAGATGCGAAACCAAAAAGGATTTGGACAAGGCGGGGAGGAACCCAACCACACCTCGGAGGCATACAACACCCATGGGATTGTGCGCTAGGATGCATAGTGAGCTTATACGAGACACCTCATACACGTAGTAGTACTACATGACCTAAGGAGTCTTCGCTCCTCGGCTACCCGGGAAAGTCCTTTTTCCCACCCTCCATTGGGGACAATGTCGTTTTAAGTTTGGTGGGGTGCGATCTTTTTTATTCATCGAGTGAGTCTTGAGTCGCAAAAAAAAAAGTCTAGAGTCAAGTCGGGCGTTGGTAAAACTGTGAAACTGCATGACTAAGTGAATTTGTTGAATATGAGTTGAACGATCAAAAGAGCATGTGTTTGAACTGTGATTCAATCTTCTTTCCATTAATTTCATCTATGTGCTTACTTCTGTTTATTTATTCGGGGATGATTTATGCGATTGAGTGTTTCTTTTATGATCCCACCGGATTCTAGAAGTTGTCGATCACTAGTCGAGGCAAAATCTAGGTGAAGTAACACTAAGTAAGTGATTTAGGACATATTTGAATAAGCGAGCCTAAAATGCCTACATCCGCATAATATTTTCCCTAGTGTCCCCCTTTGAGCCGTATAAACCCGTTTCTTTGGCAACCAATCTAATACCTAGAGCCTAAATGTGAAAATCCTAATTACCCATCACTCAAACAAACAAAGTATAGAAAAATGTTGAAGGTTGAGGAGGGTCTGATGAGAAGGGTATGTGTTTAATTGCATGAAGTTGCCCGAGAAAAGAAAATATGAAACCCCATGTATGCAAAAGAATAAGTTTGGGGTTCCAAAAAAAAATGAAAAAAAGAGAAAACTCAGCGGGATTGAAAGTTCATAAATATTAGGGGACGTCAAAAAGTGAAGGGTAGTTGCTAATTGATGATTCAAGTGATAATTGTGTGTTTGGGTGATTTGAGCCACTTAATCCTATATTTTCCTACCTTACCCTAAGCTCACATTTCAAGCTTTTAAAGTCCTATTGATCCTTGTGTTACATTAGCCTACATTAGTGGAGATTAGTGTGAAAGACAAGCCTATGGAGTTCGGTAAACATCCTATCTTTATGTTCAAAAAGTGAATCATTTTGAAAACACTTGATTGCGTGAATCTATCTGGATAATGAAAACGGGGTTGGCATGAACATTCCACCTTCATGATCACATTGTGAAAATACGCGCTTGATTGATAGTGAAACGAAATTTGATGAATGAGTTTGGTTGTGAAGTTTTGCAGTTAGTTTGTAAGTAAGTCGTCTTTATTTTTATTTCCTTCATGTTTGTTGATTTTATAGAGTCTGTAATTGCTTGAGGACAAGCAAACGTCTAAGTTTGGGGGTATTTGTTAAGTTGGTTTTATACCAATGTATTGAGTACTCTAGACTAGGATTTTGCGTTGTTTTCGGGTATTTTAGTGTCGTTTGAGTCAAGTTTGTGTCATTTGTTATTGTTCAAGAATCGGGACTGATCTTGAGAGCTGAAATTGTTCAAGAACGATGAAAAACGTGTTTGGAAGGTGAAAAGCGCATTTTAGAAGTTGTGATCCAAATACCAATGATTCGAATACACATCCGCCACGTTCTTGAAATTTGTGACACCATCAAGATGAATGGTGTGATGATGATGCCATTAGATTGAGGCTTTTCCCGTTTTCACCCGGGATAAGGCCAGGCGGGGTTGCGCAGACGTTCGCCCCTAGTGAGTATTACGAGTACAGGATGATCGACTCATAAATTCTTAGCAAAATTCTTTCCTCCCGGCCAAAAGACACTCCAATCGAAGAGCGAGATAGCTTAATTCCAACAAATTGATTTTGAGCCGTTATACAAAGCTTGGGAGCGATTTAAAGATCATTGCGGAGATGCCTGACATGGCTATGCAGACCGGGAGAGAGAGTTGATATTTTTACAATGGGTGAATGGGCATACGAGGAGACGATACTAGATGCGGCATCGGGAGGTACATTGATGGCTAAAACTCCGACCGAGGCCTTACTTTACTTGAAGAAATGGCCACAAATAGCTATCAATGGCCCTCTCGAGAGATCGGCGTCGAAGCCGATTGCGGTGTTCTTAAGCTTGATACAATGTCGGCTTTGGCGGACTCAACTCGCGTCGATGAAGCAATTAGCAATCATGAACACCGGTGTCATCATTAAAATAATATGGAGACAAGAGTTTCAATTTTAAAATACTAAAGAATGGAATTTTTTTAATAATATATTAGGTAAACTTAATAGTGAATACAAAAATAAATTATCGGTGTAAGAACATTAGTATAAAATACTAAACCATTATAAAGGAAAATATATGTGAATCGTGTCATCTACGGTATAAAAATCGGGGCGTCACACACTCCAGGAGTGCATAAAAGACATAAAAGAAAGGTTTGAAGGCCCCCAACCGGATTCTTGAGAGATTCCCAAAGAATAAAACCCCTAGAAAAATCACGATGCCGATCTTTGGATCTCGAACCAAAATCACTAGAGGAGTTTCATACTCTAGAAGTGAAGGTTATTTCAAGAATATGACTCTACCATAGGCGTGGGACTTGTACTTGGAAAAATGTCTTGAATTGTGCGATCAAATTTGAAAAGCATTAGAGTTCGAGAGTGACTGACCGGGAAAGGCACCAAGATCGTAAACTCCCAGAGGAGGAGCTGAGCCATACAGAGGAAGGAAGGCTTGGAAGTGTGGAAGAGGCGAGTCACTCCACCCACGGCCAAGACCTAAAGATACAAGGTTTATTGATCCACAAAAGAAAGGGATCAATTACTAAGTTGGGTATGACCATCTTGCTAACCTTGAAGTGGAGCGCAAGAATGAGGAGGCAAGAAGAAGACAGGAGGCTGAGAATGAAAGAGTCAACAGAGAATGGGAGGAAAGGCAGAAAAGGGAAGACCCTGCTGCAAAGAGAGCTTTTGAAAGAAAGAAGAGAGAAAGAGCTGAAGAAGAAGAGAGAAGAAAAAGAAGAAGCGATTGAGGCGTTGAAGACAATCAAAACCCTTCAAAGTGCATTTTACTTAATGGTAAATACATGTTTTATAAGTTTTTGTCTTATAATATTATCTTCCCCATTTTGCTCACGATACGATGTACTTTAGTACAATTAGAAACTTTGATACTGATGTAATAGATAGTATAGCTCGCATAACAATGTACAAAGTATACTATGTAACATCTTTGTAAAGTACAAATGATATGATCAATAAAATTGACATATTCAGCTCATACATTTTTGTTCTTTCATCGACATCGCTTACTTATTTGTAATTATTTAAGTTTTGGTATCATCAAAAATGGGAAAATTGTTAGGAAAATTTATGTTTAGATTTTGATGATACCATGTAAAACTTAGAATAGGAAGTTGGCACCCCATTTTTCTTGTATTTCTATTTGTAGTAGATAGACTGCATGGTGAGTTGAAGATCAAAGTGAAGACTCGGCTATGTGTCGCTAGTGATGAAGTCAAGATGAAAGTCTCGACTCAACTAAAGAAGAGAACCAATTGTGGGATAGCCGAGTAAAGGACAAAGAAGTGACAATCAAATCAGTTAAGAGCCAAGTCTGCCAGTTGACGATGACGAGTTGAGTCATTCCTAAAAGTTTGGAGCAAACTCAAGTCAAAGGGGTAAAGGCGGATATCAAGTAGAGTTGACTAATATTAATCCGTTACGTAAGTCAAAGATATTACTTAATATAGTAATATGTCCACGCCGCCATGTCTAAAAGTGATCATCCCAGAAGCGTGCAAATAGGATAAACTAATGGAAAGCACTGAGCTTGTGTCAAGACCTGAAAAGTTGCAGACATCATTTAATACGAGGATATGTCACCATTAAAAGCTGCAGATCAAGAAAAGACAAGCCAACGACCAAGAAGTGTTACTTGAAAATTACCTTTCTCTTCAACGCCAAATTTTCAAACAAGCATTATAAAACGCTGAGGAAGCATGTAAGAGAAAGTTACTTAATCGAACAAAATTATAAGAAAATCAAGCAAACAAACCTCCAAAAATACTCTCAAGCTTTCATAGACATTCCTCAAGCCTAAAATCGAAGGAACTCGATCCAACACACTCAGTGAAGGAAAGAATACTTCATCAAGTTGAAGAGGAAACAATTTAAAGAACTAAAGGGTCTACTCTCCAAGGTTGAAGGACATTTAGTAAGGTTCAAGGGCTTAACGAGAAGATTAGAGCTCGTTGGAAGGTTGTTTGATCAATTCCAAGAGTTTGAAGGTTCCAAGTAGTAAGACAACCTGTCTTGTGAATAAGTCGAGTCCCGTGGAGCCACCGTGATGTGTGATCAAGGTGACTCGGGCCCGATAATCGCGCTTTGTAACCAGATCTCGTTATTTAGTGGATTCCTCCAGAGTCGGAGAAGAGTGGATTAGATGAATTACCCCATCATCGAACCACTATAAAATTTGCTTGTGTCATTTTACTTACAACACTTTACTTTTCTCGTATATTTTTATATCTTCTATTAAGTAAAGATTGCTAAACCTAGCTGATAATAACATTGCTAAAAACAAGTATTAAAAACAAGTTTAAAACATCAAGGGTGAAAAGTCTTCCATTTGACGAACAAAACAAATCAAGTTGTTAAGTTAAAAAGTGACCGGTGAGTTATATTATCAACAACTCAATCAAGTCCATGTTGAGTGGGTAACTTTTTGAAATAAGCCAACCTAGTTGTCCCTCAAGGACTTAGCCGATTTGAGTAAACTCAAATTATTTAAAAGGACTAAAATCGTAAATTTGGTAAGTTTTATTCAACTCCCCCTTCTAAACCTTACAACTCATCCCTTGAACCTTCATTTATGATCCTAAAGCTCCCAAGCAATTTGCTAATGTGCATTATGATTATGGAATTGATAGGTGACAGTCTCTTAGAGTCAGATCATCTGGCTATAAGTTGGTTGGAACACCTTATAGCACTAACCCCTCAGGACCTAGGCAAATATGGGTACCTAAAAACTAATTTCCTTGATTGCGGGTTTAGGGAGCGGTGAGTGCCAAGGAACCTAGTACATGGATAGTGGAATTTCGAGACAGATGACAGAAAATAAGAGAAATCATTGTCAAAATTCAGAAATCTGGTGTAAAAGTCATATTTGAAGGAAATGTAGCTCCTAGGGAAATGAAAGGCACAAGATCCGTAATGTTGCATATGTTGAAGGCCTCAACTTCAATCTGCTGAGCATCAGCCAACTCTCTGACAAAGGTCTACAATGTGGGATTCAAAATGGGAGTTTGCCAAATCAAGGATGTTGAATCAAATAAAATTGTGATTCAAGGATCAAGCGAAGAACATGTATGTAGTGGATTGGTCATTGCTACACCAAACACATATCTCTAGCAAAAAGAGTACAACCAAATCAAGTTGGTTTGTGGCATAAGAAGGTGAAGTCACCTAAATTTCAAGACAATCATCAAGCTTGCAAAAATTCATCTTGTGGAAGGATTGCTTGACTCAATATACAAGAAGAAAAGCATTTGTGATGCATGTCGATGGGAAAGCAAATTAAATCATCTTTCAAGGATAAGCCAAGTCCTTCTTCAACCAGGATATTACATCTATTGCATATGGATTTATTTGGTCTGTTGAACCAACTAAGTATCGTGGAAATAAGTACACCTTAGTGGTGGTGGATGATTGTTGAAGATACACATGGACAATCTTTATGTGTAAAAAGAAGGAAACCTTGCAAAGATTGCTCGGTGATGAGAAGAGTTCAAAATGAGAAGAGTCAAACCATTATAAAGATAAGACTGTGAGGAAATGAGTTTGTCAATGGGATTATAACTCAAGTATTCACTACTACAGAAAAGCTGATAGACACCGGCTTTAAACCGGTGTCTATTAGTAAACCAACCGGTGTTAAAGCCACTGGTGTTAAAAGTCGAACTTTTTGACACGGTTTAAAACCGTGTCTTTTCCTTCAATGACACGGTTTTAAACCGGTGTCTATTAGTAAAAATGACCGGTGTTAAAGCCACTGGTGTTAAAAGTTCGAACGTTTTGACACCGGTTTAAAACCGTGTCTTTTCTTTGCAAGACACCGGTTTAAAAGCGGTGTCTTTCCTTTTAAACCGCGTTTTCTTTGTGAAAAATTATCCGCTTTCTAATGTTAAAAATTTATGTATTTGACACCGGTTTTAAACCGGTGTCTTTTGATGAACTCCAATTCTAGCAACCATCATACGTGCACTACCAATTAAACATGAAATCCATTAATACTAAAGTCACCTCCAATAGCCAAAATCCAACAAAAATACTAGTAGCGAAGTTTGCTTCCGATAAAAAACGACTATAAATTCATAATTCAATTAATTCCATCAACTAACAAAAAGACTATATAATTCAACTAATGGCAACAAAATCCATATGATCAACATAGCAATTATGTTTTCCAATTCGAATACGAGAATTCATTAGCTTACAAAACTTTGGGTTCTCAATTCATCCAAAACAGATAAAATAAGCCCCATTAAGCGCTTGTTCCTCCGATTCGGTGCAAAGATTGCATCTATCTCATCACCATCCTCCATTTCTAGTCGTAAAAAGTATAATTACAGATTAGTCCGGTGAAATTTGCAGAGATAAGTGTATATGCCTGTAATTACAAATAAGACAGAGATAGAGATAGTGAAAGAGGTGACCTCATGATTACATAAAACAAGCACATGATCATGCATAAAACAAGCATCCTGTTTATGTGAAACTACAACACATCCCGATTTTGGTATAGCATACAAAAAAACCCCGAGGTTTAGTCTAATTACGAAAAAACTCCAACTATCTTTGAAAATTACAATTACCCCCTTAAAGTGCTACAAACACCCCCTTGAGATTTATATTCATTTAACAACTAGCAATTTGTAAAGGAGAACCAAATTTCATGGGTGTATTTGTAATTTTAAAAGATAACTGGATTTTTTTGCGATTGGGCTAAAACTAAGGGTAGCTTTTGTAATTATCCTTTAAATATATTCGAGATCAAAATGATTTTTCCTCCGGATGATTGTTGAAACTTCCAAGCTCTGATTTGTCCTAAAGAAATTACATGGACCTGCGATGCTTTGTTTATCTTGCAACTAATTCATTTACCTTGGCTTTGGATTGAATGAAATCGCCCAACTTGAGCGGTCTTAAAAGTGGTACTCCATCGCATCTTTGTCACCCCAAAAATATAGCCATCTGAGATGCTAAGAAGAAAGATAATGTAACAATTTAGAGGACGTGCTTCAATAGGACATGATATAAAATATATTTATACATTTTTTTTTTCCTAGAATCGCATATTTATCTCTACTATAAGTTGAGAGATTAATTGTAAACTAATAGTCGAAAAGTTGGGGCGGTGACATTGAGGCTAGTCAAACAAGATACTACCCCAAATACCGGGCGGTGACAAAATGTCTCACCACATGACCAAAACAAAAAGAAGGCAACTCTAATAAAGATTAGTTGATTTGCATGTTTGCATATGTAGTGATCCATTAATTAACAAAAATTTAAATGGACACAAGATCTTTGTTAAGAAACTTAAGATTCAATATGCTTTCTCTATTATAGTATGAACAATGTTACAAAGAATTTTTCGACGAGATATCAAAATGAAGCAGGCTTGAAGACACTTAAATTAGAGCGAGTTGAGTTTAATGTAAAAACTTTGACCCGGGGGTCTTACGTAGCTTGTTTAATCCTTATGTCTACTTCCGAATACAATAAAACATGGCAAAAAGAGAAATGAAAACGTTGTGAAACATTGTTAACGGAGACACAAGAGTACAAATATTGTTTGGCCAAATAATTAAAAATCATTACTTGTTTTAAGATTTTTCACTACAAATTTGAAATGGTGAGAAAAATGAACCCTAGCGAACCTTTTTCCGTCAATAAATGCAAAAGACCAGGACAGAATTGTGTAGCAGAATGGATCGGCTATACATTTTACTAAGTTCGTATTCATATGATCGACAAGTGATCTTTTTCTCACCTTAGGTCCTTTTATGATACAGACTAGACAAAGGCTAACATCAGGAAAAACAATACATCTATTAGTCAAAGTTCATACCTTACATATATTAAACGATATAAACCTCTACTATGGAAGTGATCTACCAGGTTGGAGAGATTGTACCTGTCCATAAGTGTTTAAAAGTCATATATAAATTTCAAGTATTAATACATATAGATACAAGAAATGCAAACGAACCAATCCACTATTTTATTTTTTATTTTTTAATTTTGTCCTTTCAGGAAGAAAAAGATTATATATGAGAAGCACTTAGCATTAACAAATGGAAAGTATCACTTAACATGTAACATCTTCAAGAAATCTTGTCTAAAGCTCTTTTTTTTTCTTTTTTTTTTCGTTTTCTGTGCCTCTTATCAAATGGGGATAATAGCAGAAATGAACTAGAAAAATCCCATTTAGCTACTAAATTTGTGAGATATGGGCTTGTGCAATTGCTTGTTCAAATCTTCACCAACCACATACGAACAAATCGCCATTTATCAACCGGTATCTTGTGCTTAGAGTTAACGAAAATTCAGATATATATGGGATAAGGAAGCAATACCATAAGCTTGCTTTTTGCAGATCCAGATAAAAACAAGCACTCAAAGGTCAAACCGCTTTTAAACTTGTTTCTGAGGCTTATTTTTGTCTATCTGATGGTGCAAGAAGAGCGTCATTTGATTCAGAGAGGCACACCTTTTCCTGCATCAAATGCAACACAATTCCTTCATCTACAAAGTGCATAGAAGTACAGTGAGGAGTGTATACCCATAAAACCAAAGAGGTTACGTCTTATACATTCGACCTTCCCATCAACAAGGATGTGGCGTTGCATCAAGATGGCAATGACTTCACGGTATGTTAGAGCATATTTCAGCCTATTTCGCAGAATAAGAATCAAGGGCAAGCACTCCCTGGATTTGTGGGGTCCAGAAGATGGTTTGAGGGCCTGCATACATATACATTTACGAACATTAAATAAAGATTTTATGTAAGACACGTGACACGTGCCAAAATGGGTGACCACGAACGAGAAAAAAAAATTAATAAATTTATATAAAAAAATTAAATCATGACAATATACTTACAAAAGCACCACAAGCTTGTCCAAAGATCCAATGCTTTGGGGCATTGAGCCTCTTCAAATGTTTTTTCAAACCTCTACCCGCCAAAAAAGTAAAGCGGATCAAGTAAGAAAATGTGTCAAGACACAAGAAATCGAAAAAGAACCATCATCCTTGAACTAGAAATTTTTTTACATCTTTATTAGCATTTAAAAATAGAGAAAGTGTACAAATCAATCGCATTTTACACAACATGATATATCTCTAAAGTACATAATTAGAAAGACAAATTCTCATTAGAAAAGAGACAATTACAATTTTCTAAACCATAAGTACAGTGAAAATGTTACTAGAAGAAAGCAGGCTCACTAATTCGCAGACCCCATATCAAATTCTCGCATTACTCCCTCACTCATCACTCGTATCCAATCACTAATCACCAGACATAATTATCACTATACACAAGCATGAGCCCCGTTTATCCGGAAATAAACCGCATATGGCCACCCTCTGCGTTCTTTATTACAAGATTTCAATGATCGGAAGAAAGCGAGAACAAAGCTTAGACAAAGATAAAATCAACGAATATCCAAACAACCAATTGCTACAAATTTATGAATCATAAACAAGTCGCAACGATGACGATCCGTAAACACATATCCAAACATCCCCAAAAAGCAATCTCTAATTGAACGAATAACACACGAACAACAATGAGCGACTACTTTCACTACCGTAGGAGACACGATCAAGTAGGAAAATCAACGAAAGGCCCAATCCTCTCGAAACAAACGGATACAAGCATCCACAAACATCCTTAATAAGCAATATCAAACTACAATGGCTGAGAAAATTTACATACCATTTCGTTGGTGGATGGAGTACACGGCGGCGCCTCCCTCTCAGCCTTTCTCGCTCGTCTATTGAAATGAAGGGAAAGGTAAACCCTAGTGCCTAGTTATATGGCCGAACCGCCGAAGGTTTATGAGAAATTAGAAGAAAAATTGAGCCAAATAAAACATCACAGAAACACTTAAGTTTGCACTCCTCTTTTCCCTAACCTTACTCCACCTATGACGAAGATGGCGAGCGGTTGATGACGGAGACGGCGAGATAAAAATCGGGATTTCGATTTGGCGACCAAAATGGAGCAGAGCCGGTTAGGGTTTTGGGCGGGCTTATTTGAGTTCATGGCGCCGGAGTATTACGGACGAAGAATATGATGATTTGGTGGAGCGTATTTCGGGGACGGGTAGACGGTGGTTGTGTTACGATGCCGAGACGATGGTGGTGCGGCGACGCGGCGGTGGGAGTTTATGCTTTGGTCGTTGTCTCTCACTCTCAAGGAATTGGTGTTTTGGTACATTAATCTTACTCTCTCTTCTCACTTTTCAGCCCAAAAACAATGTTAGAGAGGGTATGGGGGATGGGTGACGACGGGCAAAGATGGTTTGTGCCAATAAAGACTATTGTTCATCTTATGCTAAAAAGTAAACCCTAGCTAATTAATTAGGGGCAATATAAAGACACCAGGTTATAGAACCGGTGTCAAACCCTAATTAAAAAATAAAGACACCGATTCTCAGAATCGGTGTCAAAAATGTGGTTTAAAAATATTATAGACAGGTTTCTATAAGGTGTCGAAAAAGATCCTGTCTAATCAAAAATAATTTATATAAATAGACACCGGTTTGAAATCAAATCTGGCGGGTGTCTATTTGGGAATTTGTTTTATAATAGACACCGGTTCTAGAAAACCGGTGTTGTTTATCAAACGACAACGAGTAATAAGACACGGTTTCTTACAAAACCCGGTGTTAAAAGGAAAAGACACGTCAAGACAATCATAAAACCGGTGTCTTTTTGGTGGTGTCTATCGGATTTTCTTGTAGTGATTGTATTGAAAATCGTATTGCTCATGAGTTGTTAGCTGCAAGAACTCCACGTGAGAATGGAGTAGGTAAAAGAAGAAACAGAACTCTCAAGGAAGTTCGCAACAACCATGTTAGTTGAAGCGGGTTTTCCTAAGAGATTTTGGGCTACACTCGAGAATAGGTGTATGATTAACATGCAATTGTCCAAAACTCCCTATGAAATTTGGACAGGGAGGAAGCCAAATGTTGGATATTTTCGAATCTTTGGATGTAAGTGCTTCATCCACAATAATGGCAAGGACAACCTAAATGCTTTTGATGCTAAAGGCGATAAAGGTTTCTTTTTGGGATACTCATTTGAAAGTAAAGTTTATAGAGTCTTTGATCAAAAGGACTATGGTCTGAAGAGTCTATCCATGTGGTTTTTGATGAACCCAATATTAATGGAGAAGACATAGATGAGTTAGCTGAAAAGAAGAATCAGCCAACTATTGAAGAGTCCATATGTTGAAGCGGATGTAAGAGCACTCAACCCCGATGAAGATGAGATAGATGAATCTCGAGAGGCAGTTGGAAGGTTTGCAGCTGAATGATGATGAAGAAGCGGTTCAAGGCAACTTAGCTGCGAGATGACTGAACCCAGCATACTCACTCCAACCAGATGTGAGATGGCTGAGAGACCATCCAACTGAGTTAATTATTGGAGATGTTAGAGACGGAGTGAGAACCATATCCAGAGCCCAACATGAAGCCATGTTTATTTGTTTCATCTCCTAGATAGAGCCTAAAGATGTGTCTCAAGCATTGGATGACACACATTGGATACAAGCCATGCATGAAGAGCTAAAACAGTTAGAAAGAAACAAAGTTTGGATATTGGTTCAAAGGCCTACCCACCAAAATGTTATTGGTACTAAGTGGGTATTTAGAAACAAGATTAATGAGGAAGGATCTGTTGCAAGAAACAAAGCAAGATTGGTATCCAAAAGGTAATCCCAAGAGGAAGGTATAGATTTTGATGAAACATTTGCTCTTGTTGTTAGATTGGAGGCAATTAGGATGTTTCTTGCTTATGTTGCACACGAGAACTTCACCGTGTATCCAATGGATGTGAAGAGTGCACTTTTGAATGGACTTTTGGAAGAGGAAGCCTATGTGGAGCCACCTCCAGGTTTTGAGCAGAAAACTATTGGAGATAAAGTCTACAAGCTCAAGAAAGCTTTGTATTGATTGAAACAAGCACCAAGAGCCTGGCATGACACATTGTCTCAGTTTCTCATTGACAATGGATTCACTAAAGGCAAGATTGATAGAACACTCTTCAGAATTCAAGATAGGGAGAGTATATTACTTGTTCAAATTTATGTGGATGACATCATATTTGGTTCCACAAATAAAGAGCTGTGTGACAAGTTTTCAAACCTCATGCAAGGGAAGTTTAAAATAAGAATGATGGGAGAGCTGACTTTCTTTCTAGGTCTTCAAGTCAAGCAATTGAAGGATGAAATCTTCATAAGTCAAACAAAATATACCAAAGATTTAATGAAGAAATTTGGTATGGAAGAAAAGTCATCAGTGAAGATTCCCATGAATACATCAATCAAGATGGATATGGATGCATATAGCAAAGCTGCAGATCAAATCAAGCATATAGCCATTATTGGATCATTGCTCTATTTGACAGCAAGTAGGCCAGACATCACCTTTATTGTAGGTGTATGCGCTAGATTTCAATCTGAACCAAAAGAGAGTCACATGACTACAGCCAAGAGAATCCTAAGGTATTTGAAGGGATGGCAGGAAGTTGGCTTATGGTATCCAAAGGATGGAGGATTCAAGCTAATTGGCTACCCAGACTCAGACTATGCTGGATGTACAGTACACAGGAAAAGTACATCACGTACCTATCAAATGCTTGGAAATAGATTAGTTTCTTTGTTCAGCAAGAAACAAAATTCAATAGCTACATCCACAGCTGAAGCAGAGTACATAGTTTTAGGTTGTTGTTGTGCCCACATGTTATAGATGAGGCAACAGTTGAGAGATTATAATATAGAAGAAAAGGAGATTCCAATTATGTGTGATAACACAATTGCCATTGCAATTACTCAAAATCCTATATTGCACTCAAGAACCAAGCACGATAATGTTAGATATCATTTCATAAGAGATCATGTTGAAAAGAAAGACATCACTTTGGTATACATATCAACTGACAAGCAGTTTGCTGATATATTCACCAAGCCATTATGTGAATCAAGGTCTGAAGAGCTTAAAAATGAGCTAGGATTGATTGAGCTGAGTTAGGAGACTCAAAAGACTAAACTAGCAGAGTCAAAGAATAGAGAATTAGAAATCAGCAAAGTTTCATCTTTCAGCCAAGTGAAACAATCAAGATGGTTAGTCAGTTGTATCGAGTTAGCTGACAGCTGAGTGATCATCATGTGAAGAGAGAAGTAGAGTTAAGTCCCTTTTGGAAGATAGCTAAGTTATTTATGATCTAAGTGACAAAACGTAGTCGTTTTCTGCAAGCGGGAATGGTTTTTGGCATTACGTCAGCGTAATTATGGTGTCAGAGCAAAGCTTGTACACATTTAGCCTATGATTGGATATAAATGTTGTTGCATTTAATAAGGGAAATTAATGCGGTTTCAAGCTTTTAATCTCAACTGTTGATCGTGATCAACCTTTTCAAATTCTAAAAAACCGTCCCCTCACATCCCTTATATACCCAAACTCAAATTTCTCTCTCCCCATAATACACTCATCTCTCTCAAAGAAAAGGCAAAATTTCTTTCCGCAACCAAGCAAAAACCCTAGTTCGTTCATTGTTCAAAGTTCGAGTTTTCAAAGATCATTTTCTAAAATGGATTCAAGTTTCAACTTCGTGAAGATTGCTGAGAAGATCCACTCGGGTTCGAGCATGGATTTTGACGAAATAGTGAAGCAAGAGGTTGACAAAGCTCTTGCCAAGAAGATCGCTGATAAACTGGAGAAATCTGGTCTTAAGGGATTTCTCACCATGGAGTTATCTCATACGTACCTTGAAGACGTAGCTATGTTCTACGTGAACGCTGAGGTTCACGATGGAGAAATTTAGTCTTTTGTCCACAGCAAAGAGATAAAGATTACTCGCGGATTTGGCTAAGTATGTTGCCACCTTCCAAATGCGGGTTGAAGGAAGTGATCTGAAAAGGATATCAACATGGCTGCCATGTGGAAGGAGATCGCAAAGCCATAGTCTGCTTTGCAAAGGTTGTTTACATAGCCAATAAGTTGCTCATTAAGGATGATTATCATAAGCTAATGGATGTTGTGTCCAAGTGTGTGGACATGAAGTTTTGTAGCTTCAATCACCGCTTTGTCTCAAACGGCCGATCGTCATGGTCGCTATAATGGAAGAAAAGAAAGTGAATTGGCTGAGTTCATCTTCACTGAACCGAGAACATCATAAACAAGACCATTAATGATCTTTGGTCTATTTGTGAGTTCGCTGGGTATGGCCTTGTGATTGGCCATTTGATGGAGGTGAAGGGCATTCCCCTCAGGCATAGGAAACCCTTCCATGTCAACAAGAAGATGTTCAAGGCAAACCTCTCACTTTGCTCGGAGGCAAGCCCATGCACGAAAGGCCGACACCAACAAAGGTGAGTGAGCCGACCTGTCTCCGAGGACACGATGCAATCGCAAGGCTCCATCTCCAAAGCATGTGCAGAAGAAGAAGAGAGTTGTTGCAGCAAAGCATGCCACTTCCCCCCAGCCATTGAAGACCCAGAGAACCGCCCCAAAGCCAATGAGATCGAGAAGAATCCTCTTGTACTTTCTCCTGTCAGTAATGAGGAAGCGCATTGATGTGCCTAGGAAGACAATTGCATCGAAAAAGTTGAAGACAGTGAATCGGCTTTTACATTTGAGGAACCGAGGAAGTGGAACACGAAGTTCCTTTGGTTAAGACCAAAATAAAGCGATTGGTAAAGCAATCAGCCTTGGAAAAGCTAGCCGAGTCGTTTGAGATTATGAAAAGAGGCTGATGATGAAAAGCGAAGTCTAAGGAAACAAAAGGTGGTGAGAAAACCACTAGTGATGTTGAAGAGTACGCTACTTGAGGATCATCAGATTATAGATGAGATAGTTCTATGTGAAACATGTGAAGAAAAAGAAACTAAAAACGGTGACCAGCCCAAGGAGTTGGTTGTTGACTCTCCTCAAACTAATGCCGAGGTTTTGAGGAGGAAAGGGCTCTATCGTGCCCAATGTTGAAGAAGGGGACGATGGTGTGGTCATACTATCTCTGTGTACCCGAGAAGTACATGAGAGGTTGAAAATATGGAGGAAGGCTGGAAGGTGAGCTATGCAAGAGACCAATTCACATACCCGAGAATTCATAGAAGAAGAGGAACTTCTAAATTTCCTTGGGAACATTCCGATCCGCTAATTGGACTCGAATTCTGCATGTCTGTCTCTTTGACATGAAGGACTAAGAGAAGTGAAGAACAAATTCAAAGGCAATTGTGGAAGCTAAGGAACCTCAACCCCGCTCCTTTGAAGGAGTGCACGAAAATGCCTTTGTGTCTGCGAAGAAAGCGATGTGAGGAGATGGAGTCTCGCGATCTAGTAGAGAAAGCTCGGCTATAGCAAGCACTAAAAAGAATCCAAAGAGATATACGAGCAAAGATTCTTTGAAGGGCCCGGGAGAGTTGTCTTCTATTATGATTACTCCTAGCCCAAATATCATAGAGATGGTGTGAGCAGATTGATGCCACCACATCTCCCGTGCACTCGAGGATGAATCTACCAAGAAGATTGGCGATGAAGCTAAGAAAGGTGATCTAGAGGGCACCTTAGCCAAGCCATTCCCTGGAGAAGGTGTTGCGACACCTACCCTAAAATCTTGAACACTCTAAAGGAAACACCATCGTGTATCGGGTTTGAGTGACCCCACTACTCGAAACTCGGTTAGTGCGCCCGAGTGGGGAAATGCAAACCACCACAGTTAGGTTGGAGGATGCTGTGGGAGACCAAACTAAAAAAACGTTTGTAGGCAAAGGTGAGACAACTGGTGCAGCAGACTGAGGTTAACGAGGCTCAAACGGTTTCAATTGTCTCAGATGAAACTTGGTGCCATGCAAAGCAATGAAGTCGCTAATGCGGCCAAGGCAAAGGATGGAATTGAGGTCAATGGAGTCGAGACTATTGGCCATGAAAGTGCAATCCAATGAGTTGAGACTCTGATGGATGCCACTGAAGACCCTAAAGCAGCTCCGTCTGCTAAAGGGATTTCTGTTGAAGACCCTATTGTGGTTACGACCACAAAAAGGATAGTTGAAGGCCCATCATCGGTTGAGGTTGAGGGTAATGAAGGCCAGGAGTAGGTTGAGACTTCCTAGGTAAAAAGGTCGATGAACAAGTGCGGCCCCTCGGTGGAAATCATTAAAGAAGAGGAAATAAGTGCTCTTCATGATTCTCAAGAGAATGTCGATGTTTAATTCTTGGGAACCGACGATGAAGTTGAGTCCGGTCAATTGAAAAATCATCCTAGGACAAAGTTGTTGAGGAGGTATGGCAAAACGGAGGCAAACAAGTGACAAAGTTGTTCCGATAAATTTTACATTTGGTTGATGGCCCACCTCCCATGGTGCCATCACCTTCCAATGACACGATGAGTCACCGAGGATAAGAATACTCAAAAAAGATACTACACGAAAATGAAGAAGATGTTAAGACAGTGAGGATCGGCTCGAAAGAGCTAACACAACAGCACAAGATGACGATGACGCCGAGACAACCGAGGCACAAAAAGTCAAGAAATTTTGAAGGAAAAGGAAAAGGCTCTAAACATTGATGATGTGGAAATTCCTATTTTTCCGTAGGATCTATTTCGACTATTTTCTTTTCGAGGCTCATGTACCCTTGGAACCAGAGTCATTTGCTAAAATGTGCAAAATATCATGTCCAAATCCCAGAAGAAGAACGTGGAACTTCTACTGATACAACAATGGTGCCAATTAGATTTGACTTCGATGGTGTGTGGCCATAAGAGTAGTCCACTGATGCAGCCAACTTTCGCAAAGCCTTCAAAGCCATTTGTACATAAATTGAAAATATGGAACATGGGTTTGCAGCACTCAACCAACGGCTTGACAATAGATATACAAACATCACAAGAGACATCCGAGGAACTGTACTAAGAATAAGGGAATGGATTGGGTAGACTAAAACACTTAAGCGTGAGTAGGTCACATACTTTAAATCTCTCTTTGCAAAAATGGTGATCTGGAGCTCCGAGAATGCCAAGTTTTAGCATCGTCAAATGGACCATATCTTCAGGATGGATCAGTCTCATAAAAGTGATATGGAGTTGCTCAAAGCTCAACACAAGACTAAACTTTAAAATGGAGACCAACATGCATAAGGAAATCATGGTACTCCAAATAGAGATGAAGGCGATGGCGGTAGAGAGACGAAAGCTCGTGATCGAATTTCGAGCAAAGCATACTCCAAGATTAATAACAAACAGGACATGACCAACATCAAGATTGATCTACTTCTTGGAGGAGTGTTCCCTCAATTGGCTCTATCCCTTGGTGTTGATTCCAAAAAGGGGGAAGATAAAAGTAAGCAGCAAGCTAAGGGAGTTATAAGGATGGAAGTAAGGGGGAAGCAAGCGCAAAAGGGGAAGCGTTGATGTGAAGAAGTTGCCCTTGAAGATTATGCTTGCTAAGACCCCTCAAAGCAAAGTGAAGTGACAACCTCTATCCTCGGCCCGGTGCCAAAGAATTTGTCTATTGAAGAGACAAGTGATTTGGCATACAAGAAGTCTAAACAAGCCATTGAAACGAATTTGAGAAGGACCCCAACTGGATGTTAAAGGATTCCCATTTGTGAGACCCCTTGTGAGCTTACATTGCGATGCGAGTGTAACACCCGGGGAAAAAAGTGTATTTAATTAGTTAGATGGCCCATTAGTGAATTATTATTATTATTATTGGGTTTATTATCCAATTACTTGGCCCATGAGGAATCCTAAGGTGTTTGGGAAACTAGCTAGGTAATTATATTATGACTCTTTTGTTATTAGGGTTTTATTATACCACATTAGAGGGACCAAACCAAAAACACGTTCAGCTCTTTCTCTGCGCCTCCAACCCCATCGTCTACCATACAACCTCGACGAAGTTTTTCTTCAACGCCATGATCCTCAATTGCCTTCCCTATTTCATTCTCAACTCCTAAGGTAATTTTCTTATGAATTTGAAACCCAATCTATACTGCTCATAATTTTATGAAATTTTAATATGTTATTCTTCATGACGTTTTTATCGTACGGTTAAAATTTCATACTAATCCGATAAATACTTTTGTAGTTATGTAATTTTCAAACTAAGATGCCAGAATTTATGTTATTCTCTATTTTCGTTTTAGAAATTCCAAAACCCTACTTATACATATCCAGAATTCGTGAAATTTTAATATGTTATGTTATCATATGTTTATCATATTCAGGAAAATTTTCATATACGTCTGAATTGTATTTTATTTTATATAGAATTTTCATTCACGCTTCCCAAATCTCGGGTATACTCGGTTTCGAATGATAATGTTTACAACCGTGTGGTAAAATATCGATCATTCCAACTTATATTGTTTTAAACATTAACTAGTTTCCAAGACGTTACGATTTTAGCCATGACAAAAGTTTCAATTTATAAAATTCAAAGCCTAAAGATAACTAATTTAATATTTTATGATTTTTGGATATGTTATACTATGGTATGTATATTATATGTAGTTAAAATTCCAGATCCTATAGTACTATATTTATTTAAATATGATTTTTCTTCCATAGTTGTGCGAGAATTTTGTGTTACAATAATTTGAGTTTTACAAATTCAAAACTCATTGCTAAACCTTTCGAATCTTCGTGAAATTTTTATATGATATCGATTTTTGAATTTATTATCTCTGTAAAAATATTGAATAATTAAAAGTAAAGGGTTTATGAAAAAATATATTATTCGATCCCAACTACGCAGAGATTTAGTATTGTTCAAACCTACCAAGTTGAACCCTAAACCTTAGGAAAATACCGTGAGCTTCCACGAATGTTATTTTAGTGCTTCCGATATCGAGGTTAATACTTAAGTTTTGACTTCTAGGACTAAGAAGTATATATTTCCATGTTAGGCGACGAGACGGCGAGCTACAAGTTCAATAGGGATATTGCATCAAATCATTCTACTATTTTTCAAGCAAAGTTTCGAGGTGGGGTTTGTTTTCTAAACTTTATTGTCCTTGTTAAATTCTTAGATTATTTTGCATGAATGTGTAGTACTGATTGCTTAGGCACTATTGAAGGGGACTCAAGAGGTCCGGGGTCGATGTATCCCTCAGGTGGAACCCCTGCAGTGCAACTATTGTCTATGTCTACGGTTTTTCAAAAGATCTATGCTATGTCCTATTGGATTGTATTTGCATGCCTATGTGAGATATCTGTGTATTTAGCTTGGACAATTTATACTCCACGAAGTGTGTCGCTCACCCCACATATATAATCATTTTTTTCGAGGTTAAGGAGTCGACGATGGTTAATGGCGGTGGATAATGGGTGGCCTATGAAACTACTGGAGTAATGTCTTTTTATTTTTAAATGTTGTTTTCAATTTAATAAGAAATGATTATACGAATTGTGATTTTCTTATGCAACTACTAGAGTGATGTCTTTTCTAAATGTTAATTTTCAATTGGATAAGAAATTGTTAAACAAATCATTATTTTCTAAGTATTTACCTACGATGCTAGACTCTTATATGATAATTGATTAGTATTGAGAAAATTTCCAACTTCAAAGATTTTTCGATTCGGGACAATAAATGATGAATTATGATTTTCTAAGTTTATTTATGCAAATAGACTAAAAGGGATTTTTTTTATATAGATTAGTAATGTCCGATTTTCTTATAAATAAATGAATACATGAATTTTCTATTTTATAATTTGCTTCATTGTTGCTATTGAATTTTGAAAGAAATATATTTAAAGACCTATTTTCTCTTATAAATAAATGTATGTATATATTTTTATAGTCCAAAATTTCGGGCGTTACATGCGGGGATCTAAGCCGAGATCCTTAGAGGAGTTTAAAACTCTAAGCTGGAAGGATATTTCAAGAACATGACTCTACCCCAGGGCGTTCGATCGTGATTGGGAGAAATGACTCAACTTATGTAAATCGGTGATAGCGTAGAGTTCGAGCAAGTGAGCCGACCGGGAAATCACATACAAAGTATACTCGAAGAGGAGGAGCTGAGTCGCGAGGAAGAGAATGTTAGCGATCTTTGGAAGAGGCAGAGGTACTCCATCACAAAGAAATACCTAAGGATGTTCAAGTATGTTGATCCAAAGAAAAATGGATTAATCTCTTTGGGTTGGGTTTGATACTCTTGCAAATATAGAAGTAAAGAGGAGAAATGAACAAGCTAGGAGGAACAAAAAGTTAAGAATGAAAGGCTCAATCGTGAATGGGAAGAGAGGCAGAGAATGGAGGACCCTGCTGCCAATCAAGCCTATGAAAAGAAGAAGAGGGAGGAAGAAGAAAAAAAGAGAAGAAGAGCTGAAGATGACAGAATGAGAGCTGAGGATTAAGACAGAAGAAGGAAGCAGACGGGGCGTTGAAGACGGCTGAACCCCTTCATTGTATTATACTTAGATGTAAATACAAAATTGTAAGTACTTGTTCATATACCTGTTGTAAAAAATTTAAAGGCTTTGATACATTTGTATAAGATTCCATAGCTCGATACATTTGTATAGACATGTATAGCTCTAATACTTTGTACATGTTATACTTTGTAAAAGATTTGTAAAGTGTGATTGTAAAGTACAAGAATGATATGTTCAAATAAAATTGACATATTCTACACATACATTCTTTATTCTTGCACTATTTACTCTGTTGTATTTATTTAAGTTTTGGCATCATCAAAAAGAGAGAAATTATTGGGAAAATTTATGTTTAGATTTTGATGATACCATGTAAAACTTAGATTAGGAAGTTGGCACCCCATTTTCTATGTAATTCGACTTGTAATAGATACGGTTGTATAAATTGAGTCGAAGATTTTAGGTCCCAAGGGGTGTGGTGTAAGGTTTAGAAAGGGGGTTGAATAAACCTTGCCCTATTTTCACTTTTAGTCTTTTTAAGATTTTCACGAGTTGACTCAAACCTTGATTGTGTCCTTGAGGGACGGCTAAGTTGGCTATATTCAACTAAGTTACCCGCTCACCGACTCGATAGAGTTGTTGATAGTATAACTTGGTCGCTTAAGCTAACCTTTAGCTTTAGTCGATTTGGTTTTTAATGCAGAAGACTTAACACCCTTTTGATTGATTAAAGCTCATTTTTAACACTTGTTTTCGCACTTGTCATCTATCATTTGGATAGCGATTTAATTAACGTGAGATATAAAAATATATGCAAGAATGTAAGTGCTAAAAGTAAATTGACACGAGTAATTTTTATAGTGCTTCAAGGATGGGGTAATTTCTCTAATCCACTCTTCTCCAACTCTGGAGGAATCAACTAGGTAATGTGATCAGGTTACAAAGTACTTATGATCTGGAGATAGCCTTGATCACATAGTTGGCTTCACCTGCGACTCTGCTTCTTCACAAGACATTTTGCCTTGCTACTTGACTCACTTTCAAGTCCTTGGATTTGTTCACTGACCCTCCAACAAACTTGAATCTCCTGGTTCGACCTTGAACCTTTCTACAACTCCTTCAACTTGGAGAGTAGACCCTTTTTGTTCTTCAAATGTTTCCTCTTCAAATTGTTGAAGTTATCTTTCCTTCACAACGTGTGTTGGATCGAGTTTCTTGAGTTTTAGGATTGAGGAATTCTATGATAAGCTTTGAGAATATTGTAGGTTAATGCTTGCTTGAATAATTGATTTGTTCGTGTTTGGTTCAGGTATGCAAGGTAACCTTTTCTCAAATGCTTCCTTAGCCTTTTATAGTGCTCATTTGAAATTTGCCCATTGAAGAGATAGGCTAATTTCAAATGACATTTCTTGTTCGTTGGCTTGTCTTTTCTTGGTCTACAATATTTGTGATGTTGACCCTTCCTCGTATTAAATGTCTCTGCAACTTTACAGGGCCTGACACAAGCTTCAGTGTTTCCCATTGGCTTATTCCTTTTGCATGTTTCTGGGCCTAAAACTTTAAGACCTGGCAGCTTGGACATATTACTATATCGAGTAATATTCTTGACTTCCTTCAAATGGATCAATATCAGTTGTCTTGACTTGACTGCTGCCTTTACCCCTTGTAACTTGAGTCATCTACAATCATAAGATTGACTCAACTATCACTTCAACTGTTAGACTTGTCTCCTTTTGTTGACTTGACTGACACTTCCTCAAACTTCTCACGAGTTGTTCCTCGGTGATTCTCCTTGATCAAGTCCTTGACTTCCTTCTTAGCCATACTCGGTGACACACATCGTAGTCTTTACTCTAGTCTACTGATTGACTTCTTGCATTCTTGGCTTAGTGACTTCACTCGGCTCTTTCAAATTTCTATCTATTACAATACTGAGAATTACAAAAAAAAATGGGGTGCCAACTTCCTATACAATACAAAATTACAAAAAAATGGGGTGCCAACTTTCTAGTCTAAGTTTTACATGGTATCATCAAAATCTAAAAAATGAATTTCCTAAAAATTTTCCCTTTTTTGATGATGCCAAAACTTAAACAAACAAAATAAGTAAACAAAAACATAAGCGGTGCGGTAACAAAGAATGTATACTTTTGAATAATCAGTTTTATTGATCATAGCATTCTTGTCCTTTACAAAGTTGTTTACAACAAAAGATCGAGCCTTATACAAGTATAACTTTTCAACGTGTATCTAAGCTAAGTTACAAGGAGAATGAATATTACAAGGAAATTCTCGAGCTATTTTACAGGAAAAAACTTACAAACTATGTATTTATAGCTAAGTAAAATACATGAAGGGGTTCACAGTTGTCTTCAACGCCTTGGTCGCTTCCTTCTTCTCTCTTCTCCATCGTTCTCTTCTGTCTTCGTTAGCTCTTCTCCTCTCCCTTTCCTCTTCATCCTTCTTCTTTTTCTCATATGCTCGCTTACCAACGGTCATCCCTTCGGTGCCTTTCCTCCCATTCGCGAGTAGTTCTTTCGTTCTCAACTTCATGTCTTCTAATTGCTTCGACATTCTTGTGTGCAACCTCTAGGTTAGCAAGATGATCATATCCACCAATATGTGATCCCTTTCTTCTTTGTATCAACATATGAAATGTCCTTTGGTCTTCGTCGCGGTTGAGAACCTCTTCCACCGCCACCATGTCTACCCCTTCCTAACTCGGCTCCTTCCTGGGGAGTGTCTCGTATTGGAGCTTTTGATTTTCGGTGAGCGATCCTGAACTTGGTTCTTCAATTTGAATTACACAATTCTAGTCCCTTTTTCCCAATACAAATCCTCGGCTTGTGGCGAGTCATATCTTGAAAATAACATTCGCTTCTAGAGTTTGGAATTCCTCTAAAGATCCGGGCTCGAGATCCGAGTCGAGCATGATAATATCTCTTGGGGGTTTATTGTAGCATAATCCTTTCCGGTGGAGGACCATCATCTTTGTTCTCTAATATTATAGATGTGCGCGGAGTGCTTCTCAACTACCTTTTCAAATGCGGCTTCAATGGATTTTCTTGATTCTTTCACGACCATCTCGCTTTATGTTACCGGAAAGCTCTTTTTGTAGCTTGGCCGAGAATCGAAGCGATGACATCTCCTTCTTTGGGGGTTTCAAAGATACATGAGTTTCAAAGGAAGATTTTTTGAATTTTCTTCCCCCCGGTGTATCACCTTTCTTCGACTTCTTATTGCTTATTTTCTCCTCCTTTAGTCCCTTTAAGGCCTCATCTTCCCCTTTTTGGCATCATCATCAAACAAAAATGTTAGGGACAGGGGAACAATCCACTCAGAATGAAATCCAGACGGCTGTTTGTTGAATTCTGCTTGATATCTCTTTGGAGTGAGTCATGCGGAACTCGACTACGTAGCCTTTAACTCATTTGCTACCAACTTCATCTATGCCATTATGAGACTGAATTTGTTTCATATTGTCCTCTAGGCGTGTAATTTCACTGCGATGGTGCATCTTAAGAAACTCTATGTCCGACTTGTGAGTGGTTTCCATTATGATCATATACTCCTTCATTCTCTCTTTGAAATTTTGAATTGTCCACACTCCAAACCAATGACTTTGCAAATAAAGCTTTGAAAGTAACGAACTGCTCTCGAGCGCATGGCGATCTGTTGTGCGCCCATTCCCGATGTGTAAAACAACTCCTCTAATATATGCACCGAGAGTTGCATCACGATTGTCCAAACGAAGATCTAGCGATGCATGGTGGCGTTCCATCTTCTCAATTTCATCACTGATTTTCTTGAAAGCATTTTAGAACTCGGTTGTGGAAGGCGACTCTTCCGCCGGCCACACTACATCGAAATCAAAACCCATAGGCACAATCATATCGGTTGGAATGATGGTCTCTTCCTGCGGTGTATTTCTCTTGTTCTCGGCGGAGACTACCTTCCATGTCGAGGCAATTCAGCGATGAAGGGAAATATGTCTTCAAAGACATCGTCTCGAACAAAAGTCATCCGCGTAGGTCCATCTTTGGGGGCCTTTCACTTTTCTTATTGCAATTCATCACTCTGTGCAGCGTCATTGGTAGATAACGCATTTGTGGGAGCCTGGCGACGACGAGTTTGTTTGAGAAATTCTGCTGCGATTGTGGTAACTCTTGCTTGTGATCAGTGTTTTTGGAGCGATTGTATTAGTCTGCTTTCGGTGACCGAGCCTTAGTTGTCTTAACAACTTCGTCGGTCTCGATAGGTTTTTCCTTTTGAGGTAACGGGTCCTTAGCTATCTTAACGGCATCATCGGAGTGTGATGTGGCACGAGGCAATAGCTCATCATCAAAGTTGAATCTCATTCGAGTATGTCTTATCACTAACATTGCTCCATGAGTTAAGAACATCATCGCCTCGTCCATCGTAGAATCTTCATTGTGTGTGGACTCGGCCATCCTTTGATCCAGAAAAATGTATCAATATTTTCTTGGGAGTCATGAAGGGTGATGATCGCCTCATATGCATCGGCTCTTCTACTTGAGGAATATTCTCTGTTCGATTCCTTACCTAAGGAAGTCTCAACCTCCTTTAGGCCTTTGTTACCCTAGCGAGTCTCAACCGTTGTGGGGCCTTTCTACATGCCCCCTTGACAGACTCAATTGTCTTGGGGTCTTCAATGGCATCCTTAGGAGTCTCAATTCCTAGGATTCTACTTTCATGGCCAAGAGTCTCAACTCCCGTGGCCTCTTTTCCATCCTTTGCCTTAGCTGCATCGCCAGGCTTCATCGCCTGCACATCGGAGGAAATCTCGGTGAGGCAGTCTCAACTATCCAGCGTCGTTAATTTCACTCTACTTCTCATTTGATTTCTCGCCTTTCCCTCCAAACTTCATTGAGTTGTCTCCCCAAAGATCCTCCGACCTGCTTTGTGGTGGAGAGAGCTTCCCCCTCGATTGGCGCACTAGCTAAGTGAACGATAATGGGGTTACTCGGCTCCGAGACACGACTCTATTTTCTTTTGAGTAGTCGGCCATTGGGGACAGGTGTATCAACACCTTCTTTGAGGGGTAGGCTTGGCTAGGGTGCCCACATCATCACCTTCCCTAGCTTCATTGTCATTCCCGGAGAGCTATCTTGAGAATGCACGGGGACGTGGTCATTTTGCAATGACATTTGCAATCTCTGCGCCACTTCCTACATGGATCACATCGAGGAGAGATTTTGTGAGACTCTCCTAGACCTTCTTGAAGACGTTGCTCGTGCATGGCTCGGGATTCTTTAACGGCTTGTTGTAACTTGGCCTTTTCAAGCTGCAGCGACTACGCCCAACTCCTCCGGATCGCTTTGTCGATTGACTCCATGAGATGTTCATGGGTTCTAGTTTGCATGCACATCTTGGACTTATCCAAGGCTTTGGCTTTCTCCAGGGCCTTCACCTTCTCATCTTCTCTGATAGCACGGAGGGCATCCATGCAGAAGTTCTCATCGAGTGCATATTGTACAGACATATTCCCAAGGAAGCTTAGAAGCTCCTCTTCTTCGTCGATAAACTTCGGACGAGTGAACTGTTGTTTGAAGAAGTCTAGCTTCCAACTTTTCCAATTCCTTAGCCTCTGTTGGATGTCCAGGATAGCGGAGAGTACATGATCAAGTCATAGTCATTCTCTCCGGCCCTGGAATAGTTGCCAACGGAGCTTGTTCCTCCTCAAACTCAAGAGCATCGGTCCGAGGAGGTGAGACAACCTTTTTTCTTCTGCGTCTTGGTTGTCTAAGCTCCTTCCATCTCCGCAGTTGTTTCCCGGACAGCTGGGTCTTCAATACTCTGTTGATCTGCACCAATAGTCTTCTGGGTCTCATCAATCTTCTCTTGAGACAGATCCTCTTGAGCATTAGCAGTCTCAACGAGCTTCTCTCCGAGTATCGGACTCGATTGGCTTCTCCACTCGACATCCGAACAGTCTTTGCGCTTAGTAGGAACCAAGGAATCTATGGCTCCTCTTTTTCTTTTTTTTTTTCTTTCAACCAATCTATGGCTCCTCTTCTTCTCCAACATCACTCTTTTTCAATGCGATTTACCTTGCGAGACTTGGCGGTGCGTCTCTTCTTCATGATTTGGAGAAGGAAGTGGGGTTTCCTCCCGTCTCATTGTGGGGGCGGGGGCATCTTGCTCGGGCAGGTGCTTGGGGTTTGGCTGCTTGGGCAGGTGCCTTCTTGGTTTTGGCTGTTGGGGCAGGAGCAGGTTTAGCTGCCGCAACTCTCTTCTTAGAAATAGGCTTAGGCGAGAGAGTTGGAGCAGATCACTGCCCCTGTGTCTTGGTAGTGGTGATTCCCCCTCACTAGTATGATCCTTCCTCACATGAGCTTTCTTTTGTGCGCTGAGAGGTTTGCCTTGAGCATCATCTTATTCAAATGGAAGGGCTTCCCATGTCGCGATGCAATTCCCTTGATCTCCATCAAATGGCCAATGACAATGTCATACCCCAGGAACAACCAAGCGTGTCATCCTCCTTGAATGTCTTGTTGACCACATTCTCGCATACTACTTTGAAGACAAACTCAGCCAGATTCACTTTCTTATCCTACATAATCGCAGCCATCACCATCAGCTTTGTCCGTGATAGCCGGTTGAAGCTCCCAAACTTCATGTCCACACACTTGGACACAATGTCCATTAGCTTGTGGTAGTCCTCCTTTATCGTATCCTTCTTAGTTGTATACACAGCTTTCGCAGCATACTCGGGCTTTGCAACTTCCTTCCAAGCTCGGCCAAGTTAACGTCCTTCTCGGCTCGTCCTTCAAACCTCGATCGGAAGAAAGCGATGTTTAGCAAGGTCCTTAGCGTAATCTTGATGTCCTTGCCATGGACGGATGAGCGAATTTCATCATCATGAACCTCGGCGTTCACGTCAAATATCGCCACCTCCTCGGAAGTACGTGTACAAGAACTCCATGGAGAGAAAGTCCTTGACCAGGACTTCTCTAGCTTATCGCAATCTTCTTCACCAGGGCCTCATCAAGACTCGCTTGATCATCCCCTTGAAATCCTTTGAAGCACCGAGTGGATCTTCTCTTAGCAAAATCATGAGTAGAAGCCATTTTTAGAGCGATTCAATGGAGAAATACGCGAAAAACTTGTTCTTTTGAGGGTAGGGTTTGACGGTTTTGCGAGAGAGAGTTCTTTCTTGCTTGTTGAAGACGAGAGTGTTTGTGTGAGGAGAGAGAAAATAAATTTTTGTATATATGGGACTTGAAAGGACGGTTTTTGGAATTTGAAAAAATTGATCAAAATCAATGGTCAGGATCAACTCTTCAAAACTGCATTAATTTCCCCACATTAAATGCATCATCATTTATATCCAATCATATGGTTTACTGTGCAGCTTTTGTATTGACAGTCATAATTTGCAAACCGTTCCCGGAGGTAATGGTGGCTCCTCCTCACATCGGAGGCCAGGAGGCACAGTCATATACACCTCCTCATGGAGGTCGCCATGAAGAAAGGCATTACTCACATCCAACTGAGAAAGAAACCATCCTTTTACAGCAGCGATGGCAAGAAGAATTTTCACGGTGGCAATTTTAACCACGGGGGAAAATGTATTGAGGTAATCAATACCTTCGCGTTGCGTATAGCCCTTCGCAACCAAACATGCTTTGTACCGTTCAACCAAACCATCAGCCTAATATTTCACCTTAGACACCCATTTACGTCCCGACGACATGTTTCCCGGAAGGTAAAGGGGTTAAAATCCATGTATGATTACGTTCGAGGGCATCAAGTTCAGCCCGCATAGCATCACGCCATTCGGGTATAGCGGCGGCTGAGCATACGTGGAAGGTTCAATAATAATAGACGGTGGAAATATAAGAGCGGTGAGAGGAGGAAAGACGTGAGTAATCGATGTCTTGGGACGGAGGATATGTAATGAGAGGAGAAAGAGGTACAAACATAGTCCGAAAGATGAGATGATGGTTTGGAAAGAGCGTTGAGAACGTCGAAGAGGAGGCGTGGAAATAAGAGAAGGTGAAGAAGGGAGGAGAAATCTTTGGAGATGGAAGGACAAGATCGGAAAATATGTGTGAGGACACATATATAGAAGAGGAAGATAGAAAAGGAAATTCGGTTTCATGAAATATAACATTGCGGGAAATATATATTATGTTCACGAGGTCGAGAAGCTTATACCTATACCCGGTGGATATCCCAAAAAAACAGATTTGGAAGCGAGGAGAGAATTTGTGGCTAGTCCGATCCAAAGTAGACCCATAACACAAGCACCCAAAAACTCGTAAATGAGTATAGGTGGGTTTTTATGAAAAAGTAATTCAAATGGAGTTTTATTATCCGGCAAAAGGGAGGGTATACGGTTAATGAGATAAGCATTTTGTTAAAATACAATCTCCCAAAGTATTGGATAGGAATATGAGACTGAAATAATAATGATCGAGCAACATTTAACAAGTTTGATGTTTACGTTCCACAAGGCCATTCTGTTGAGGATTTTCAACACAAGAATGTTGCACCGTAATTCCATGTTCATTGTAAAAATTATGAAGCCCAAATTCTCGTGCATTGTCACACCAAACACATTTAATTTTTGTCCCAAACTGCGTATTGATAAGATTATAAAAAGCAGTGAAAATAGCACCCACATTAGATTTTTGCTTCAAAAGATAGACCCATGTAAAACGAGAATTGTCATCTACAATGGTTAGAAAATATCTAAAACCGTTAATTGTTCCGGGAAAAAGTGTTTGATACATGTTTTTATCTTAATTTTGATGATTTTATTTTTACACCAAAACAATGTTTTTAATTGTTGCCAAAATACTCCTAAATGATTTCAAATGGTTTCAATATTTTCCGGAGTATTTCTTCAAGTTTTATTTCAGATAAAATTGGACAACACTTTTAATAATTTTATGTTTATAAGTTTTTACTGAAAAACAAGGTTCCTAAATGTTGTCTAAATACTCCCGATTGGTTTAAAATGTTTTTACTAAATTTTTGGAGTATTTCTTGAGTTTTATTTTCGACAAATATTGGACAACATTTTGCCTCGAGGTCAACCGGTCGCCCTATAGGGCAACTTGTACTGAAGAGTACGTTGGAACAAAAAAATTGAGCCTGGAGTATAAAAGAGCGGTCGACCCGATCGTCAAGGCGTCGCCAGTCGGTCGGCCGCCGCCAGTGCGACCGGTGCACGCAAGTTTTAGTTTAAGCAAACTCCCGTTCTTCACTTCCTCGAGACATAGACCGGTTGGGCATAGGGGTGACGGTCTAACCCCACGTCGACCGGCCGCCCTATGTAAAAAAATGTGTCATTTTTGAACTTCTATTCTGCGCGACCGGCCGCTCTATCTTCGACAACAAAATCGACCGTTTGTGGTGACAACATTTCCTTAAAATGTGGGATTGATTTCTAACAGCTATATTCTTGATTTTAATTGTATTTTTCTGTAGATTTTCAATCCCCAAGAGGAGCCTATGCTTGATCAATCATCTCCTATAAATAGAGGAAGTTTTGGAGCAACCAAGACAACAATAGACATACAACACAACAAGATACACTTCAAGCAAACACTTGTTCTTCATAGTTATTATTCTTGTTGTAATTTTTGCCTAGCTTATCACTTTCACATCCTTGAGGTCTAGGCTATTCTTGATTACACTTTGCACTCATATTGTAATATTCATTATTGAGTTGTAATCTTGATTTTTGGTCATCATTCAACACAAGACATCCTTGTGAGTATTTTTGTGGTAAGAATACACTTGGGTGATCTAGGTGATAGGTGTTTCAAGAGTGTGGTGCTCTTGAGGTGTTGAAGAATTTGGTATTCTTCAAGATTGAAGATTGTGGTGATCTTCAAAGGTGCCGTTGAAGGGATATTGTGGTAATCTTCAAAGGGAGATTGTGGTAATCTCAAAGGTGGTGTTGAAGAAGAGTGTGGTGCTCTTCAAGGTGTTGTAAGTTGAGTTTGTATTAATTTTGGTAATTAATAAAATTCTTTTTCTTTTTGAAATACATCCCGGATATCTTTGGGGTGGTAGAGGATTAGGCCCTAGGTGGGTTGAACCTTTATAATTCGACGTGTGTTGTTTACATTCCGCACCTTTATTATTGTCTTGGCTTGTCTTGTTCAAAAAGGAGGGTAAAATCGAAAAGATGGAGATAATCTATTCACCCCCTCTAGATTATAGTAGCCGCTTGGACTTACAAGTTGTATCGAGCTAAACTCTTTGGCAAGCTCGTTTCACATCGCAGTGAGTGAAGAGGAACGATCGTCGGCTACGAACGAAGCTCAACTTTCCGGCACCTCCACCACTAAGCCACCACTATTTCATTCCAAAAGTTTATATTTTGGAAAGAAAGAATGGAATGTTATCTACAAGGTTGCGGGTTCGATATTTGGAACATCGTCATAAATGGAGAATCTATTCCGATGATAGACACACCACACACCTCCAAAGGCTTCAAAGAGCTCAATGATGAAGAGAAGAAAACCATCTCTCCTTAAATGGTAAAGCTCTCAACATTTTGTATTGTTCATTTACTAATTTGGTATATGAACATATTGTAGGAATTCGATCGGATCATGGAGTATGGCAAAAATTATAAGCCATTCATGAAGTATATGCAAATGATAGGAGCAACTCAAAAGCATCTACTTCTCAAAGGGATACAATGTCAAATCTAAGGAACAAGCCCTTACAACTTCCAACTATGAAGAAGTTGAACATTGTCTTATGGGCATCGAAGAAGATAACGGTATGTCTTAAACCCTCTACTTCCTATGATATTGTTATACATAATGATTATAGTGATTTGCAAAATGATTTTGATGATCTTCAAAATGAATTCCAAAATTTACTAGTTAAGTACAAAAATTTGAAAAAGGAATTCAATGTTTTGAAAAATGAAAAGGATAGTCTATTTACTTCTTATGAATCACTATCATGTGCTCACACCACCACACTTGATAAGGTTAGAAACCTTGAAAAACAAAAATAGTACTCTTGTTGAGGATATTAATTGCATGAAAAATGATTTATCAAAACCCAACTTGAGTACCAATAAATTGCCCAATATTGTGAATGTTAATGGTTGTGATAACTTGAATAGTGAACTTAATCATGAGCCTAATATTGTCAAGCATATGAAAAAGAATCAAGTTCCTATGCATGTTAGTAATGTTACTTGCTTTTATTCGAGACCTAAAAGTCTCAAAGCTAATCCAAAAGAACCCAAGCACTTGAGGGTACCACAAAACAATGTCATTTTAGGTACCGACGTATTAATAATCGAAGAAAATTTATGCCGCCAAGAAAACATCAAATGACCATTTTATTTGATCAAAGGAGAAAACACTTTCAACAAAGTCATTTTTCCAAGAAGAGGAAATAATCAAAAATGGAATGAACAAAATCCTTGGAAGTGGCAAAGACATCATCAAGATGATTTTCCAAGAGAAAGACACTTTCAAAAATGGGAAGGCCACAATGCTTGGAAATGGAGCAATTGGAGAAACCATCATCAACATGAAGATTTTCAAAAGGGAAGATATCATCAACAATGGGACGACACAACCCATGGAAATGGCGAAATTGGTAAACCGTATCTCCCTACTTAAATATGAATTTTATTTTCTTGCATATGTTTATTTGTGTCTAAATTGCAAAATGATTTTTCAAAATGAGTTTAAAAATTTTATTTTTAAAATTTAGGTCTTCAATATATTTGTAAGTTTCAAAATATTTTTAAAAAGACCTTGCATGATGTTTCTAAAACTCTTGTGCATTTACTTAGACTTATGTGGTTTATTATCTCCTATGTAGTTATATAACACAAGCATGCTTAAGATATAATTTATTACTTGCCTACACTTGTGCTATTATATCTTGTGCAAAATTTGTTTAAGAATTGTGTAGGTTATATATCTCATATTCATTGGCTATTTCTTCATCAAGTTTCTTAAACCATCGAGGTATGTTCACTCGTATTTTTCTTAGAACTCGATATTATGTTTATGCTTATGTCTTTCAATATATTTCATTTCAACCCCTTAAGTGCCCCTAAATGATTTTGTAAATTTTTCTTAAAATGGCACTACTCGTTAAATCTCGTTTTTCTCGTATATGTATTTTCAAACTCATATTTGTTGGATTTAGTCCATAATTATCTTTTGCAAAGTTTTAAAACTTTTGGGGTGAAAAATCGAATTTTGGAAAATTCAAGAATGAAAAATCACACTTTGGGATGGTCAAGGCGGGGCCGACCGGTTGCACCCTACCTCGGCCAGGTCGCCCGGGGTAATTTTTCGAGTTAAAAACGGGTTTGTTCTTCATTTTGAAAGCAGACACAAAATTCCCCCAAACCATTACTGCGCAAATCACCCCCTTTTCTCTAAAAACTTCAATTCTTCATCATTCTTTGTGTTTCTTGTTGCTAATCCACCGCTTTTGCAAGAATCTTACATATATGGCACCTCCAAGAAATTCCACGGTCAAAATCCCACTTCCAAGAGAAGAAAGGGCAGAGAGGGTTCTTCGAGAAATCGGCAAGAAGAAGCCGAACAAAGGGATATTCGAGCTACCCAAAGGAACGTGGCTCAAGAGCGTGATGACATTCAAAATCCCGTCTATCTCGGGCCCAAATTGCCGAGCTTCGTGGAACAATTTCGCTCAAGAATTGTCGTTGGGCAAAAAGTAAGAAATCTTTTATACCTCAAAGCTCCTCATTCTAATAATGTTCTAGATTTCATCAATAAATATGCGGAGTGGTACTATGAAGATTTGGAAATGGGTGGAAAATCGATTGCTCGCACTAAAATTTGTCGATTTAATTCATTCACTAATGAATATCCTACTATTAGAGGATTCTTTGAAGAGCAAGGTTGGATGTTTTTATGGGAGCATGCTTATGTTTTATATGATGATGATATTATTCAACATTTTTATGCAAATATGTGGGTGGAATATGATGATAATAGGAAGCCTATTGCCGTAAATTCGTTTTCGTTTGTAAGGGGTCGTCATTTTAAGTGGACTCTAATGAAATTTTGTCGGCTTCTACATGTAAGAGAATGTGGTTGGGACTATTTTTCTTGTGCAATTTGGAATGATGAGATGTTGGGGTGTCTATGAAAAAGTTAAGACTTATTTAGGCGTATGACCAAAATATTCATTGTTGGCGATGACACTTGAGCACCGAATTATATCTGTTATTATCGCTCATTGTATTTGTGGAAAAGCGGGTAAAATGCCTAGCAACATGGACTATTTTCTGACTTATAAGATTGCTAGAAGGGAACCGCTTAACTTTGGCGCTATTCTTATTCAATGTCTAGTTGAGTCTATTACTCAAGGAAATAAGAAGTTTGTTATGGGAAATTAGATTTGTAAACTTCTTATACAATCGGGACTACCTTCGTCGGAGTGTAATTGAGGTATTTCAAAATGACTTTGACATTGATAACATCTCCCAAATGGTCACTATCGCAAGAATATGCATATCCGACCTACTAAAATGGCTAGATGAAGAGGCCAAGATTCCCCGGATCTAAACGACTTCTTTGATGATACCGAGGCCGTGAGATTGGTGGAGGAAGGCGAACCGAGCAATCCGGAGGATAATACGGTGCTCAACCGCCAGGAGGTACACCCAAGCCGAGTATGATGATCTACGAACATATCATGAAGCTAGGTATGAGGCTTGAGCAAAAGACCTCCAAAATGCAAAAATCAATCGGCAAGTTGAAGAAATTCATCAAAGATCTTATTCCCGGAACTTGCTTCTCTTGGACGAAGAATGATGTCCCCACCCCTTTATTATCTTAGCATTTTCTTTTGTTCATGTTGTTTTGTATTTCTATGGATTATCTAGTAAAACTCTATTGCACTAATGAGATTTGCTTGTTTTCTTGAAAGGGTTAAAATAGCAAGTTGATAATGACTTGTGGATGATCATGATATTGATGGAGTATTTGATGGTAAAAATACTCTAGTTTGGCATTGTTTGCTAATTGGTATGAAGTACTTGATGGTAAAAGTGCTTCTCTTAATTTTTAAAATGCACTTGAGATGCCTTGATCATTTTGTTTAGATGGATTATTTGGGACATTTGTAATGTCTAATATATATTGTTTGATGCTTGACATGTATTACTTGGTGGCTCTTTAATTTTTGCTTGATGGCATTTGTAATGCCTTGATCTATTCTTTGGCTATAAATTATCTCAGTGCGTTGAACCCTTGAGAATTTACTTTGTTTAGGCCTATTATTTGTCGGATATATGTTGTAAAATTGCTTTTGGTGATGATATGAAAAACTTGGCTTAATTTCTTTTACAAGGGCTATATACATCTTCTTCAAACTTTGACGCCCGCCAAGTGTTCGTTAAAATGTTTCAATGAAAGATTCTTCATCTACATGATTTTCTTAGTTTCAAATGTCTTAAATTCTTGTTGAGATCATGTTTTGACAAATAAAATAAGCCTACGGATTTCTTATGATACATCTCTCCCATTTTTTTTGATTCTAAGGTTAATTCTTTCAAAGGTTGATAAATCGTAATGTTGGCGCACTTTGATAAACTTGTATGATGTTTTTATTATCCTAACATTCTTTTGATGACTCCAAAGGGGAGAAACAGGAAATTGGCTCATTAGCTAATAAAATCTTGTTATAAAAGCTTTAAGCTATGGCTCTTAAAAGTCATAAGTTGTGAATTATTTTTAGTCCAATTGTTGTTTGATAGACTTATATACTTGTCTAATGATGTTTTGTTGTGTGGGGAGCTTATAAGCTCTTGAACACTATGTAAAAGCTAAGCTTTTAGCTTATGGTTAATTGCTTTTACATTATTCTTGATGTGCTTGTTGATAGGGGAGCTTGTGCTTATTATTGAATATATTTACTCCTTACTTGGTTGCTTATGTATTTTGGAAATTTTGGTTGCTTCCAAACGGTTAGATGTTTTTTCCGAAAATCATTTTTAAAATTGTCCTCCTAATTCTTCTAAAAATTGTTTTGGTTTGTAATCATCAAAAAGGAAGATTGTTTGATACATGTTTTTATCTTAATTTTGATGATTTTATTTTTACACCAAAACAATGTTTTTAATTGTTGTCCAAATATTCCTAAATGATTTCAATTGGTTTCAATATTTTCCGGAGTATTTCTTCAAGTTTTATTTAGGATAAAATTGGACAACACTTTTAATAATTTTATGTTTATAAGTTTTTACTTAAAAACAAGGTTCTTAAATGTTGTCTAAATACTCCCGATTGGTTTAAAATGTTTTTACTAAATTTTTGGAGTATTTCTTGAGTTTTATTTTCGACAAATATTGGACAACATTTTGTCTCGAGGTCAACCAGTCGCTCTATAGGGCAACCTGCACAGAAGAGTACGTTGGAACAAAAAAATTGAGCCTGGAGTATAAAGAGCAGGTCGCCGTCGCCTGGCGTCGGCCGGTCGGTCGACCGATCGCCAGTGCGACCGGTGCCTGCAAGTTTTTGGTTTAAACGAAACTCCCGTTCTTCACTTCCTTGAGACATGGACCGGTTGGGCATAGGGGTGACCGGTCGAACCCCGTCAACCGGTTGCCCTATGTAAAAATGATGTGTCATTTTTAAACTTCTATTCTGTGACCGTCGCCTCTATCTTTGATGACAAAAATCGGCCGTTGACATGGTTGAGACAACATTTCCTTAAAATGTGGGATTGATTTCTAACAACTATATTCTTGATTTTAATTGTATTTTTCTGTAGATTTTCAATCCCCAAGAGGAGCTATGCTTGATCAATCATCTCCTATAAATAGAAGAAGATTTGGAGCAACCAAGACAACAATAGACATACAACACAACAAGATACACTTCAAGCAAACACTTATTCTTCATAGTTATTATTCTTGTTGTAATTTTGCCTAGCTTATCACTTTCACATCCTTGAGGTCTAGGCTATTCTTGATTACACTTTGCACTCATATTGTAACATTCATTACTGAGTTGTAATCTTATTTTTTGGTCATCATTCAACACAAGACATCCTTGTGAGTATTCTTGTGGTAAGAATACACTTGGGTGATCTAGGTGATAGGTGTGTCAAGAGTGTGGTGCTCTTGAGGTGTTGAAGAATTTGGTATTCTTCAAGATTGAAGATTGTGGTGATCTTCAAAGGTGCCGTTGAAGGAAGATTGTGGTAATCTTCAAAGGGAGATTGTGGTAATCTCCAAAGTTGGTGTTGAAGAAGAGTGTGGTGCTCTTCAAGGTGTTGTAAGTTGAGTTTGTATTAATTTTTGGTAATTAATAAAATTCTTTTCTTTTTGAAATCCATCCGGATATACTAGGGTGGTAGAGGATTAGGCCCTAGGTGGGTTGAACCTATATAAATCGACGTGTGTTGTTTACATTCCGCACATTTATTATTGTCTTGGCTTGTCTTGTTGAAAAAGAGGGTAAAATCGAAAAGATGGAGATAATCTATGTTTGATACATGTTTTTATCTTAATTTTGATGATTTTATTTTTACACCAAAACAATGTTTTTAATTGTTGTCCAAATACTCCTAAATGATTTAAAACGGTTTTAATATTTTCGGAGTATTTCTTCAAGTTTTACTTTAGATAAAATTGGACAACACTATTTATGATTTTATGTTAATAAGTTTTTACTTCAAAACAAGGTTCCTAAATGTTGTCTAAATACTCCCGATTGGTTTAAAATATTTTTACTAAATTTTGAAGTATTTCTTGAGTTTTATTTTCGACAAAAATTGGACAACATTTCCGTCTCAAGGTCAACCGGTACGCCAGGGTACGAAATGAGACGAACCTGAAAATTGACAGTCAACCGGTCGCCTTCGGGCGTCGGCCGGTCAAAGTCGACCGGTCGCCAGGGTACGACAGTACTGAGCTTGGCATTGAATCGGAACTCCCTGTCTCATTTTTGGTCAAGGTCTACCGGTTGGAGGCGTCGACCGGTCGAAGTGTCGTTGACCGGTCAAAGTGTCGTCGACCGGTCGCCCGTGTTAAAACGTGAAATGTTCAATTCAACTCTATTTATGCGACCGTCGCCTCTATCTTTTGACAAAGAAAAAATCGCCGTTTGACCAATGGACATCTTTTCCTTAAAATGTGGGATTGATTTCTATGACTATATTCTTGATTTAATGATTTTAATTGTATTTTTCTGTAGATTTTCAATCGCCAAGAGGAGCCTATGCTTGATCAATCATCTCCTATAAATAGAGGAATTTTTGGAGCAATCAAGACAACCATTGAGATACAACACAACAAGATAGACTTCAAGCAAACACTTGTTCTTCATTGTCATTATTCTTGTTGTAATTTTGCCTAGCTTATCACTTTCACATCCTTGAGGTCTAGGCTATTCTTGATTACACTTTGCACTCATATTGTAACATTCATTATGGAGTTGTAATCTTGTTTTTGGTCATCATTCAACACAAGACATCCTTGTGAGTATTCTTGTGGTAAGAATACTCTTGGGTGATCTAGGTGATAGGTGTGTCAAGAGTGTGGTGCACTTGAGGTGTTGAAGAATTTGGTATTCTTCAAGATTGAAGATTGTGGTGATCTTCAAAGGTGCCGTTGAAGGAAGATTGTGGTAATCTTCAAAGGAAGATTGTGGTAATCTCCAAAGTTGGTGTTGAAGAAGAGTGTGGTGCTCTTCAAGGTGTTGTAAGTTGAGTTTGTATTAATTTTGGTAATTAATAAAATTCTTTTCTTTTGAAATCCATCCGAATATCTTTGGGGTGGTAGAGGATTAGGCCCTAGGTGGGTTGAACCTCTATAAATCGACGTGTGTTGTTTACATTCCGCACCTTTATTATTGTCTTTGAGCATTCAATTTGTAAAAGAGGGGAAAATTGAAAAGATGGAGATAATCTATTCCCCCACCTCTAGATTATCGTAGCCACTTGGACTCAAAAGTGGTATCGAGCAAAACTCTTTGGCAAGCTCGTTTCACATCGCGAGTGAAGAAGAACGATCGTTGGCTAAGAACGAAGCTCATCTTACCGCACCTCCACCACCAAGCCACCTCTATTTGATTCCAAAAATTATATATTTTGGAAAGAAAGAATGGAATGTTATTTACAAGGTTGCGGGTTCGATATTTGGACATCATCATCAATGGAGAATCCATTCCAATGAAAGATACACCACACACCTCCAAAGGCTTCAAAGAGCTCAATGATGGGAGAAGAAAACCATCTCCTTAAACGGTAAAGCTCTCAATATTTTGTATTGTTCATTTACTAATTTGGAATATGAACATATTGTAGGAATCGATCGGCACATGAAGTATGGCAAAAATTAGAAGCCATCTATGGAGTATTTGCAAATGAAAGGAGTCAAACAAAAGCATCTACTTCTCAAAGGGATACAAGTTCAAATCAAAGGAACAAGGCTCCTACAACTTCCAACTATGAAGAAGTTGAATATTGTTTTATGGGCATCGAAGAAGAAAACGAGGTATGTCTTAAACCTTCTACTTCTTATGATATTATCATTCAAAATGATTATAGTGATTTACAAAATGATTTTGATGATCTTCAAAATGAATTCCAAGACTTACTTGTTAAATACAAAAACTTGAAAAAGGAATTCAATGTTTTGAACAATGAAAAGGATAATTTATTTACTTCCTATGAATCACTATCATGTGCTCACACCACCACACTTGACAAGGTTAGAAACCTTGAAAAACAAAATAGTACTCTTGTTGAGGATATTAATTGCATGAAAAAGGATTTATCTAAATCCAACTTGAGTACCGATGAAATTGTTGATTGTTGTGATAATTCGAAACTAGAACTTGATCATAAGCTTAATGTTGTCAATCATATGAAAATGAATCATGTCTCTAAGCATGTTGGTCATTATGCTCCTAGAATTATTACTTGTTTTTATTGCGGTAAAAAGGGTCATACGGTAAATATTTGTCGGGCTAGAAATAGCTCTAATTATTGTTGGAGACCTAAAAGTCTCAAAGCTAATCCTAAAGGACCCAAGCACTTGAGGGTACCACAAAATAATGTTTTATTAGGTACCCGGTGAAATAATAATCGGAGAAAATTCATACCGCCAAAGAAGACATCAAATGACCAATTCATTTGATCAAAGGAGAAAATATTTTCAAGAAAGCCAATTTCAGGAAGAGGATATAATCAAAAATGGAAAGAACAAAAATCTTGGAAATGGAGTAATCAAAAAGCCATCATCAACAAAGTGACTTCTCAAAGGAAGATATCATCAACAATGGGAACGGCACAACCCATGGAAATGGCGTAATTGGTAAATTGTATCTCCCCATTTAAATATGCATTTTATTTTGTTAGTATGCATGTTTTTATTGCAAATGAGTTTTCATTATTTTTGAAATTTAGGTCTTCAATATATTTGTGAGTTTCAAAATTTTCTTTAAAAAGACCTTGCATGATGTTTCTAAAACTCTTGTGCATTTAATTAGACTTATGTGGTTTATTATCTCTTATGTATTTTTATAGCATAAGCTTTTTTTGTTTTTGATATTACTTGCCTACACTTGTGCTATTGTGCAAATTTTGTTTAAGAATTGTGTAGGATATATATCTCATATTCATTGGCTATTTCGTCATCAAGTTTCTTAAACTATCGAGGTATGTTCACTCGTATTTCTCTTAGAACTCGATAGTATGCTTATGCGCATATCTTTCAAGATATTTCATTTCAACCCCTTAAGTGCCTCTAAATGATTTTGCAAATTTTTCTTAGGGCACTACTCGTTAAGTCTCGATTTTCTCGAATATATGTTTTTCCGAAAACCGTATTTGTTGGGCTTGGTCCAAAATTATCTTTTGCAAAGTTTTAAAACTTTTGGGGTGAAAAATCAATTTTAAAAAAAACCGGAGAATGAAAAATTACCTTTGGGACGGTCATGGAAGGCGACGCCGTGCTTCCGCATGTCGACCGGTCGCACGTACCTCGACCGGTCGCCCAGGGCAATTTTTCAAGTTAAAATCGGATCTGTTCTTCATTTTCAAAACAGAAACAAAAACCCCTAACCTCGAGCAAAGCCGAAATTACCCCTTTTTTCATAAAACCTTCAATTCTTCATCAATCTTTACGATTCTTGTTGCTAATCTTCTTATTTTTGCAAGAATCTTACATATATGGCTCCTCCACGAAATTCCACCGATCAAAATCCCACTTCCAAGAGAAGAAAGGGCAGAGAGGGTTCTTCGAGAAATCGGTGAGATGAAGCCGAACAAAGTGATATTCGATTTGCACAAAGGAACGTGGCTCAAGAACGTGATGACATTCAAAATCCCATACTCTCGGGCCCAAATTGCCAAGCTCCGCGGAACTATTTCACTCAAAAATTGCCGTTGGGCGAAGAGTAAAAAATCTTTTATTTCTTTAGCTCCCCATTCTAATAAAGTTCTAGAATTCATCAATAAATATACGGAGTGGTACTATGAAGATTTGGGAATGGGTGGTAAATCGATTGCTCGCACTAAAATTTGTCGATTTAATTCATTTGCTAATGAATATCCTACTATTAGAGGATTCTTTGAGGAGCAAGGTTGGATGTTTTTATGGGAGCATGCATATGTTTTGTATGATGATGATATTATCCAACATTTTTATGCAAATATGTGGGTGCAATATGATGATGATGATGATAGAAGCCTATTGCGGTAAATTCGTTTGTAAAAGGTCGTCACTTTAGGTGGACACCTAATGAAATTTGTCGGCTTCTACATGTTAGAGAAGGTGGTTGGGACTTCTTCTCTTGTGCTATTTGGAATGATGATATGTTGGGGGTGTCTATGAGAGAAGTTAAGAGCTATTTGGGCGTATGGCCAAAGTATTCATTGTTAGCGATGACACTTGAGCACCGAATTTTATCGTTATTGTCGCCATTGTATTTGTGGAAAAGCGGGTAAAATGCCTAGCAACATGGACTATTTTTTGACTTATAAGATTGCTAGAAGGGAACCGATTAACTTTGGCGCCATTCTATTCAATGTCTAATTGAGTTTATCACTCAAGGAAATAAGAAGTTTGTTATGGGCAATTGGATTTGTTCTTATACAATCGGGACTACCTTCATTCGGAATGTAACTCGGAGGTATTTCAAAATGACTTTGACATTGATAATATCTCCCAAATGGTCACTATGCGCAAAAATATGGACATCCGACCAACTAAGATGGCTAGAGGAAGAGGCCAAGATTCCCAGATCCAAACGACTTCTTTGATGATGTCGAGGCCACGAGATTGGCAGAGGAAGGCAAGCAGCAATCCGGAGGGTAATACTAGGTGCTCAACCTTCTAGAAGAAGGTACACAAGCCGAATTTGATGATTTAAGATCTTTTCATGAAGCTAGGTATGAGGCTTTGGAGCAAAAGACCTCGAAAATGCAAAAAACAATCGGCAAGTTGAAGAAATTCATCAAATATTTTATTCCGGAACTTGCTTCTCTTGACGAGGATTGATGTCCCCATCCCTTTACTATTTTAGAATTTTCTTTCTTGTCCATGTTGTCTTGTATTTCTTTTGACTTTCTTGTAAAATTCTTTCGTACTAATGAGATTTGCTTGTTTTCTTGAAAGGGTTAAAATAGCAAGTTGATAATGACTTGTGGATGATCATGATTTTGATGGAGTATTTGATGGTAAAAATACTCTAGTTTGGCATAGTTTGTTGTTGGTAGGAAGTACTTGATGGTAAAAGTGTTTTTTAATTTTTGCTTAAATGCATTTGACATGTCTTGATCATTTTGTTTAGATGGATTATTTGGGACATTTGTAATGTCTAATATGCATTGTTTGATGCTTGACTTGTATTACTTGATGGCTCTTTAATTTTTGCTTGATGGCATTCGTAATGCCTTGATCTTTTTGGCCAATATTATCTCAATTGGGTTGAACCCTTGAGTTTATGACTTTCTTATCTCTTGCTATATTTTGCATATGATCTTGATGGGCTTAGATATATTGTTGTATTGCATGATGTTTGATGTGTTTTGGTAATGAAAATTTTTGGCTTGAATCATTTACAAGAGCTATATACAACTTCTTTTAATTTTCACGCCCACAAAGTGTTCGATGAAATGTCACAATGAAATTTTCAACTTCTACGTGAGTCTCTTGCTTCCAAAAGTTTTCAATACTTATTGAGATCATGTTTTGGCAAATAAACCGAGCGTATGAACTCTTCATGATACATTTCTCCCTTTCTTCTTTGGTTTTTAAGCTTAAATTGCTCAATGGTTGATAAACCGTCTCTTTAGTGCACTTTGAAGAATTTGTATGATGTTTTTATCATCCTAACATTCTTTTTGATGATTCCAAAGGGGGAGAAACAGGAAATTGGCTCATTAGCTCAAAGAAGCTAATAAAAGCTCCTTATAAAACCTATAAGCTATGGCTCTTTAAAGCCATAAGTTGTGAATTATACTTAGTCCAATTGTTGCTTGATGGACTTATATACTTGTCTAATGATGTTTTATTGATGTTGGGAGCTTATAAGCTCTTGAACAATTTGTAAAAGCTAAACACTTTTAGCTTATGGATAATTGCTTTCTCATAATTCTTGATGTGCTTGTTGATAGGGGAGCTTGTGCTTATTATTGATATTATTCCCTTCCTTACTTGGTTGCTTATGTATTTTGGAAATTTTGGTTGCTTCCAAACGGTTAGATGTTTTAGGAAAATCATTTTTAAAATTGTCCTTCTAATTTTTCAAAAAATTGTTTTGGTTTGTAATCATCAAAAAGGGGAGATTCTTTGATACATGTTTTTATCTTAATTTTGATGATTTTATTTTTACACCAAAATAATGTTTTTAATTGTTGTCCAAATACTCCTAAATGAGTTAAAACGGTTTTAATATTTTCCGGAGTATTTCTTCAAGTTTTACTTTAGATAAAATTGGACAACACTCTTTATGACTTTATGTTTATAAGTTTTTACTTCAAAACAAGGTTCCTAAATATTGTCTAAATACTCCCGATTGGTTTAAAAGGTTTTACTAAATTTTGGAGTATTTCTTGAGTTTTATTTTCGACAAAAATTGGACAACATTTCCGTCTCAAGGTCAACCGATCGCCCTATAGGGCAACCCATACCTGAAGATGATTTTTGGGACTAAAAATGAGACGAACCTGAAAGTTGACAGGTCGACCGGTCGCCCTGGGGCGTCGACCGGTCAGGTCGACCGGTCGCCCAGGGTACGACCGATACCTGGGAGCTTGGCATTGAATCAGAACTCCCTGTCTCATTTTTTGGTCAAGGTCTACGGTTGGGCGTCGACCGGGTCGAAGTGTACGTTGACCGTCACCCGTGTTAAAACGTGAAATGTTCAATTCAACTTTATTTTTGTGCGGCCGTGCATCTATCTTTTGATGACAAAAATCGACCGCTTGACGTGACATCTTTTCCTTAAAATGTGGGATTGATTTCTAAAAGCTATATTCTTGATTTTAATTGTATTTTTCTGTAGATTTTCAATCCCCAAGAGGAGCCTATGCTTGATCAATCATCTCCTATAAATAGAGGAATTTTGGAGCAATCAAGACAACCATTGAGATACTGTGAGAACAAGATACACTTCAAGCAAACATTTGTTCTTCATTGTCACTATTCTTGTTGTAATTTTGCCTAGCTTATCACTTTCACATCCTTGAGGTATAGGCTATTCTTGATTACACTTTGCACTCATATTGTAACATTCATTATTGAGTTGTAATCTTGATTTTTTGGTCATCATTCAACACAAGACATCCTTGTGAGTATTCTTGTGGTAAGAATACACTTGGGTGATCTAGGTGATAGGTTTGTCAAGAGTGTGGTGCTCTTGATGTGTTGAAGAATTTGGTATTCTTCAAGATTGAAGATTGTGGTGATCTTCAAAGGTGCCGTTGAAGGAAGATTGTGGTAATCTTCAAAGGGAGATTGTGGTAATCTCCAAAGTTGGTGTTGAAGAAGAGTGTGGTGCTCTTCAAGGTGTTGTAAGTTGAGTTTGTATTAATTTTGGTAATTAATAAAATTCTTTTTCTTTTTGAAATCCATCCCGGATATACTGGGGTGGTAGAGGATTAGGCCCTAGGTGGGTTGAACCTCTATAAATCGACGTGTGTTGTTTACATTCCGCACCTTTATTATTGTCTTTGAGCATTCAATTTGTAAAAGAGGGAAAAATCGAAAAGATGGACATAATCTATTCACCCCCCTCTAGATTATCGTAGCCGCTTGGACTCACAATCTATTCACCCCCTCTCTAGATTATCGTAGCCGCTTGGACTTACAAAAAGGGCCCCAAACATCATAATGTATTATGTCAAAAGGAGCAGAACTCAAAGACTGGGAAACAAAGTATGGTAATCTACGCTGCTTTGCCAAGGGGCAGACATTACAAGGTATATTGTGCTCAATAGAGTCAAGAGACAAAATTGATTTTAATATCCCTATTCTAGAAAAAGAAGGGTGGCCCAAACGACAATGCCATAAGTCGGCTTTGGTGTCTTTGTGCTGTCCAGAGGCGTGGCAAATAGTTGAGGAGGAGAAGGACTGGTCCAGCACATAGAGTTTATCACATCTTCTACCCATCCCAATCATCATCCCTTGAGAATTGTCTTGTATAAGGCAAGTATTAGCACGAAAAGTGATTGAAAAATCATGCTCCTGAGCTAATGAGCTGATGGATAGAAGGTTAAAATGAAAACTAGGGATGAGAAGGACATGTGCCAGGATTAAACCAATGCCTAAGCGAACATCCCATCTCCGTTCAACTTGAACATTTTGGCCAGTGGGAAGAGTAACGTAAACATCAGTCACAGGTGTGGAATAGTGAAAACTATCTAATGAGCATGCCACATGATGTGTGGCACTTGTATCAATGACCCAAGAGGATTTCCCAATTTTATGAGGAACAGAATTCATAGAACAAAGGAGATTAGAACATATACCGCTGAAAGACGAAATGGAAGCTTCAGACGGTTGATGAGCTGGGGGCATGGGTTTGTGCTGCTGGAGTTGTGAGTTCAAAAGAGTGAGGAGTTGTTGACATTGCTCCATGGTGAAAGAATCTGCAGAACTCTTAGGCTGAGATGTATAATCAGTACCACCAACCTGATTCACATGCCCCTTTGGTTTCCCTTGGCCATGATATTTACTCGCCAACATTCCTATTTCGCCCATAACCGGGGTATCCATGTAGTTTGTAACAAGTCTCCATGGTATGATTGTTCCTTCCGCAATGAGAACAGATCGGTTTGTCCTTCTCCTTCCAATTCTTAGGCTGAGTGACTGCATTAGCCATAGAGTTGTGTTCTGTAATCATTACGTCAGAACCAAAAACTCCCCTTGGGTTAATATGTTGCTGCCTTTCTTCTTGGATAACCAGAGAGAAAACCTTAGAAATTGGGGGAAGGGGCTCCATTATAAGGATCTGAGCTCGAAGTTGAGCAAATGAAGCATTCAACCCCATTAGAAATTGCAGAATGTATTCTCCTTGCTGATATTCTTCCCAAAATTTTAATCCCCCACATTTACAAGTAGGCAAAGGCTGGAAACCACGCAACTCATCCCAAAGAATTTTCAATTTAGTGTAATAACTATTAACATCTAGAGAACCTTACTGTAATGACATAATTTGTTGTTTCAGTTGATAAACTCGAGGTCCATTACCTTGCGAGAAACGATCGTGAAGATCGACCTAGATTTTAACTGCGGTATCGAAATATAGCAAGCTATTCCCTATATCTCGATCAACGGCATTGAGTAACCATGAGATTACCATGCTATTGCAGCGCTTCCAAGCAGGGAAAAGCAAATCATCCATCGACGGAGGAGGAAGAGAGCCATCCACAAAATTAAGCTTGTTTTACGTTGTCAAGGTTGTGGTCATTGCACGATTCCAACTATGAAAATTGGACCCATCAGAGGTGTGGAAACCAGAGCTAAACCCGGGTGATCACCATTATGAAGGTAGTATGGGCTGCAAACATCATCCATGGGCGGAACAGGATTCCGCAAGCAGTGTTCGGTGGTATTTAGCGATTGCGCACCGTCGAAATTAAACACTATGACGGAAGCATGTAGCTCGTGATACCATATTAGAAACAGAGAATTGCATAGAGAGAGAAATTATTTGTTTATTCAATATACATGTGAGTCAAGACAAGAGAATTTATAAGGTGTAGAAAACCATCTAGAAGACGGGTCATCTTTGAAAATGAGTAAGGAATATTTCCTAACAAACTCTATCAACAAGATAATGCCACGTGGCTGCATCTAACAAATATATGCTATTATTAGAAACAGAGAATTGCATAGAGAGAGAAAGTATTTGTTTATTCAATATACATGTGAGTCAAGAGAGAGAATTTATAAGGCGAGAAAACCATCTAGAAGATGGGTCATCTTTGAAAATGAGTAAGGAATATTTCCTAACAAACTCTGTCAACAAGATAATGCCACGTGGTTGCATCTAACAAATATATGCTATTTCTATTAATATCCAATCGCATCCTTAGCTTTTCCTCTCCTTAAATAGTTGAAGATATAAACAACCCAAAATATCGAAAAACAAGGGACACAAAGCACAAGCATATACTGATAAACAAAACCCAATGCAAATACATGAACAACAACACGAAGCTAATGGGTGTGTTAATTTTCCCCTTCAGTTCTTGATTTTAAGCATTTCTCACATCTCTGTTCTTCGAAGCTACAAATGATTTTCTGAGGCACCTACTCCACCACATGCAATGACAGACAGGGCTTACACGTCATTGGGATGGGCTTTTGGAGTGGGTCTTGGTAGGGATGAAAGATATGTTGAAGAAGAAGAAGAAGAAAGTCTTGTTGGGGATTTTCTCAACGGGGATTGCTGATGTAGTTTTCACATTGTCTTCGTTAGGGGTCGTGGGCGGTGGCAAGTAAACGTATGACTTGATGTGGGTAGGGGGAGAAGTTGAGTAACTTCTGTCTTTTCTTTTTGGGTTGGGTAGGTATTCGAGATTCGTCTAACAGATTAAATCTGTTAGACGGTCTGACTGGAGACCTACTCATATATATATATATATATATGATAGATACAAACACGTAACATTTCCAGCCTTTACAAAATAGATCTAAATGAACATTCAATCAGTTTGGTATCATCATAATTAAATTAGAAAAGAGAAAATATAGGTTTTAGATTAACATACTAATAGGTCCCCTCCGTAAGCTTAACTCCCATCACCTCTCATTTCCTTACTATTTTTCTCTCCTATTTTTGCTTTTCTTTTCTTCTATTTCCTTTATCTTATTTGCTTACGCTGCATCCCCGTAGCCTCTGTTTCTGTCTTGTCCATCTTATACCAATAACCAATAGTGGTGTGTTGAGCATATATCTGTATGTATGTAGAGAAATTTATCTTAAGGCGGTGGGCCGTGTCACTTTAATAGACATATAATTGTATATTTAAAAAAAAACATGTGTTTATGTGGCCAAATTTGATTAGTTTTTATATTTTAATCTTATTCTACATTAAAAGTGTTGGGGTCAAAAATGACATTAAATTAATTAATCTATAATTTGGTTTATATATTTATTTAATATTAATTGTCCGATGGGCTTTTAATAAAAAAAATCAGCCCAAATGGGTCAGGGACTGGCCTATAGGCGGATTTCTCCTATGCGGACTAGCCCATAGGCGAATTTTCCTATACGACCCATAAGGCCCATCTCTCAGGTATAAAAAGGTCCCTCCTATTCATTTGTAAGTACATTCTCATATTCTAATAATTCTCCTACACATTTAAATCAGTATTCAATTATTGTCTTAATTATTCTCTCGTTCACCATGTTGACTTGAGCGTCGGAGGGGCCTTTCTGGGATAACAACCAGGGCCATCTAACGTTTGTGCGTATGTGCAGGCGAGTTCTCAGTTGGATGATTTTCCAGTTGCGAAGAAAAAAACTTGAACACTTCCCCCTCGGGAAGGAGGATTTTATTTACCCCATTCACTTTGAGTGATCTGCCCTAGAAGCAGCATTGAATATCTACTATGTAATATATATACATACAGAAGTTATATATGTTAGCATACATAATCCGTATATGACCAAATATATATAGATATATATACACAAAAATTCATGTCAGGACCGTCTAACGGGTCGACTGTTAGACGGATCGACCACGCCGGATTCGGTGGCGTTTTCGTAATATTAGCAGTGGTGTTTTAGTAGTTTTCAGGGAGTATCGGTATTAACAATCCTTCCGAAATGTATTAGTCGTCCTTCTAAAAAGTATTAGCAGTTCTTGAAATGTATTAGTAGTTCCTCAAGAGTTTTTAGTATTTCTCTAAATATACTCCTGAAATGTATTAGAATCCTCAAAAATAATAGTAGTTCCCCGAAAAAGTATTAGTAGTTCCTTGAAATAAATTAAATTTTTCTCCTGAAATGTATTAACAGTCCTTCTGAAAAGTATTAGCCGTCCTTCTAAAAAGTATTAACAGTTCTTCTGAAATGTATTAGTAGTTCCCTGGAGAGTATATTAGTATTTCTCATGAATATACTCCCGAAATGTATTAGCATTCCTCGAAAAAGTATTAGTAGTTCCTCAAAAAAGTATTAGTAGTTTCCTGGAGAGTATTTTAGTAGTTTCCCTGAATATAATTATTTTTTTCTCCCGAAATGTATTAACAGTCCTTCTGAAAAGTATTAGTCGTCCTTCTAAAAAGTATTAGCAGTTCTTTTGAAATATATTAGTAGTTCCTTGAAGAGTATTTTAGTATTTCTCATTAATATACTCCCAAAATGTATTAGTAGTCCTCAAAAAGTATTACTAGTTCATCGAAAAAGTATTAGTAGTTCCCTGAAAAGTATTTTAGTAGTTTCCCAAAATATAATTAATTTTTCTCCCGAAATGTATTAGTTGTCCCTCGGAAAAGTATTAGTAGTTTCTCGAAAAATATTAGTAATTTTCCGAGAAGGCACACACATCAATCAAAGGATCAATCGAGAGAGGGACACACAAATCATCGACACCAATCGACCGAGTTTTCTCGAACCATCAACGCCTCATCTCCAATCTCAACTTTGTTAGCCCAACCCTCCGCTATAGAACCACCGCTGCCCACGGAGTGAGATGATTTGCTTCGTCATTTTTCAAAAAACCTAACTAATTCAATCGATTCCCCCCTCCTTTCCTCGTTTTCCTTAACAAACAAAACAAATCACACGCGCATAAATTTCAAATTTTAAATCCCCCACCGCCTACAGAAAAAACGAAACCACAAACGATCGATTCATTTTTCTCCAGACGTAATCAATTTTCACCGATTTACGAAATTGAATGAAATTACCTTTGAATCATCATAGAATTAGGCATACCCAAAGGCTTGTCATGGTCAGAGGGCGGTGTGCGGCGGAATGGGGGAGGTGGAAGGTCGTGCTACAGAGCAAACACGGCTAATATGCGCAGGAAAAAATGGTAATTGATTTTCTTGTTACCTTGGAAAGGATAAACCAACGAGTGCCCCGTAATAGTAGAGATAGTTGATGAATCTCTAGCGTTGTTTTGTGAAATTAAAGTGATTTAATTTTTGGGAATTTATACATGCAGGTTCAAACAAACAAAAAAAGAGAATGAATGGAAAACAGAGCAGAGTAGGTGCAGAATATGTTTGTCGCGGACCATTTTTTTTATTTTTTTGCGGATCGGAGTCGGTCAGGTCGGGTAGGATATTTAGATTCCGTTTAACGGATCTAGATCCGTTAGATGGTCTGACAGGAGACTAGCTCATATATATAATATATTCTTATGCATGTACCATTTAATAAAAAACATTGATACCCACGTATAAAACCTTCTCCAAATTCTTAATCATAATTTTACCTCTCTTCTTATATTATTGTTCTTGTTGTTGTTGTTGTTGTTGTTGTTTTATTTTAATAAAACTATTAACCTTAAATAATGTATATCATCTTACTATCGGACTCTCAATCATATATTACATTAATTCGTTCAATTAATTTGTTCGCATTTTATATTTTCCGATACACACATCGTTGCCACATTTTATCCCTAAATTCATGTAATCTTATAACTCTCATACTTTTAATGTTACCATGTGTAACTTAATAGCTAACATCTAATAGTCTGACAACTAAATACGTTGTTTTATCAACTACTTAAATAAGTAATCGACAACTAACTATAATTGAATTCCAAAATTATGTAACTAGTCATAACATATAAAATAATTAGATTATGCAAATAGCACAAAACCAACATATAATGCATGAACTATATTGGCCAAGTGAGTAGTGAGAGACTCGGATTAATCAATGAGAGATACACTAACTATGCATTTTACTTTATGTAAGTAGCAATCAACGCAAACAGACGCAGACAACGATTGTGCGATTATTGTGGATTTAAAAAAATCTAAGCATATAGTAAACTATTAATTATGTATCAGAATTCTATAGAGGAAATATTGGAACAATATTTTTTGCATTGTTATCAAAATTGGATTTGTAGTAGTTTTTGGATTAATTGTGTAATATTCTTTCGTTTTTATGGTGTTCATTGTTGTAGTTTCTCTATTCTCCGCAATTTCTTGAGTTTTGCGTTGGGATGAAGGTAAGAGAAAGAGATGATTAGATGAACAATTTTCTGGCTATTTTCGTGGGATTGTTATTTGTTTGGAACGTGATTGATATCACCGATATTACTTCAATTTTTGTCTAGGTATTTAAATGGTATGTTGGTTACATCATATTGTTATTTTACCTTGTTACCCTTTTGTGTTTAAATTAATTATCCAATGTGTTTATATTAATTCTAATCTTAGTCGTTGATTGTTTGATAGTAGTTGTTGGGATTAGTCCTTAAGGTCTCACCATATTGGGTTGTCTCATTTGAGTCAATATATATATATATATATATATATATATATATATATATGGGGAGGGTTATATGGGATCCATGCCTTATGTAAGTATGTAGGATCAAATCCAGGACCACATATTTACCTATTTAGTCCACAAAAAAAAAATAGGAGGCGCCTAAATCAATTCCCTGAAAATAGGAGCAATTCCCCACAATTGGTGCTATCTTACCTTATGGATCCCAATCATAATCTTGATAATCAATTAAATCCCATGAAAATAGGAGCAGTTACCCACGATAGGAGCAGTTACCCATAATTGTTTAGAATTTTGCTTAGTTGTGCATAAACAATTGCTTGTGAATATGAAAAATGTTACTTACTTATTTACTGTATTTTAAGTTCTCACATTAAATATAGTTTGTTGAATATAAACTGTGATGTTATGCTAAAAAAAATATGCTTATATAATATACTCATAATGCTTGTCTATGACAATTGTTGCATATGGACTACGAACACCACTAATGTGTGTTTGTGTTTAAAGGAGAATAATTTGTGGTGTTGCTTATTGACGTATTAAGTACTGCTTATATGTGCTTGTTTTATTGCTTTTTTAGCAAATTGTCAGAAACCAAACAAATTGTTTATTTAGTCCATATTTTTTACTGCTTGTTGAACAATAGGTACTGCTTATGTAAGCTTGTTTTACTCCTTTTTGAGCAAATTGTTCAGGAACCAAGCAAATTGTTTATTTAGACCATATGTTTTACTACTTATTGACATATTAAATATTGCTTATGTATGCTTGTTTCTGACTTTTTGAGCAAATTGTTCAGAACCAAACCAATTGCTTATTTAGTCCTTATGTTTTACCGCTTATTGACGTATTAATCGCTTATGTATGCTTGTTTTACTGCTTTTTGATCAAATTGTTCATGAAACCCAACAAAAAATAAATAAAATAAGTTATCCATGTACTCAACTATGAATAACACAGTGTACGTTATACCAAAAAACTAAACATTCATCAAAGAAAATACACAACTAACTAAAACATTCCTATAGCAAACTACGCATGTACGTCAACTACTCAAAACCAACCATAATTTTAAACTCAAAAAAATACTACAATATTCAACCATTTGATCAAAAATAAAAAAAACATAATCGTTTCGTTATGATCCCACGTTGTTCCAGCAAACTTCTTTGTCTCTCCCAAGTTCAACTCCCTCTGCTTATTCATATCATCTAAACAAATTGCAGCTGCATATTTCCTTGCGGCCTTCCTTTTTCTACTATCTTTTGTCATTTCCAAACCAAAATCTATATAAAAAAGGCACGATCAACTATATGAAAAATAAGCAGAATATAAAGCATACATGAGCATTAAAACAAGCATCCATATCACAAAAAAATTCAACTCTCTTTGCACGTTCATATCATCCAAACAAATTGCATCGGTGTATTTCATGTGCATAAGCAATATTTCTACCCACCGTAGGCCAAAAGATTACATGTCACATGAAAAAATCCTCAAAAATCATTAATCAATATGCTTAGCGTTCTATATGCAAAACAATAACAATATGTAAGCAACATGATTGTCTTCTACAAGCATCCAACAAAAATATACATATGCACAAGCAATACAAAAACCATATACAAGCAACATTTCCACCAATAATAAGTAGTAAGCATACCATATACAGGCAGACATATTTGTTCATAATAACCCAACAATAATTGAAAATAAAAATACAAGCATTATCTTCCCCCATAACATAAGCATTATTTTTTCCCATGACAATGTAATCTTACTTAAAATATTAAACAAAGCATACATAAGCAATAACACAAGCATGCATAAGCACTACTAAAAACATCAATAAGCAGTCGCCCATATTTAAAAAGAACAAAGTAATAAACCTAATTTTCCCAAAAAAAATTCCAATTATAGGCAAATCAAAATTAGCCCACTCTAGACTCCATCAAAACAGAGCAAATCATCAAACAAAGTTCATAAAAACCTAAGAAAAAATAATCAAACCATACACCCTAAAATCATCCACTGAAAAAAAAAACAAAAACCCATAAAAATCCTAGGGTTTGAGCACTCTAATAACATCAAAAAATTAACAAAGAATCGAAACATTCTATGTGTATCAATGACTAGTACAATAATCTAAACCAAAAATATTTATGTACTATGAAAAAAACAAACCCTTGTCCCTTGCCCTCACCGCCAAGACGCAATGTTGTTCAAGAATCCTTAAATCTTGGGTGCCATTGACTCGAGTTCTTATCTGGGTGCCATCACCTCTAGTCGCGATGTTGTTATATGTGTGTGTTCGAGAGATAATAAAGAGTCTAACAAAAGAGAAAAAATGAAAAGTGGTTTCACTTTTAAGAAATGCTCGAACGAAAATAAGAAGAGTGGTTTGATTTTTCGGACTAATAAGAGATGACTTAGAAGGAAGAGATACACAAATAATTAAACGTTTGCAAGAAGAAATCCCATAATTCTAGGAACGTGAAAAGGCATCACCAAAAATAAATCCCTACTTTAACGATATTGAGTTGAAATTACCTAAGTATCCTTTTCAAAGAATAAATTTAATATAAAAAAACCCTAAAAACCAGTTAAATCTAAATTGTTAAAAGACAGCTCAATGCTCCAGATTTGATTTCACATACTTATTTAACTTATCTTGACTCACCAGATCTAAATCATATATATATACATAAAAACTATTTTAGGGCCTAGGCAGCCGCCGTAATGACCTTAAGAATGCCACGACTCCGATTTTTTTTGGCATGCGCGGCCACCTTGATGTGTCATTTCCATAAGGACAAGATTTTTGTAATATTCATGCCCTTGCATATGTTTTTACGCTAACGTATAATTCATGTTTTGAATATTTTATAGGGATAATTACAAATACTCCCGTGAGATTAAAAAAAACTAGAGATTTTTAAAAATTGCCAAAGGCCCATTGAGGTTTGATTCATTTTACATTTTTCTCTTTCAAAAGCAGAAAAATATTTCAAAATACCTTGTGATATTTTAAAAAATATTACCGTGACCTCCTTAAATTTAAGACAAAGTCAAACTTGATGGGATTTTTGTAATTTTAAAATAATTTTGGATTTTTTTGTAATTAAATTAAACCTCGGGGGGTCTTTTGTAATTAACCGTATTTTATAATATGAATTTGGATGGTGTACGTTGAATCTAATACCCTAATTCTTTTGTGATGTATACCAACCATGAAATTATTTAGTTAATCCTAAAAAAAAATTAAAGATTGATGCATGCATGATTCCCATTTCCCACTAAGGGACATGCATGATTCCCAACTATGGCAACATATTTCATTTTCTAAATTGGTGTTCTATTTTATGTTCTATTAATCTAGATAAACAACACATGTGAGTGAGATAAGCATGAGTTGTTGATTGTTTAAAGTACCTATACTTGTCGTGCATTCAGATGAATGAAACAAGAAGTGGAGAAGAAGTGGAACATCAATTTGGAATAGAAAATCTGAACTTTCCAACTATGAGGCACGTGCCCCCATAGTTTTTTTCTCCCTTTTATTTCTATTTATTATTTATATTTAAAAAAATTATATTAATTAGGTTAAAAAAAGAAAGTTATTGGTAGTTTTTCTAAGTTTAATAATACTACCGACTAAGTTTAAACAAAGTTAATAATACTATCTAAAAAGAACTACCTTGTTTTAAACAATTAAGTTAATAATAATTATTAAAGTAATAATTATTATTTAAACAAAACTACCTTTGATTAAGAAAATCATAATTATTTAATAATTAGTTCAATAATTACTATTTAAACAAAAGTTACCTTTTTTAGTTTAATAATTATCATTAAGTTATTACACAAAGTTATTGTTTTGTAGAAATTATTATTATTTTTATTTTTATTTTGTGCCCGTGGCAAATTCTACAGTCATCCCATTGTGTATGCAGAGATGTTAAACGGGTTGGCCCTAATAGTTTTGGGCTAAACAGTCTTTGAGCTAAACGGGTCGATACTATTGGAACCTAACCCTAGCGGGCTTCGAGCTAAACGGGCCACTATCAGGCCATATGTCAAAATTAAAAATTATATATTTAAATCTAAAATTTTAAACTAGATCATATATAACATCTAAGTTTAACATTTTCAGTTAAAGTACTAATTACATTAACCAAATTATAAAATTTAAATATTTTATGATCCAAATTTTTAAAATAAAACTATACTAATAAAAGATAGCATTACATACCCATAAAAAATGGAAAAAATAATACTTTTTTTTTAAAGTTATCATATAACTATAAGTCCTGATTTTTAAAATTATATATTTAAATCTATTAAAGATGAGGAGATGTGAATTTGAAAAAATATATTTAATAATAGATAATATGTAATAAAATAGATATATAATATTAGAATTAAATTTATTTTTTAAAAAAACACAGTTGGCGGCTAGCCCGGTTAGCCTTTCCGATTTAACGAACCTCGAACTAAACGGATGCAGGCGAAAATAATTTGGCACTAACCTTCTTTGTTTCCGATTTTGGGCCAAACGGATGGCCCATTTAACATCTCTATGTGTGAATATATATACACATAAGATTTTCATATGTACAACTAAGTACGAAAGCAATCCTGTGACCTCTCCAAATTTTAGCATGAACCAAAATTACAATGATAAGAGTTATGTTATGTATCAATTCTTTGTATGAAAATTATGAAAATATAGGACAATTATATCAAGTGTCTAAATTACCCTTGTCATTAAAACAAAATTGTGAAAAATAAAAACATGAGAAAAACCTTGGGGACTTTTTTTTTTTTTTTTTTTGAGTACAATGGATGATAATAGGAGAGGAGACACATGAACTCATAAAGGATTGAACTCGGGTCAATGGCCCTAACAACACAAGTTTTTACCATAAAACTTATTTGATATTGCCAATGCAGGAAAACTTATGATTATATGTATAATACCACCGTAGGGGCTGGGATTCCTTTTCAATCGGTTGCTTGAATACATCTCGGGCCCGAACATGTTTTATGTGCCACAAATAAAAAAGACGAAGGTGGGTTATGGCTTGATAAATATTTCTCTTTTCCTATCGAGTGCTTATTCTCAAACGAGCAAAGAATGTACTAAGTTTGGTGCTTCCATGGAGTTAATTGAGTGTAGCCAACCTTAATTTAAGTCCACTGCAAATGAGTTTTCATGGAATCGAATTCTGAATTTTTCGACTTAGTCAAATCAAATTAATCGAATGAATTATTTTAGAACCTCAATTCAAAATTCGATCCTAATTCGATTAGATTCGAATCAAATTTAATAAATTGGATTTCTCGATTTTCGAATAGAACACAAAGTCAATCCAAAAATCCAAATTTGTCGATAAACTTGCACAGTTGAAATTTTGGGCCAATATTTTTCGGATCGAAAAACACACATTAAGCGGAATTTCAAATTGTAGGTCCCAAGGGGTGTGAGTGTAAGGTTTAGAAGGGGGTTGAATAAACATTACCAACTTTTTGATTTAGTCCTTTTAAAATGTTGAGTTAATACTTCACAGTTGAGTCCTTGATGGACTGGCTAAGTTAGTTAATCGTTGAGTTAGTCACTCAACATACTGATCGAAATTTGTTGATAGAATAACTAAGTTGTTTTGACTAAAGACTTAACTTGACCGTGATATGTTTTATTGGAAGACTTAACACCCTTGAATTTGATTAAGTTTGTTTTAATACTTGGTTTTAGCACTTTGTTGATTATCAATTGGATAGCAAATTAATCGTGAGATATAAAAGTAATATCGAGAAATTAAAGTCTTTGAAATGTAAATGACACAATAAGTTTTTATAGAGGTTGAAGATGGGGTAATTCTTCTACTCCTCTCTTCTCCAACTCCTGGAGGAATCCACTAAGTATTGATCGGTATACAAAGTGGTTAACGGTCCGATACAAGTCTTGATCACACGGTGACTTGATCTTTGGGACTCGGTCACGGAGATGCCTTGGTCACACTGGTGGCTTCTCGACGACGCAGACTTCTTCACAGGCGGTTGCCTTGCTACTACAGCCCACTTGCTCAAGCTTCTTGGATTTGATCACGAAGCCCTCCAAAAACTCAAAGCGGTTCGACCTTGAACCTTCCTACAATCCTCCGTGGAATGTAGACCCCTTTAATTCTTCGAATATTTTCCTCTTCAATGATAGAAGTTGTCTTTCCTTCACTGGTGAGTGTTGGATTGATTTCCTTCGTAATGTAGGCTTGAGGATTGATCTTGAATAACTTGAGAATATTTTTGGTTCTGATTCAAATGTTAGCTTGAATGTTCGTGGTTCGAGTTGTCAAGGTAACCTCTTCTTAAATAAACTCCTCAGCCTTTTATAGTGTTCTTTTGAAAATTTGTCCGTTGAAGAGATAGGCTTATTTTCAAAAGACACTTGTGGTCGTTGGCTTGTCTTGTTGCAGTCCTTGGAATTTACGTTTCCTCGTATGAACGATTCTTGACTTTTCGAGTTCGACACGGTGCAGTGCTTCCCATTGGTTTATTCCTTTTGCATGCTTCTGGGACTGAGCACTTCAAGAAAGGTAGTAAAGAGGTATTACTTGTTCAAGTAATTCTCTTGATTTCTATCTCTTTCAGTTATCTCGACTTGACTGCATTTTCTTAATTTCCCCAGGTGACTTCGAGTCAGCTTCCAATTATTGGATGACTCTTCTGTCACTTCTACTTGAGACATGGCTATCTTGAGTTGACTTGACTGATACTTCACTCAGATGCATCTCAGCTGCTCCTTCAGTCGAGTTCCTGTCTTCTCTTCTTTGCCACACTGTTGCCTCACAATGAGTCTTCTTTCTAGTCTCCGGTTGTCTTCTTGCATGTTCGGGCATAGGCGATTTAACTCTCTCGACCATACCTATCTATTACAATGCAATTTACAACAAAAATGGGGTGCCAACTTTCTATTCTAAGTTTTACATGGCATTCATCAAAATCTAAGAATTAATTTCCCAACAATTTCCCCCTTTTTGATGATGCCAAAACTTAAAACATTCATACAAAAAAGTAACAGCAAAGATACGTACAGACAATGCAGAATCACAGAATGTATGCGTAGAATCAATCTTTTATTGATCATAACATTTTTGTTCTTTACATAGTTGTTTACAAGGTGTATCAGAGCTTAAATGAAACTTAAAGTAACTATGTTGTTCTACATCTACACGAGTATAGAAATTGTACGATTTTATTCGATGTCTGAGAAGACTTACATAAAAATGTATTTACATAGTAAAATACATGAAGGGTGGTGCGACAAGAACACTTCATCTCCTTTGCCTCCTCCTTTTTATCTTCTTGACTCTGTCATCTTCGACCTTTTTCTTTTTCTCATCTTGACCGCCTTCTTTTTCTCATACGCCTTTCTCGGGCGACTTCATCTCTTCTCGGTCTTTCTTGTCTTTCCTCCCATAGCTGAGTTTGTCTTTTATTTTCCTCTTCAATTCTCTTCACATACTCAAGCATTGTTCTTAGCCACTTGCGGGTTGGCTACTTCGTCAAATCCACCCAATAGATCCCTCCTTTCTTGCCTGGATCTATGTACTCAATGTTTTTGGGCGAGATCAGGTCGAAACCTCTTCCTCCACCACCTGCTTCTTCATACGCCTCGGGCGTGTATTATCTTGGGGCCTTCTTTTCCCGGTGAGTGACTAGCAGAGTGACCAAAGCAGAGTGACCGACAAGATCACGTCTTTGCCTGTCGGCTTCTTCACATAGTTTGAGACATTTTTCCCAATACAAATCCCAGGCTTGAGCCATGGACATATTTGTGAAGTAACCTTGGGATGCGGCGTCTTGAATTCATCAACGAGATCTTGGCTCGGTTCTGCATCTCGAAATGGAATAAGTGTCTGTCTGCATTTGGAATGCCTCCATGTTGTTTCGAGAATGTTCATAACTCGCATCCATTTTTCCTTCCACTTCCTTCATCCCCGCTTCAATTGTCTTTCTCTTTTCATCCATAGGTCGCAGAGTGTTGGAGTGGTAGAGTCATCGGGAGTTTCTTTGATAATATCGGTGTGACAAGACCTTGTTGGGGGTTTTAGCAATCATCAAGGTCACATCTTTCGAGCCTTCCCCCTCAATAGATTTTCCTTTCTTCTCTCTTATTACTTCCTCAGCTGTCTTTCTCTTCACAGCTGCGTCTTCCTTCTCAGCTTCAGATCCCTTCGCCTTTAGGTATTCCTCTTCCCCCTTTTTGGCATCATCAAAGGAGAGAGGAACCCCTCGAAACAAGCTAGCAAGCATGAAGTCTAGTCTGCTCATAACTGAGTTCTGCTGCGGAGTATGCTGCGCGGAATTCAGAGCAAGTGGCGTTGTATTCAGCTGCTACCAACTTCATCTCAGCCATGAGAAGGCTGAACTTTCGATCCATGTTCTCCTCTACGCGCATGAGCTCTTTCTTATTATATTCACGCAGTAGCTTTATCTCTGTGGTGTGAGATTCATGCATTTGTTCGATGTGCTCTTGCATTTTTGGATTTTGCATCAGCATTCTCAACCCGCCAGACTAGCAACTTGTTGAACAATGTTTTGAAGTATCGAGCTTGTTCCACGCGCATTGTCTGCTATTGTTGCCACAATTCCCGGATCCTGACTATTATGCCTCGCAGATCAGCAGTAAGGTTGGCGTCTCTGTTATCCAGCCTCATGTCTAGTGAGGCCTGGTGCCTCTCCATCTTTTCAATCTCAGCAAATAGGGCTTTGAAAACTTCCCGAACCTCAGCTGTCACTTCTGTCTCAGCTGGCGGCCAAGCAGCGTCAAAGTCATAGTCTGCTGGAACAATGGTGTCTGTGGGAATAACAGGATCAGGTTTATGGAAGCACTCTCGATCTCTAGCTGATTCTTCAGGGAGGTCAGGTACCTCCAGAGAGAAGGGAAATGATTCTACAAAAGGATCATCACGGCAACTGGAATCTGTTCAATGACAACTTGTGCTCGTGAAGTTCCCGGTGAAGTCGATCCTGCCGCTTGAGGAGCTGCGCGCATTGACTGACTGTTTGCTGTGGTCTGTTGTGAAGTTGACCCGACTTGCGAGCCTCGGCTATCGAGCAAGCTGACTTCTTCGGTCTCAGCTGGTTTTTCCACATGAGTTGATTGGTCCTCGGCCTTATCAGAAGCGTCATCGGACGATGATGAGATTTCCATGGGTGGCTCATCATCAAAGTTGAATGTTTGGCGAGTAGTCTTGAGGTCAGACTTACTCGTGGTTGGAACATCCTCAGCTGAGTCTTTTGGATCGGCAATAGGGGATGATTCAGCTTCATCTTCACCTTCGAATCCCAGGAAAGTTAGATCGGGATTATCTTGGGAATCGTGAAGGGCACTTATCTCCTTTTTCGATGGATCAATGATAGCGGGAGGGATGTTACGTGCTTGATCTCCTTACCCCGGAAGTCTCATCCTCCGTTGGCCTTCATTACCTCCCCGCAGTCTCAAGCTGCGGCGAGGCCTGGACATCCCCTTCGATAGTGTCAAATTTGTCTTGGGGTCTTTCGAGGTGGCATCCACCGGAGTCTCAACTCCATGGATTGCATTTTCATTGCCCAGTGTGAACTCCCGGGCGATTCCGTCTTGTGCCTCGACCGCATCGCAGCGTCATTAGCCTCTGAAGCGATTGGCACTTGGTGAGACGATGCTTTTAATGCGAGCCTCTTCTTGACAACTTGTTGTGTATCCGATTGTTGTTCATTCTCCACTTTGCCTCCGAGATTCGTTGTGGAGTCATTGCAGTATCCTCCGACCTTACTCCGGTGGAGGGAGTTTTCCCCCTCGGTGGCACACCAGTGAGTGACTTGGAATGGGGTCACTCGTCTCGGACTCCCATTTGTTCCCATTGAGTATTCAGCCGTTGGGGCGGTGGTAAGACACCTTCATTAGGGGTTGGCTCGACTGGGTCCCCACAATCCCAGTTTCATCGCTAGTTCCCTTAATACCTTTCTCCGAATGAGCTGGGGAAGTGGTGGCAGCGACAACAGTTACAATATGATGCACCACTCCCATGGGATCAATCTCCAGCTGTGATGTGGAGGACTCCCCTGGTCCCTCCATCATCCTTTACTCATGTAGGATTTTGGATTCTTGCATTGCTTGCTGCATTTGCATCTCTTCTATGGCAGCAGCAGGGTTCAGATCCTCTTCATTGTCTGATAGGGCGTCAAGGTGAGGATGTGTATGATCGTGGTTCGATAAAGGGACAAATCGCGGCCTTTTCACGAGCCTCGGCTTCCTCGCCGAGTCTCTCCTTATCCTTGTCCTTGAAGATCCGCAAGATATCAGTGCAGTTTTCTTCATCCAGTGCTTGGACCACATTGGTCAATCCGAGAATGTTCAACAGTTCCTCTTCTTCTTCAATAAATTCGGGTCTTTGGAACTGTTCCCTGGATCGACTCAGCTTCCATTTCCTCCATTCTCGCAGACGATTTTGAATGTCTGGGTATGGTGGGGATGGGATCATCACATCATCATCATTGTCATCGTCTTTTTGTTGTCCCTCTTGCTCAGGGATTGAGGGTAGCAAACTTTGCTACTCGACATTCTCAGTAGCCTCTGTTACAGGCGGAGACACAACCCTTTCAATAGGTAATTCGGTTGTCTCAGCCATTCCTTGTTCCTCAGTTGTTCTGTCTACAGCTGGGTCTTCGAGTTGCCTCTGCTGATCGGCCTCAGCAGACTTGGCCGTTTCATCAATAACTTCCGGAGACTCTACTTCTCCAGCAGCCTCGGGTATTTTTCCAGCTGAGTAGCAGACTCAGCGGTCTTCTCAAGCTCGGAGAGCTTGGAAAGTCTTCTTCTTCTTTTTGTTTTCACCAGAGGAACATCTGGTTCCACTTCCTCTGGTTCGTTGAAGGTAAGAGCCTTCGCAGTTGTCTTAGAGGCAGCTGCCCTTCTTGTTGTGGCAGTCCTCTTCTTCTTGATCACTGGAGAAGGGATTAATGGTTCCTTCTCCACTGCGGCTGCAGGGGCAGGAGACACGGCTGCGGGGGCAGGTGACTCGGCTGCAGGGGCAGGTGCAGATTTCTTTTTCTTTGCTGCAGGGGCAGCAGTCTTCTTGGGAGGAGAGGAGACAGCTGTATCTTCAGGGTCAGCTGATTCCCCCTCACTCGTATCTGCCCTCTTAGCGTAAGCTCTCTTCTGTGCGCCAGAGAGGTTTGATCGAAACATCCTCTTGTTTATATGGAACGCCTTTCCATGTCGAAGAGGGACTCCTTTTACTTCCATCATCCGGCCAATCACCAGGTCGTACCCCAGGGAACCTCCAAACGTACCATCCACCTTGAAGGATTTATTCCCAACATTCTGGCAGAGTCTGCTGTATACAAACTCAGCCCAGTTCACCTTCTTTTCTTCAATGATCGCAGCCATCACTATCAATTTAGCTTTGGATAACTGGTCAAAGCTGCCAAATTTGATGTCTATGCATTTGGCAACAATGTCCAGCAATTTGTGGTAGTCTCTTTTCAGCGAGCTTCTTGTTAGTATAGACCACTTTCTCAAAGACAGTCGGACTTGGCTCTTCCTTCCTTCCAAGGCCGAGGTCAATATCAGCCTCATAAATCTCCGGCACTCCTTTGTAAGCAACAAGCGATGTTCGCGGATCCTTGGCGATAATGGTGAACTCTTTTTCCGTGAATAGAGGACTTGATGCCATCATCGTGAACTTCGGCATTCACGAGAATCGCGTGCGACCTCTTCCACGTAGGTCATTGGAAACTCCATCGTCAAAAATGGTTTTAATCCGATTTTTCCGGCTTATGTGCTATCTTCTTCACAAGGGTGTCGTCGGACCCCTGTTTAAGCATCGTCGAAATCCACAAGAGACCCAGTGTGGATTTGCTTTCCCGACTTGACGAAATCATGAGTAGATGCCATTTCTAGATGTTTTACCAAACGAAACTTAGAAAATGGACTTGAGGATTTTTAGGGTTTTGAGAGAAACTTTTTTTTTCTTTTGCCTTTGAGAGAGATGAGCAGGTTTTGGTAAAGTGAGAGAAAATCGGACGAAATGGTTTAAGTATGAGTCATGAAAGGGCGTGCGGGTGATTTTAGAAATTTTGATCAAAATCAACGACTTAGATTTTGCACGCCGATTAACCTTTAATCTCTCGTATTTAATGCGGCAGCATTAATATCCAATCATAAGCCTTGTGTGCGACTTTTTTTGACTTTCGTCATAATTATCTTGACGTCATTCTTAAAAACATTCTCGCTTCATAAAAACGATTGCATTTTTGTCACTTTGCTCATAAATGACTGAAACTTATTCCTTATTTGATTTAACTCTTCTCTCTTTGCACATAAATACTGTTTGTCCATTCTAACTCGATCTGGTGATTCTCCGATCTGGTGATTCACTTAGCTGATTTAAGGGTTGACTCTTTTTCATCTTTTCGTGTTTCATCTCTTTTCTTTGAGTTTTCCGAGTATCAACTCAGCTCAATTAACCCCAATTCATGTTTGAGTTCTTCAAATCTTGATTCACATAATGGTTTTGTGAATATGTCAGCTAATTGCTTATCAGTTGAGATATATTCCAAGGTGATGTCCTTTTTTTCAACATGATCTCTTATGAAGTGATATCTCGACATCAATGTGCTTTGTTCTTGAATGCAACACAGGATTTTGAGTGATTGCAATTGCACTTGTGTTATCACACATAATTGGAATTTCCTTTTCCTCAACCTCATAGTCTCTCAGCTTCTATCTCATCCATAAGACTTGGACATCAATGTGCTATGTATTTCGCAAATTGTGTAGAGGTGGCTATTGAATTTTGCTTCTTGCTAAACCAGGAAATTAGCCTATTTCCAAGCATTTGACATGTGCACGAGGTACTTTTCTGTCGACTCGCATCCAAAGATAGTTAGAGTCTGAATAACCAATTAGCTTGAATCCACCTTCCTTTGGATACCATAAGCCAACTTCTTGGCTTCCTTTCAAATATCTCAAGATTCTCTTGGTTGCAGTCATGTGGCTTTCTTTTGGAGCAGATTGAAATCTTGCACATACACCTACAAAGCAAAGGTGATGTCCGGCCGCTTCTTTGTGAGATAGAGCAATGATCCAATAAGTGCTATGTATCTTGTTTGATCTACAGGCTTGCCATCCGCATCCATATCCATTTTGTGATGTATTCATTGGTATTTTCACGAGAAGACTTCTCTTCCATACCAAATTTCTTCATTAAATCTCTGGTGTATTTTGTCGACTTATGAAGGTTCCATCCTTCAGTTGTTTTACTTGGAGTCCAAGGAAGAATGTCAGCTCTCCCATCATGCTCATTTCGAATTTGCTTTGCATGAGATTTGAGAATTTATCACACATGTCTTTGTTTGTGGATCCAAAGATGATGTCATCCACATATATTTGAACAAAGATACTCTTCCCATCTTGGATTCTCAAGAGTGTTCTATCCACTTTACCTTTTGTGAATCCGTTCTCGATCGGGAATTGTGATAATGTATCATACCATGCTCTCGGTGCTGTTTCAATCCATATAAAGCTTTCTTGAGTTTGTATACCTTATCTCCAAAAGTCTTCGCTCAAATCCTGGAGGTTGTTCAACATATACTTCTTCTTCTAATAACCCGTTAAGGAATGCACTCTTTACATCCATTTTATATACAATAAAGTTCTTGTGAGCTGCATAGGCAAGAAACATCCTTATAGCTTCCAATCTTGCTACAGGAGCAAAAGTTTCATCAAAATCTATTCCTTCTTCTTGGCAATACCCTTTGGCTACCAATCTTGCTTTGTTTCTCACCACAGAACCTTCCTCATTCATCTTGTTTCTGAACACCCATTTAGTGCCAATAACATTTTGATGGGTAGGTCTTTGAACCAATTCCCACACTTTGTTCCTTTCAAACTGATTTAGCTCTTCTTGCATGGCTTGAATCCAATGTGTGTCATCCAATGCTTGTGACACATCTTTTGGCTCTATTTGTGAGATGAAGCAAGTAAACATTGCTTCTTGTTGAGTTCTGGATCTAGTTTTCACACCTTCTCTTACATCTCCAATGATTAGTTCTGGTGGATGGTCTCTCAGCCATCTTACATCAGGTTGGAGTAAGTTAGTGGGTTCGATAGTCTTGCGGTGTGTTATTTTGATTAGCTCTCTCATCATCACTTAGCTTTGCAGATTTTCCGGTGTCTTTGAGACTCGATTATCTCATCTTCATCGGACTTATAATTCCGACCTTGACTTCAACATAGGGACTCTTACGCATGGTTGGTTGATTTGACTTATCATCGGTGACTCTTCAATGTCTTCTCCATTTAAGTTGGGTTCATCAAACACCACATGGATGGATTCTTCGTAACCATTGTCCTCTTGTTGAGCACTCAGTAGGCTTTGCTTTGTTGAGTATCTAAGAAGATACCTTCATCGACTTTAGCATCAAAGGCTTTTAAATTGTCTTTGCCATTGTTAGCATTTTCATTCAAATATTCAAATATGCAACATTTGGCTTTCTCCCCATCCAAATCTCATAGGGAGTCTTTGTCGGTTGTTTGTTTATCATGCATCTATTTTGAGTGTAGCATCTTTGTGTTTATTGCTTCAACCCAAAATCGTTTGGCGAGCCCCTGCTTGACTAACATGGTCCTTGCGCTTCTTTGAGAGTTATATTCCTTCTTTTTCGCAACTCAATTTTTCGTGGAGTCCTTGCTGCGATAGATAATTCATGACTAATACCATTTTCAAATACAAGATCGAGTTATTATACCATTGACAAACTCGGGTTCTCATCAAATCTTATTTTGATAATGGTTTGACTCTTCTCATTTTGTATTCTCTTCATCGATTTGTGGTAGTTTTGCGAGTTTCTTTCTTCTTACACATGAATATTGTCCATGTATATCTTGAGTATCCATCTACTACCACCAAGGTGTATTTCTTCCCACTTATCTTTGGTGGTTCAATGGACCAAATAGATCCATATGTAGCGGGTGCAATATTCTTGTTGAAGATGGACATGTCTTTTCTTTGAATGATGATTTGATCTGTTTTCCTTTTGACATGCATCACATATACTTTCCTTCTTGTATCTCGAGTGCGGAAGTGCTTCCACAAGATTACTTCTTGCAAGTTTGTTAATAGTTTTGAAATTCGGGTGACTCGACTTCTTGTGCCCCCTGACCCAACTTGATTCAACTGTGCTCTTTGCTAGCAGACGAGTGCTTGGTGTTGCAGTTGACCAATCTACCACATACATGTTCTTTTGTTTGCATCCTTGCAACACTAATTCATTAGTTTCCGCATCCTTGATTTTGCATACACCCATATTGAATCCAACATTATAGCCTTTGTCACGAGTTGACTTATGCTTAGCAAGTTGAGGTTGAGGCCTTCAACATATGCAACATCTGTAATTTCTAATCCATTTTTCTTGATGGATCCAATGCCTCTTATTTCTCCTGGAGCTTCATTTCCTCCAAATATGACTTTTGCACCTCTAACATCCTTGAATTTTGATAAATTTTTCTTATTTCTGTCGTGTATGCGGGAATACCACTATCCATGTACCAGGTTCCTTGGCACTCATTTGCTCCTTGAACCGCAATCAAGGAAATTAAGTTTTAGGTACCCATACTTGCCTGGGTCCGAGGGGTTAGTATTATAAGATGATCCAACCAACCTATAACCAATTCATTTGACTCTAAGGGGTTGCCATCTATCGGTGCCATAATCATAATTAATTTTGGCAAATTGCTTGGGGGTTCTACATTATGTATGTGTTTTGTCTCTTTTGTCGTATGCCTATGTATGTGTTTTAGCAATTGCCTTCTTTGGGTAGTTGTGATATCTCTCGAGTGTAGTGCCTAGGTGCATATGTGTCTTTGATGAAAGCTCTTATGCCTTTGGAATGGCCTTTCTTTGAGTTCTAGGCCTTTGCCAGCAGGCTTATATTCCATAGGTCTTTCTTTGATAGTTCACATTATTCCAATCGGCTTGGCTTGGGTATTTTCTATCATTCCCATTATATGTGTTTCTTTTATATAATTTAAGGGCTTTTGGTAGCTCTGTTTCTTCTTTCTGAGTATCTCCCGTTTGGAGTTTCTTTGAGGAACTCTTTGGATTTCTTCTCGGCTATCCTCTCAAAGATATTCAATTTGGTTGTTTTTCTTTTCCTTTATAACCAAGGCCAGTTTGCTTGTGATTGTGCTTTGGAATAAATGTGTGTGCATCATTTGGAGTTTTGGATATTAGAGATACTTCATTGCTTGAAGATCCCTTTTCCAAAATCACTTTTGGAACTTGACATAGCATAGAGGAATTAAATCCTAAGCCTGTCTTGTATCCACATTCTCTTTGACTCATAATAAGATCATCCAATGATTTGGATGCCTTAGTGAATGAGGCTATCACATTTTTGAGGTCATTCTCCCTCTTTTCTATAGCAACTATCTCTGCTATTAACTTAGCATTTTCAGCCTTTAGACTTTTATTCTCATCGGCTATTTGACTTAGAGTACTCGGCTCATTAAATTTGTGAGTTTTGCTCTTGAGTAGGCTGTTTTCCTCATTTAGTAGTGTGTGTGAGGATTTAATGTGTTCAAAATCTTTCATCATTTTTCCTAATGAATCATAAAGATCGAGTGGGTGATGAAGTGTGTGTGTCACAATCACTATCACTAGTATCCGAGTGTGATGAGTTAGAGTGTACCTCATCTTCTTGGTCGGGTTGGTTTTGTTCTTTAGCCATTAGACGGATCAAGGCTTCTTCTTCGAGTCACTTGAGTAGTCACTTCACTACTCTCCGAGTCTCTTTGTGTCTTTTGACTTGATCAGTATCGTGATCTCTGCAGCCAACATTGCCTTTCTCTTTTCTGTCTTCTTTCTCTCGAAGACTTTTCTTTCCTCTTCATTCCTGTATTTATTGACTACGGAGGATATAGGCATTCAATGGCATAGTGACCAGGTTACTGCGGTTCAGATAGATTTTCAACTTTTTGATCGATTCTTTCCATCCTTGGGTTGTCAGTTCTTTGATATTCAACTTTTTGATGCTCTGCTCTCTTGGGTGTTCTTTCTTCCCTTGACTTGGAGGGAGCTGAGTGTCTTCTGGAGGATTCACCTTTGCTTCTTTTGTAATTCTTATTGAAGAACTTGTTAAACCTTTTAACCATCAGTGCAATTTCCTCTTGGTCAATGACTTCTTTGACCTCAGCTCTCTTGCCATCCTTAACAATTAGAGCAGTTGTTTTGGGCACAGTTGTTTCCTCTTGGTCTTTTCTTCTCAGCTCAAATTCGTAGGCTTTGAGATCTGAGAATAGCTTATGGTTGGATGTCTTCGATAGGTCCATGGAATGTCTCATGGCCATGACCTTCATATCCCACTCAGTTGGGAGACTTCTTAGAATCATCATACACATTTCCTTTTGTGTATATTCTTTTCCAAGTGCGAGACGAGTTCATTGGTGATTTACGTGAACCGAGCATCCGGTGATCAAGGTTTCTCCTGCAAGCATCTTAAAGTTTTCAAATTTTTGTACAACCACAGATAGTTTATTTTCTTTGATTTGCTCACGAGCCTTCGCAAATCAAGGTTAGCTTGTCCTGATTTCTTTTGCCGTTTTGCATGATTTGACTTTGTTGAACATGGCTTTGTCCAAAGTTTTGTAAAGAATGTCCTTGGCCACATTGTCCAAGTTATATCTTTTCTGTCATCATTTGTCCATTGACTCTTGTTTTTCACCATTCTTTGGTCTCGAGCAACATCCTCTTCTCCTTGACTACTGACTCTTCTTTGCAGATTGTGTTCACTTTTAAGATTTGGAGTGGCCCATCTTCTATCACTATCCACATCTCATCGTGTAATCTTTGATAGATGAGCCTACATACGAATTTTCCAATCATCAAATTCTTCAATTGTGAACATAGGGATGCGTGTCAAATTTGCTTCCATGATAATAAATTTCTTTGAATAAAAAATTTGAAAGATTAAGTACTAAAACAAGCTTTGAAAAATTTGGAGATCTAGTTCAAGAACCGGTGCGGAAGGCTCAATGAACCAACCGCTCGATACCACTTGTAGGTCCCAAGGGGTGTGAGTGTAAGGTTTAGAAGGGGGTTGAATAAACCTTACCAACTTTTCGATTTAGTCCTTTTAAAATGTTCGAGTTAATACTTCACAACCGAGTATCAACGGACTAAGTTAGTTAATCGTGAGTTAGTCACTCAACGGACTCGATTGTTTGTTGATAGAATAACTCAAATTTGTTTTGAATAAAGACTTAACTCATTGTGATATGTTTTATTGGAAGACTTAACACCCTTGAATTTGGTTAAGTTTGTTTTAATACTTGGTTTTAGCACTTTGTTGATTATCAATTGGATAGCAAATTAATCGTGAGATATAAAAGTAATATGCACGAGAAATTAAATTGTTGAAATGTAAATGACACAATAAGTTTTTATAGAGGTTCGAAGATGGGGTAATTCTTCTACTCCTCTCTTCTCCAACTCTGGAGGAATCCACTAAGTATTGATCAGTATACAAAGTGGTTATGATCCGGATACAAGTCTTGATCACACGGTGACTTGATCCTTTGGGACTCGGTCGGAGATGCCTTGGTCACACGGTGGCTTCTCGACGACTCAGCTTCTTCACAGGGCATTTGCCTTGCTACTCTGACTACTTGCTCAAGCTTCTTGGATTTGATCACGAAGCCCTCCAAAAACTCGAGACTCGGTTCGACCTTAAACCTTCCTACAATCCTCCGTGGAATGTAGACCCCTTAATTCTTCAAATATTTTCCTCTTCAACTGATAGAAGTTGTCTTTCCTTCACAGGTGAGTGTTGGATTGATTTCCATTCGTGTTCTCATTGCTATTGCAGCTTTGCATAATCTTGAGATACATCAAATGGACGTTAAGACTGCCTTCTTGAATGGTGAACTTGAAGAGGAGATCTATATGGAACAACCCGAGGGGTACGTTGCACCCGGTCAAGATCGAAAGGTATGTAAACTTGTTAAGTCACTTTATGGACTAAAACAAGCACCTAAGCAATGGCATGAAAAGTTTGACTCGACTATAAAGTCAAACAGTTTTAAGATCAATGAATATGACAAGTGTGTCTACATTAAAGGTACTACCAGTGATTACGTGATAGTATGCGTTTATGTAGATGATATGTTGATTATGGGTATTAGTCATGATTTAATCATGAATACTAAGTACATGTTAAAGAAGAACTTTGACATGAAACATATGGGATTATCTGATGTTATATTAGGGATTAAAATCTCTAGAACTTCAGATGGAATTGTCTTATCACAATCCCATTATGTCGAAAGCATACTTAGAAAGTTTAATGCTTTTGATAGTCCTCCGGATAAGACACCTATAGATCTAAGTCTACACTTGGCCAATAATAAAGGCTAACCAATTTCTCAGCTGGAATATGCAAGGGTAATTGGCAGTCTGATGTACTTAACGAATTGTACACGTCTAGACATTGCATATTCAGTGAGTAAGCTAAGTAGGTTCACGAGTAACCCGAGTACGGATCACTGGAAAGCCGTGACAAGGGTACTTAGATACTTAAAGTATACCATGAACTATGGAATACTTTATACGAGATATCCAGCAGTATTAGAAGGATATTGTGATGCCAATTGGATATCAGACACAAAAGACTCCAAGTCCACAAGTGGATATATTTTCACAAATAGGTGGAGGAGCGGTGTCATGGAAGTCTTCTAAGCAGACGTGCATAGCTCGATCCACTATGGAATCCGAGTTCATTGCTTTAGATAAAGCTGGAGAAGAAACAGAATGGCTTAGAAACTTCATAGAGGATATTCCTTGTTGGAATAAGCATGTGCCTACTGTTTTGATACACTGTGATAGTCAATCAACAATTGGAAGGGCACAAAGTAGTATGTATAATGGTAAGTCTAGACACATACGTCGAAAACACAATACCATTAAACAATTGATTTCGAATGGGGTTATTTCGGTTGACTACATGAAGTCATAGGAAAACCTTGTGGATCCGCTTACAAAAGGCATAAATCCAGATAAATTGTATAAACTATTAAGGGGAATGTGTTTGAAATCCAAAAACTAAAGAATGTTTATAGCGGTAACCCAGCCTTGTGAATTGGAGATCCCAAGGCATTGGTTCAATGGGACAACTAAGTTATGAATGTTCAGCTGAACACTTGGAAAATGTGTTAGCTCATTCTCGAAACATCCAAGTGAATGAAAACCTAGTGAATGTGGTGAGGTTAAGTTTAAGACTTTTAATGATTCCTATACCGAAAGGTGGAGTATGGAAGGACACTCTTCAATAAGAGATCACCTACATAAGTGAGAAGTAATGGTCGCTTCAAAAAAAACACTTATAAATCTAAGATATGGTCCAGGGCCGAAATGGACACAACGTGAGAACAACAAATGTTAGAATTGTTATTGTGTAAGTACTGTTGTCTCAGTTTACACAAACGACTGGGCTTGGGTTTGGGCTTCAAGGCCCTTATTCTTTTTGAACCAAAAATCTTTAAAATGAATAATTAATTAATTTTTAATTAATTAATTAAAGTTTCCAACTAGGAAGTGTTCGCATCCGAGCACGGTCGGATGCACGGCCCGTGCGTCGGGTCGTGTGTCAAGTTGAACTTGTTCGCATTGGAGCACGGGCGGACGCACAGCCCATGCGTCGGGTCGTGCGTCAAGTCGAGACTTTGTCATTTTCCTTCGCATCCATGCGGGGCACACGGACGTCGCGCTGATCGTCGCGTCGTCTGCAAAAGGCTGAACAAATGTGCCTATTTGGTGTAAATATGTCTTTTCGAGCCAAAAGACATGATCTTTCCATACGGGCACCTTGTTGCCTATATATATCTGACCCTTGCAGATGAAATAATGCACGAAAAACATCAGATTACAAGCTTAAAAATTGGTCATTGCATTTTCGCATATTGATCTACCTTCATGTTCAAAAGCTTGAAAGTTCAAACACTCGTTGTTCATTTGTAGTTAGATTTTTGCAAGTCTTTGCTAAATCGAATAGTAAAGTCGTTGTATCTTAGAGACGAGCGCTGGAATCGTAAGCACTTTGTATACGGGGTGCTTTTCGTCTTGCGAAAACTAAATCCAATTCAGGCCTCGACTCAATCCAAACACTTAGCCATTTCTCCTTAAACAAGAAACCTCCGAATTTTGCCCAACAATTTAATCCGTTATTTTTTTTTTTTTTTTTTTTTGAAAACAAGTTGGGGCCTGAGACCCCAAACTTCCTTATGGCTATGGAACATCCATCATTCCTAGGAATTATCTTAATCCTTAGGGGAAGAGTGACAACCCCAACCCCACATTTCGTGATAGTCAGGATTTGAACCCATGACCTGAAGATTGCAAATGCAACCCCAGGCCGCTAGGCTAATCCTGGGGGTTAATCCGAATTTTGTCTGTGAATTCGGATCTTACCAAAAATTGTTGAATTGGATTAGGTTGCGCAGGTCAATGGCAATACGTAAACTTTGGGTATTTTTTTAATAAATGGAGAGAAATTATGTCATATATGAGCATTCCCAAGAGACTATTTAAATTTAAAGAGCATATCTTGCAAAGTAAAGAGCATCTTTAAATTTAAAGAGTGATATTTTTGACATCTTCCTACACTCTCTTTGTATTTGACTCTTTATTTTCTCTTTTTCCAATATTAATTTATTAGACATATGATATTAAAAGTAATTTATGATCATTTTCAAATTTTGTGTTGGTTTTTGGAAAGTGACATTCAAAAAGATCATTCAAAGTGCAAGAAATCTAATGCAATTAATTATAGAGAGTTATTTTGGCTCTCCAAATTTGGAGAGTGAAAACTTATTTTCTAAATTTAAAAGTTAAAATAAAGAGTTTCTTGGAAATTATTTTGGTTGATGACTTTTCGAAATAAAGAGTATTTCCCAATTAGAAAATCTCTTGGGGATGCTCAAAGCGATGCATTAAGTTTTGTAAAGTAAACTGAAATGCAATTTAGGCAATTAAAGGAGGGAAATAAAATTGTGTAAACCTAAAAAAATTAATGAAATAAAAACTTGTGTGAGACGGTGAAAGTCCGTGAGACAGTGATACTTTTAGTGTAAAATGTGATACTTATCTAAATACACTTAAATTAGTATATTTAGACAAAGTATCACTTTTTACACTAAAAGTATCACTTTTCACACAAAAAGTATCACCGTCTCACGGTCTCACACCGTCTCACAAGAGACCTGCTGATAAAATAAATTAATAAGAAGAAGAAAAATCCAACAAAAACAAACCTCTTCGCCTCGGCCCCAGGACTTAATAGAAAAATCGACAAATCGAATAGCCGATTAAAGTGAAAAATGTCGGGTCGTCAAAACTCATGGAAGGAAGCTAGTGTGCGGACTACTACGATATCGGAGGATTTGTGAACCGTCCTCATGTCTAGTGGGGTTCCCAACTTATTTTCGAAATAAGATCTTATTTTAACAATCTCCTTTGATTTTTGATTATTTAATTTTAATTATAAAATTATCATTACTTATATAACATCTTATAAGCTTCACTATCTTATATTATCCAAACACTTCAACAACTTTCGTCAAAATAATATCTAACATCTTATAAGCTATTAAAATATTTTATAAAATGTAGGAGATTATAAGATTTTTTAAATAAAATTAGCCAAACATCTAAATTCATATCTTGGGTTTTAAAATAAGCTTAGTCAGTTTATATTGTAAGCGCTTGCCTTCACGTTAAGACCATCTTGAAGACTCTGCACTATTTTGGTGTAGAGTTTGCACTACTTTGGCGCAAAATCTACATTTTATCTCCAGTGATCTGCACTATTTTTGCACTAAAAAGAATATTCCATAAGATTCTTTCTTTTATTTTACTTTTTATTACTTAATAATTGATAAAAATATTATATAAGTAATTTTATTTAAGATGAAATTTATTAATTTTTCATCTCAAAATTAATCAAATTGATAAAAAAAAAATAGAAAATTTAATTGTTCATTAATTTTTATGTATTTTATGTAAAATTTATAATTTTGTGTGTAGTATTTTAAATATCATAGTATTATTCAATTACACACCTTATTATTTAAAATTATGATCACATGTTATTGAATTAATTTTAATATTATTTTCTACTAGTTTTAAATTAAGAAAAGAGAATTAAAATTAAGCAAAAAAAAACAAAAAACAAAAAAAAACAAAAAGTAGCGCATGAGCAGTGCGGCGCCATTTATGGTGTTGCCACTGCATCATTCATATCAAAGCAAAAATAGCGCTTAGATTGGCGTGTTGGAGCAATTTTGTGCACTACTCTAAAGTAGTGCAGGGCTGGAGTTGCTCTAAGAGCCTCATGATCGTGGCATAGACATGTCCAGTCTTGGTCTCCTTTATATTCTTCTTTTTCTTGGCAAAGTCAATTATATATGCTCATGAATGAATCTTTCAATGTTAATTTTACCATACATATATATATAAAGTTTTTTTCTTTTACGAATTAATGACCCTAAGGTTGTAATGTGCGAGGTAAATTTAACTTTATTTTTGTTAAATATAGTTAAAATGAATAAATAAAAAGGATTGATTTTATTGATCTAATTAATGCAATCCTGCTCTCTTGTTGTTTTAGGATGGAACAAAAAAAAACATTGTTAAAAATGGTAATTTTGTTAAGAGTAATGCATATCATCCTTCAACCTTAAGTTTTTTTTACTGTTACTAGTTTTAGTAAGCAGTCATTACAATTAATTAATCCATACTTATATGTAAAGATATGATAAATTAATTGATGATATATAGCATTCTAATCTTATTAACAGATTGAAGCATTGACGATTTAGATCAGGAGGCCAGCAAAGAAGATCCTTTGTTTTGGTGGAACCGTTGTTAATCACTCCAAAGACAACAATTTAGCCCATAATCATTGTCTTGTTTTAGTTTTATTTTAGATGCGTTTTACATAACATATTCAAAATATGTGTATGTGATTAATGTCAAGTGTATATTTTAAAAAATATTTTATTTATTTACATTTTAATATTTACAATATAATATGAAATATTAAAATGAAATGAACTGCGATCTTAACCCACTCCCTAATTGCACCATTCATTTTGATTACCCAAACGTATATATAAGCAACGCGAAATTCTATTTGGGGAAATTGTTAAATACTATTTTTAGTAAATAAATCGAAAAAAAGGGTGATTGTTTGTCCTTTCAGTCCGTCCAATTTTCATTGTGTGAGTGAATAGTAGTGATTTTATTTATTTTTTCAGAATTGAAAGTTGGATATGTAGAGAAAATAAAATGATTGTGTTGATTTGATGAAAATTCTTTTAGAAATATTGATTATTTGTAGATTTTTTTATGAAAATACTGGTGTAAAATATAAATGCATGAAAATTTAATGAAAAATAAAAAATTAAACAAAAAATAGACAATATGGATCTCATTTTATATTTTTTGTTATCAATATTAAGAGAAAAATAATAAAAATAGCAATAAAATAAAGAAATTACCGAAATTGTTTATATGAATATGAGGGGTAGAGAAAAATAAATAATATGATTGAGTATTGAGAAATGTGAAAGACAGAAAGAGACAAGTGAGTTAATTTTGGAGATAAATGTGATTTTGTTTTATAAAAAAAATATTTTTTTCTCAAAGATGAAAACATGGGGAAAAAAATTCAAAGGCAATCGCAGCCTAAGAAGTTACAATCAGTTGCCTGATAATGCAATCATATTCAAAGTATCACTAATGGACAATACCATATGCATGTGACAAACATTGGTTAAAATACTTTAAGCAGAAGATGAAACACTTCAAAATAAAAAATTCGAACTGATCTAAACCTAAGTGACATGTCCAAACATTTTTCTGGCATCATTGAATTCGGTATAAATTAAGATATATTCATCAATTGTTTGAATTTGTGCTTCCTGCATAATGTCATAGCTATTGAGATTTTTATCAAAAGATCACAAATTAAATCAAATATTGTTTACGAATTTGGTACCATTAAGCAAGCTTTGCCCATATAAAAAATTGAATTCACTTTCTTACGAAGAAAACTGTCAAATTCGTCCGGTAAGTTGACAGAGATTTGGTCCTCTAAATTGTCAAAATTTTGTCTAAGTTTAATATCTTTAAAAATTTTGAACATTTTGTTTGAGAATTCGAATCTTGCCAAAAATTGCTAAATTGGATTAGGTTGCTTCTGTTCAATGCCAATACGAACATAAATTTGGGTTTTTTTTTTAACAAATTGAGAGAAATTTTGCCACATATATGACACGTATACAATTGTGACATAATTTTGTACACGTATCATTCATCCGATGCAATTAATTAGAGGCGGTGCAACTTCTTGAAGGAAGGAAGAAGGCTGATTGAGGTTCATGTGATAAAGACCACCTTTAAGAGCTCCTCTCGGAAGGATTTGATTGGTATTTTTGTCCTTGACAAAACAAGAAGATTTATGAAATTCCACATAGACATTGTTGTCATTTATAAATTGTGAAATGCTCAAGAGATTTTTTGTAATATTGGGAACATAGAGGATATTATTAAGAAGGAAAGGCTTTCTAGGATGAGGACTATGAAAAAAAGAAATACCAATAGAAGAAATAGGAAGGGTATTATTGATGTGACTCTATTCTGTTAGTTAGTTACTCTTAACTAACTTTCAGTTATGATTCGGTTATGGTTGTTACATTAGCAAGCATGGTAGCTAGTATAAATACTCCAGCCCCTTGTAATTGTAATCTCAGTTTTCAGATAATGAAGTTCATAATTCCCTCTTCATATTATATTCAAGATGGTATCTAGAGCCAATTGAATTTTTTTTCCCTCTCAAATGGCATCCGATAGCCTTTCTTCCCCTTCTCTCCCACATTTTGCTTCTCTATCTCTCAAATTAGATCGCCATAATTACAACTCTTGGAAGCTTCAAGTTCTCTCATTTGCTTGTGCGCATGGATTTGATAATTTTTGCTTGGCACAGAGCCGATGCCCCTGCGGTTTATTCCTCTGATTCAGGTTCATCTACTCTTTGTCAGAATCCAGCTTATCTTGTTTGGATGCGTAAGGATCAACTCCTATTCAGTTGGCTATTGTCTTCGATTTTTGAGTCCATGTTAGGCCATATTACTAGATGCACTACATCAAGTGATGTTTGGAATGTACTTGATAAATTGTTTCAGTCTCAGTCTAAGGCTCGCATATTGCAGTTAAGAATGACGTTGCAAATATTGAAAAAGGGTGATTTAAGAGTTGATGAGTATGTTTTAAAGATGCATGGCATAGCAGATTAATCTAAACTCGGTTAATCATATAATTTCTGATGAAGAACTTGCTTTATACATCCTTGGTGGCTTGGGGCTAGAGTATGAATCTGTTGTTGTGAATCTCACATCTAGAGCTGATAGTCTGTCTCTTCAGGAAGTTCAATTCTCATTACAAATACATGAATTGCGCATTCAGAGTCAACACAATTCAAATAATGTTGCCTTCAGTGCAAATTCAGCATTTGTTAGTTCTCCTTCTGTTAATGTTGCTTACAATCGATTTGAAAATTTTAATAGAGGTGGTGGTCGTTTTCCTCGTGGCAGAGGTCGTACTGGTGGTCAAAATTTTAGCTACAGAAACAATAATGGCAAACATTCTTGTCAATTGTGTGGGAGAGTTGGTCATGTTGCAATCAAATGTTACAAAATGTTTGATATAAGCTACTTGGGGACTGATTCTAATGTTGGGCATGATGCTTCACCTCAGGCTTTTCTATCAAATGCTCAATCACACAATAACTCCTCTTCTTCAGATAATAACTGGTATTTTGATAGTGGGGCTACAAATCTTGTTACTGCAGATCTTGAGAGTTTGTCTTTGAAAGCAGTGGACTACCAAAGGTCAAACAAGTTGATTGTAGGTAATGGTTATGCCCTTCCTATCTCAAAAATTGGTTCCTCTCTTGTCCCTTGTTCATCTAGCCCTCAGTCTCTCATTCTTAAAAACATTTTGTATGTTCCAAATATCACCAAAAATCTGTTAAGTATCTCCCAGTTTACCAAGGACAATAATGTTCTAATTCAGTTTTTTCATGACTCTTGTTTTGTCAAGGACAAAATCACTCACAAGACTCTCTTGGAAGGCATTCTTAAAGTAGGACTCTATCAACTTGACCTTAGTCATCTCTCCAACTTCAGAAAGTCCCCAGTTTCCAAGCCTAGTTTACAATCTTCTCATGCTGCTATTTCACTTGTATCAGCTGTTTCTGATGTAAAAGTTTGGCATCAAAAACTTGGCCATCCTTGTAACTCTGTGCTTTCTTCTGTACTAAACTATTTACATATTCCTTTTTCTTGTTCAGCTGTTGAGTTCTGTGATGCGTGCAAGCTAGGCAATTTACATCAAAAACATTTTGCAAGTCAGTGCACAAAAACAAATGCTCCTTTTCAAATCATTCACTCAGATATATGGGATCCTTCTTGTTCGCCAAAAATTGTTTTGGTTTATACAACTACAAGTGTACAATATAGTTTATAGAATAATGGAAAGCAAGGTCGTATTCCTCAGGGATTGAATCTCGAAACACTTAGACTATAATAACATCGTATTCCAATTTTATTGAAGCGACCGAATTATCAAGTTAATTTAATAACTAAAACAATCGAAAATAAAAGAAATAAAATAAATTTGTGAACCCCACAAGTATTTTCAACATCTTTAGGAGCAACCTTAGGTACATAACCTCAACATGCTTCTTCAATATTAAATGCGAATAAAGTTTTAAAAACCAATTCATGCAATTCTATGGGTTCAATTCTAAATTCATTTACTCCTGGTCAGGTGGTGCGTAAACAGTTGATTAATAATAATTGTAGTCTGGCCAGAATGTTACAATTCTTATTAACTACAAAAAGTTTTGTGAATTGAATGACTCCCCAAAAACACACTTGTCATACATATTTCATGTCTGAATTCGATTTCCGTCTTTGTTAGAACTCATCGTTCGAAAATTTGCAATAACAAATATGACATGCAATTTATTGATCAGATAAAAAGCAATTAAAGAATAAGCACTCGAGTTCATAAAATAGAACGCATGACTTAATTAAGAAAATAAGTAATCATATTTAATACAAATCCACAGTTTTGATTATGCCCCTAAGATCCAAAAAATATGCCAAACATTGATTACAAACTCATAGACAAATCTGAATCAATATTATGACATCATATAAGCACAGACAAGAGTTCATAGACATAGAAAAAAAAAACCCTTCTTTTCAGGATGGATTCCCTTTCCAAGCCCTCGAAGCTCTTGTGCTCCCTAGATGTGAAAGCCTTGTGGTGTTCTTCGCGACCTAGCCTTTTGCTCTCAGAAGCTCTTCGATTCCTTTGTTCATGTGCTATTTGATGTGTTTTCTATGTATCAAGTTGTTTATTGATGGATGAAAATTCGTTCAGGCCTTGGTCCCCTTTATATAGATGCTTGGAGAGGTCACTTATAGAGTTTGAACAGGAACAGAACTCTGAAAAACGCGTCCGGCAGAGTCCCACACGGCCTGGCCATGTGGAACCACACAGTTGTGTGGATTTCAGCCCTTTCCCACATGCCCGTGTGGTATCACATAGTCGGGTCGTGCGGCTCTAGTTCTGTGACCTGTTTTCATCCCTTTTTCACATGGTTGTGTCATTCCACACCGGCATTTTCACACGGCCGTGTGATACCACATGGTCCACCCGTGTGACGTGTTTTTGTCCGTGTTATTGTCCGAATTTGCTCCTGGGGTCTTCATGCAAGTTGTATCCCTTTCTCTTAGCATTCCGTAGCCACTTTAATTACCTCAATAGCAATTTTGTAGAGAAAGTTATGGTCAAAATACTAAACCCTGCCATGTTAGGCGTTAGCGCATTTGGACGTTTTTAGGAAAATTTCCTTTTGTTTGACCTTCCATGCTTCTCTCCTTCATATGCTCGTGCATTAGCTCTTGACATATACTTTGGAACGTGATATCTCTTTTTGTCCAATTTATCTCCATTTTCTGCAAAATCCACAAGAGTGCGCAGTATCATGTCCAACAAAGGAAACCAAGTAAAATACATCAAATATGCGGGCAAATGCATCAAATATATATCATTTTAAGCCCTCAAATGCACGTATATTTTACACTCATCAAATACCCCCAAACTTAAAGCATTGCTCATCCTCGAGCAAATTAAGAAAAATAATATAAGGGGAAAAACGAAAGAACACCCAAGAACACTATAAACATTAAATAGCACTCGACTCCATACTCAAGGAAACCATGTAACTCATCATTAAGAAGTCGTTATTCATAAACTCGGCATCATTAATACTCTTTCGGGTACTTGACATCACGACTCACAAGTAAATAGTGTATCACTCTACTCTCAGAAGTGTATGGTAAGTTTTTACGCTCAAATTTAATTCAGTGAAAGTAGAACTACCATAGGCTTGCAAATCGTCTAACATCTCGACCACTTTTGTGTGCACAATCTTAGAATCAAAACTGACTTTTTATTTGGTTGTAATGCAAGATCTTTGGTAAGGGTAGGGAAATTTGGATTAAGTGACTTGACTTGAGCAAATAGAATTTAAGCATACAGACTTGCAATTCACTAACCCAATTTCGACATAATATCAGTTTTTCTTTTTCAACTCAATTCCACCCTTATTTCTCCTTTTTCATTCTTAGGCCTTTTTGCCTTCTTTTCTTTTTTTTTTTTCTTTAGCCTCAAGCTCTTATTTTTTTCATAATTTTCATAATTGTTTTTCTTTTGCTTTGCTCGATTTTCTCTATTTTCTTTCTAGATATTTTCTTTCTTGTTCGAGCTTCATTTATTTTTTTCATTTACCCAGATACTGTTCATCCCTCTTTCTTTTGCCAACTTCCTCTCTTTTTTCATAATTTTTTTTTCAACCACATCTCCCCCAAACTTATTCATTTTCTATAAGCTCAAGAAATTTTAGGGATAAAAACATGTAAATTTTAAAGATCAGTGTGGCTCAGAATAATAGTTTTGGCTCAAACTTGGCTAACTAGGGAATCATGAGTTCATAGGTAGGCTTATTAGGCTAAGTAGGCTAAACAAGATGGCCTTAGATCATGTTCAAAAATTGCACACACACATGGCTTCAATGAAGATACCAGAGCAAGTTCTAGAGTTCTATCAATTATGAATGACACACTCAAGAAAAAAATATAAGTCTGTATAATATAAAGCAGTTTAAGGCACAAAAGCTCACAGGCTTATTTTTCACAACATGCTCAAATACCCAATTTTCTTAACACATGCCAAGAAAATAAATAACTTTCCTCCTAACAATTTATTATATTATTCCCACAAGTATGTTATCCCATGCCATAAAATATTCATAGTAAAATCACAGGGAGCTGGGCATACGAACTGAATTAAAAACCACACACAAAAGCAATTAAATGTGCTAAAGCGGTAAACGTGCTAAAACAAAAATAAATAAAAATCAAAAATTTCAAAAAATCGAGAATTTTAATGCAGTTATGCTCTACATGCAATCCTAGATGCAATGCAAAAATATGCACAAAGATACTAATTTACACATTCTTGACAACCTCCCCAAACTTAAAATATGCTTCGTCCAGAACATATGAGGAAATTATCAAAAGAAAAGAGGAATGTGTAAAGAGTACTTACCTGGATAGTTCACACGACCCGTGTGACGCTGCACGGATGGGTCGTGCATCTCTGCGCATGGCCTGCTATCTTACTGTATCCCACACGGCCTGGCAGTGTGGCACTAGGCACCTCGCCTCCTCGCACGGCCTGGGCGTGTGGTATCACATGGCCGTGTGATGTAATTTTCATTTTTTTACCCTGGGATTTGTCGCGACGTCTCTTGGGTTGCCTCCCACAAAGCGCTAATTTTTTCGTCTTCTTGGCAGACTCGATTTCTAACATCGCTTTCGTTGAACCGTGTCGGTTGAAATCATTGAGCCCTCATATTCTGTACCATCCATCAGACGAATGGCGTTGCTCTATTTTCTCGGATTAAGTATCGCCTGGGAATTTGCCCTTTTGATGTTGGCCTCCCACTACAGCAACGATTTGGGCTTCTTGTATCTCCAAAGATTCCAGTCTCGCACTCAACAAAAACGATGTTAGAAACGAAGAAGAAAGAAAATAAAATAAAATAAAATAAAATAAAAATATTTACAAAAAATATGCTTCAATTAAGATTGGACTACATATTACTATATCTAAGTAGAATCTCATCAATCCCCGGCAACAGCGCCCAAAACTTGTTCTCCAAAAATTATTTTGGTTCATACAACTACAAGTGTATAGTGTAGTTTATAGAATAATGGCAAGCAAGGTCGTATTCTTGAGGGATTGATTCTCGAAACACTTAGGCTATAATAACATCGTATTCCAATTTTATTGAAGCGACCAAATTATCAAGTTATTTTAATAACTAAAAAAATCAAAAATAAAATAAATTTGTGAACCCCACAAGTATTTTCAACATCTTTAGGAGCAACCTTAGGCACATAATCTCAAAATGCTTCTTCAATATTAAATGCGAATAAAGTTTTAAAAACCAATTCATGCAATTATATGGGTTCAATTCCTAAATTCATTTACTCTCCTGGTCAGGTGGTGCATAAACAGTTAATTAATAACAATTGTAGTCTGGTCAAAACGTTACAATTATTATTAACTCCAAAAAGTTTTGTGAATTGAATGACTCCCCACAAACACGCCTGTCACACATGTTTCATGTCTGAATTCGATTTCCGTCTTTGTTAGAACTCATCGTCCGAAATTTTGCAATAACAAATATGACATGCAATTTATTGATTAGATAAAAAGCAATTAAAGAATAAGCACTCGAATTCATAAAATAGAACGCATGAATTAATTAAAAAAATAAGTAATCATATTTAATACAAATCCACAGTTTCGATTATGCCCCTAAGATCCGAAAAATATGCCAAACATTGATTACAAACTCATAGACAAATCTGAATCAATATTATGACATCATATAAGCACAAACGAGAGTTCTTAGACATAGAAAGAAAACCCCTTCTTGTCAGGATGAATTCCCTTCCAAGCTCTCGAAGCTCTTGTGCTCCCTAGATGCGAAAGCCTTGTGGTGTCTTCACGACCTAGCCTTTTGCTCTCGAAGCTCTTCGATTCCTTTGTTCCTGTATTATTTGATGTGTTTTTTAGGTATCAAGTTGTGTATTGATGAATGAAAATTCGTTCAGGCCTTGGTTATCTTTATATAGATGCTTGGAGAGGTCACTTGTAGAGTTTGAATAGGAATAGAACTCAGAAAAATGCGTCCGACTGAGTCCCACACGGCATGGCGTGTGGAACCACACGATCGTGTGGATTTGACCCTTCCCACATGCCCGTGTGATCTCACACGATCGGGTTGTGCGGCCCTAGTTCCGTCCCCTATTTTCATCCCTTTTTCACGGTTGTGTCATTCCACACCAAAGATTTTCACACGGCCATGTGATACCACACGGTCAAATTGTCGTGTTACGTGTTTTTGTCCATGTTATTGTCCGAATTTGCTCCTGGGGTCTTCATGAAAGTTGTAGCCCTTTCTCTTATCTTTACATAGCCACTTGAATCACCTCAATATCAATTAGCCAAAATACTAAACCTTGCCATGCTGGAAACTGTTAGCGCATTTGGACGTTTTTGAGGGAAATTTCCTTTTGTTTGACCTTTCATGCTTCTCTCCTTCATATTTTTGATCGTCAATAGCTTTTGACCTATACTTTGGAACGTGATATCTTTTTGTCCAATTTAGCTCCATTTTCTCGCAAAATTCACAAGAGTACGCTGTGATATCACGCCCAATAAAGGAAACCAAGTAAAATACACCAAATATGCGTGCAAATGCATCAAATATATATCATTTTAAGCCCTTAAATGCTCGTATATTTTACACTCATCACTTCTCATACCTTGTCTATTGATGGTTTCAGATATTATCTTCATTTCATTGATGATTACACGGATATACTTGGATTTTTCCATTAAAACAAAAATCTGAAGCATATAATCTCTTTGTTCAATTCAACAGTTTTGTAGAAAAATAATTTAATTCACAGATCAAGTGCTTACAAACTGACTGGGGGATGAATATAGATCCATTGTTCCTTTTCTAGCCAAGTTAGGAATTAAATTTCGACATCCTTATCCCCATGTTCATCAACAAAATGGTCGAGCAGAGAGAAAACATTTACATGTAGTTGAAATGGGCCTTTCTCTCTTGGCTCAGGCTTCCTTACCTTTAAAGTTTTGGTGGCATGTCTTCCACTCTGCTGTTTTTGTCATCAATAGATTACCTACTCCTGTTCTAAATAATCTTTCTCCTTTTGAGCTCCTTTACAGCACACCACCTGACTACAATTTTCTAAAAGTGTTTGGTTGCACTTGTTTTCCCTACCTTCGGCCATATAATAACCATAAGTTTCAATATAGGTCCTCAAAATGCCTTTTTCTAAGCTACAGTGATACTCATAAAGGTTATAAATGCCTCAGCAATACTGGTAGGACATATATAGCAGCCACAATTGAATTTAATGAGCATGAGTTCCCTTATCATGAGCTTTTTCCTTCTCCTTCTAATTCATCCTCTTCATCTATTTCTAATCCTTCCGTCTATCTGTCTGTCCTTCCATTACCTCAGCATACTCAGTCTACTTCCTCTCATCCTGTCTCTCCAATATCTCATCATTCTCATTCATCATCTTCCTCTCATACTGCTCTTCCAACTCCCAGCTCCTCCTCTGCCACTACTTCTCCTGTTGTCATTGAACATTCAAATTCTTCAGGGATTCCTCTAGTTGTGCATCTGTCCATTCCCCCATCCATTCCAACTCCTGCTCCTTCTTGCTCTAGTCATCCTATGGTTACTAGATCCAAGAATGGCATTCTTAAACCCAAGGCCTTCCCTCTTCAAACCTCTTCTCCCCTCTCTGTAGAACCATTTACTGTAAGTCAAGCTCTTCTTGATCCAAGGTGGAAAACTGCTATGCAAGTTGAATATGATGCATTACTTGCTAATAACACATGGACTCTTGTTCCTGCTGATCCAAATATGCATATCATTACTTGTAAATGGGTGTTCAGAGTCAAGTACAAAGTGGATGGTAGTGTTGATAGGTTCAAAGCCAGGCTTGTTGCTAGAGGCTTTGAACAACAAGCAGGTATTGATTTTTTGGAGACCTTCAGTCCAGTTGTAAAGGCTTGTACCATAAGGCTCATCTTTGCTTTAGCAATTTCATCTCATTGGTCAATACAATAGGTGGATATAAACAATGTTTTTCTTCATGGTGAGCTTTCCAACACAGTTTTTATGTTGCAACCTGAAGGTTTTGTTGATCCTTCTCAGCCTAGTGTAGTGTGCAAGTTAAATAAGGCCCTTTATGGACTCAAGCAAGCTCCAAGAGCATGGTTTACTAAGCTTAAACAGTTTTTGATGTCTCTTGGTTTTCATGTCTCAATCTACGATTCTTCATTGTTTCTCGAGAAAACATCGGGAAAGTTGATGCTATTACCAGGTATATGTGGATGATATATCGATAACTAGGGAAGATTCTCAAGCTATATCAAATCCCATTCAAACTCTTCATCACAAGTTTGCTTTGAAAAACCTGGGGGGAAGTCAACTATTTTTTGGGCATTGAGGCATCTAGAACTTTTGAGGGATTGTTCTTGTCACAAACAAAATACATTCATGATTTACTTGGCCAGGACTAACATGACAGATTGCAAGCCTACCACAACTCCTCTCAAAGATATCACATAAGCTTCATCTCACAGACAATCATTTGTTTGATCGGCCTTCTCTATACGAGTGTCATTGGACCTTACAATATCTTACCATTACTAGACCAAATGTTTCCTTTGCTGTCAACAAACTTAGCCAGTTTCTCCATGCCCCCACACTTCACCATTGGATCGCTGCAAGCATTTGCGAGGTTTCTCAAGGGCACTCGCATCTTGGCCTATTTTTCAAACTCTTTACTAGGATGTTAATTGAGGTTACTCGGATCTCGTTGGGCCATCAATATAGATGATAGAAAATCCACTGGAGGTCATTGCATCATGTTAGGAGGAAATTTGTTAACTTGGAGCTCCAAAAAGCAGTCTGTAGTTTCAAGAAGCTCTGTTGAATCTGAGTATAGGGCTTTAACTGATACTAATGCTGACATTATTTGGTTACACTCGTTGCTTGCTGAATTAGGAATCAAAACTGAGTCTCCATCCCTCATCTGGTGTGATAATCAAAGTGCAACTGCTCTAGCTGCCAACCCAGTCTTTCATGCTCGTACCAAGCATGTGGAAATTGATGTTCACTTCATCAGAGAGAAGGTTCTTGCCAAGGAAATAGATGTCGGATTTGTACCGTCTGAAGATCAAATTACTGACTTACTTACCAAGGTTGTCTCAGCTCCAAGGTTTCAATATTTGTGTCAACAGCTACCACTTGGAAGGCTCCCTCAGTCCCCTGCTCCAGATTGAAGGGGGAGTATTAGTGATATAACGGTATTCTGTTAGTTAGTTACTCTTAACTAACTTTCAGTTATGATTTGGTTATGGTTGATATATTAGAAAGCATGGTAGCTAGTATAAATACTCCAGCCCCTTGTAATTGTAATCTCAGTTTTTAGATAATGAAGTTCATAATTCCCTTTTCATATTATATTCAAGAACGGGAAGAGCCATTACCAATTGTCGACCTTCTCGAACCGTGTAAAGGAGCGAATCTTGAGGTTGCCAAAATCTGCGGTCACATGAGTGGAAGCTCCACTATCAAGAAACTAATTACCATCATTAATAGGAGCAGGAGACTGTCCATCAAACTGAGGAGGACTGCCAAGAATGGATGAATAACCACCATGAGAACCATTCGCACGAGAGAAACTGAAAAAGCATTAGAAGGCGGCGTGAGACATAGGAGTCATATGAGGCATAGACTGAGGTAAAACACCATAAGAAGTAGGAGATGGAAAAGCAGCAACGTGTGCCGGTGCTGAGTTGAAATTAAGCCTTGGAAAATTATAGTAAAATCGTTTAAAACACTTTGAAGCAATATGGTTGGATTTTCCACAGATCTGACAGACTGATTTATTTCTTCCAAATCTACCTCTGCCTCGACCTCTAAAAGAACCACCTCTGGGGTTAAAAGTATCAGAACCTCTTCTATGTGGACCATTGAACACAACATGTGCAGTAGGAGAATTAAAAGAAGCATTAACAAGTAAATTAGATTGAGATAACTGTTGAAGCCGCATCTCATGAGTTTGCAGAGCAAACTCAAAGATCTTGCGAGGAAAGATCTCGACTCACAGAGCTTAAATTCACAATAACCGCTTCATACTCACTACCACAACCAACTAAGATATAAGAAATTGAATCATCATCGAAATGATTTTTCCAAAGAAGATATATAGGTTATCAACAATGCCTCTCATTTTCAAAACATACTCTTCTATAGACAAATCACCTTTTTTCGTATTTAGTAAGAGATTTCGAAGATGCAATACACGAGCCTTTGACTGAGAATGAAATAGAGTTTCGAGAACAGACCATAACTCCGCAGATGTTGTACATCTGGAGACATGACCAAGCATGGATTCCGAGATGGTGGAAAGAAGCCAGATGAAAAGGAATTGATCCTTGCGATGCGCAACGAAGATGTATCCATAAGAATCAACAATGCATTGATTCAGGAGAAGGTTGAGGCGATTCAGAGCCAAGAAGAACTCCTTCGAAGGCATGAGCACGGACATTGGATAGAATTTGAGTGCGCCAGAAAAAGTAGTTTGATCGATCTAATCTGATAGTGATTGGAGCAAACGTAGGAGAATCAGACTTGGAGAAGTAGAGGAAGTCGTCATCATAGAAACCTACCGGAGAAGAGAACAAAGGCGGAAGAGATGAGACGGATTTGTGGCTCAGGATACCATATTAAAAACTGAAAACATAACTCTGAGAGATAAAAGAAAACATGAACTTTGCTTGAATGAATTGGAGTACATGATGCCGTATATATACAACTGAGAAACAGAGCCTGGAAGGTTCTAAACTAACCTAACTAATTTATGTTAGATGTAACTGTTTTAACTAACACAACTACTATTATAACTGAATACAAGAACGGTAAAAGCAGTATTATTCAATAGGCCATAACACGAAAGTGGAACAAGAAATCTCAATTCCACAAGAGGATAACATTAAGTTTTGTAAATTAAACTAAAATGCAAGGATTAATTACAAAATTGGTTTCGTAACTTTGGAGTTGTGTCATTTTAGGATTTTTAGTTTTTCAGTTTGCAATTTAAGACTTTAATTTAAAAAAACTTGGCATTTTGAAGATGATTTTGGCCGGAAAATTTTAAAACTTGTCAGATTGCTAATGTGATTGCCACCTCACCACTCCAAATTGAGGATTTTCAATTTTCCTGCAAAATTAGTAATTAAAATTTTTGAATTTAATAATATTAATAAATAAATACATGAAAATGCATGCCATATGTGTTACAGTTAACATCCAAATTCACCGAAAAATTGAAAATCCCCAATTTGGGGTGGTGAGGTGGCATAGACACCAATAATTCGGATAATTTTTGAATATATCTAACAAGTTGTCCTCGATGTGCTAAATTTTTAAAATTAAAGTCCTAAATTGCAAATTAAAAAAATAAAGGTCCTAACATACCACTATCCCAAAGTTACATATCCAATTTTGCAATTAAGCCTGAAACGCAAATACGCAATGTAGGCAATTAAAGGAGGGAAAATAAAATTTTGTAAACCAAAAGATTCAAAAATAAAATAAAAAAATAAATATGAAGAAGAACAAAATCCAACAAAAATAAATCTCTTCGCCTCGGTCGCAGACGCCGAGAAATTGACAGACTGAATAGCCGATTAAAGTGGAAAATGGTGCAGCGGCTAACATACAGGAAGCGGCATAGCCATGAAATCCAACCGATATCGGAGGACTGTGAACCGTTCTTATGGCGGAGTGTTGTCTGGTGGTGCTGTGACGGAATTAGACTCAATTTGGATTAAAAAAGAAAAATGGAATTTCCGAATAAGAACACCCTAAGCTCCGCCGCCATACCCGCCTCCTTGCCCGCCACCGTTACCTATATTGTGTACGGGCTCGACTTCATTTTCTGCATATTTTTATTGAACTTTTAGGGTCTAGTAAATTTTGTTTAGTTAGATTCTGAATTTTCCCTCCCATAACTGTCTACATGGCATTTTATTTTTGTTAATTTACAAAACTCAATACATCACTCAACGACGGGCATTGTTTCTCTCTCTCTCAGTTTGTTCAGAAATCCCCAATTTTATGTACATATCTGCACTGGCCGGCAGCATCTGGTTGAAATTCGAATTTTCAGGTGAAATCCAAATTCGTAAGATGATTCTTAAAGATGTTGAAGGGAGTGTTTGCCAACTTTAAAAAAAATGTGATTCTTTTCCACCTAAAAGTTGAGAATCACAATTTGTTTTTTTTTTTTTTTTACAGTTTGCAAACACTCTGTGAGTAAGATCAAATTTTTGACAATTTAGGGGACCAAATTTTTACATAGGTCAACTTACCGGATGAATTTGTGTAATATCCAATTTTTTTATATATTTATTTTTTTATATTTATATTTATATATTATTATAATTTTATTATGTTAATTATATTATTAATATTATCTGTTTAATTAACTCAATAATTATTTTGACTTTAATGATGATAATTATCGAGTTTTAATTATTTAATTTCATCCTTATCTCCTTTACCGTCCACACTTTTCGAACCCAACTAGAGATAGAACTCTTCTAAAAGATAAGGAGAAATCAAATTTGATTTTATCATCAACCAATTTCTACGTATCACAACTTCAGCAAACACAACCCTATAAACATAAGTAACTTCTACAGATATTTTTTTTTTCCCATCTGCAAGTCCGAATCAAGGTAATTCGTCTGTAGTCTCGATATCTCTGTTAATTTTCCTTGTCACAACCCACCAAAAAAAAAAAAAAAAACCATATCAGAGAAAAAATATATTATTTCTTACCACCTCCCCCGCTGCCGGCATCATCCCGTCTCCAAAGTCGTCGGAAAATATCGATCCAGTCAAAAACACCATAACTCTGGCCAAGCCTCCCAAACCAGAAATCAGTTTTCCCAAAATCACCAACCCAGAAAAAAAAAAAATAAAAATCCGAACCCACGAACTTGTGCGAAACCATTAAGCCCAAAAATCAACCCCCTCACGTACAAAACCGCCGGAAATTGTTCGTCGCGCCGCCGCGTCGCATTTCCCCCTTGCCGCTGCCATTGACGGGATTTAGAGAAGTAGAAAAAAAAAGGATTGGGGGGTGGGCGAGTGGTGACGGAAACAGAGAAGAGGATTTAGGAATTGAAGGAAAAAAAAAAAAGAGAAGAAGAAGATGTGTTTAAGATTGGCGGATAGTTACAGTGGGACAAGGAGTAAAGATGAGAAAGAAAAAGAAGATTTGGGAGTGGGGGGGGTGGGGGCGTGAGTTGGGGTTGGGTTTGAGGGTTTTGGACTATTCAACTTGGGGCTTCTTTTCAACTTGGAACCTTGAGAAGTTTTCACTAGAAATTTTTATTTGGAATCAAGAATATTGATAATATCTATCAGTTTTCAAACTTCCCTTCTGTTTAGTGTTTTGATCCCTTTCCTTTTTCAGTCCAAATCCTATATTATTTATTAATTATACTTTATAATTTATTGTAGAAAACGAAGAAAACGAGGAGTAGGATTTACTGCATTGTTGCATTCTTCACACAAATATCTGCGTTTTTCGAGGTGGGGATATTCTATTCACTTATTGTTTGTCGTTATTAAATGCTTCATATATGTGTAATTGTTTATGTGCAATGTGAAAATAAATTATGTTAGCCTGGGGGTACGTAAGAAGGTCGGGATCAAAAGTATCCGGGAGGTGAACCGCGCAGTGTTATAATTAGTCCTTTGTAAGAAGGTCAGGGATCGAAAGTATCCTCGGGGTGAACCCGCATGAGATTTAGTCGGGGTAAGAAGGTCCGGATCGGATGTATCTCGGGGTGAACCCGCAGATCTTATAAAATAACCGAGTCAAAATAAAAGTTAAATTACATGTTGAATGTTTACGATTATGCCTATTGTTGTATTTAATCTTGACAAACGTGTCCCCATTGAGCGAGTTGAAAGCTCACCCCATATTCATTAACATTTTTCGAGGTTAAGGAGTCCGCGGCGAGGATTGGAGGCGGTGGATGCGAAAGCAATGTTTTTATTTATTTTACAAAATTTAGGAATATTTTATTTTGTTAACAAATTTTAGTTACCAATTTATTTTTGAATGACTGTCTTGTGGGTTCGAATTAAAGGTACTATTGTTTATTTGGATGCAAGTTTTTAATCATATGATATTTTCTTAAAATTGTGTTATTTTATTTAAGCTTATTGCAGCACTTGTTAAAAATTTTGTACTGTTAAAAAAAAATTCGGGGCGTTACATTTGGCGTATGTATTAATGTTATGCTTGATAACTAACATGGTAACTCCCACATGGATCAAATGGAAACTTCCCAACACCCCTTCATCTAGAAATCACAGTATAACCATCCGATTTCACCCCCTCCAAGTTGCTTTTAAAATATATTATAGATTTCGAAATAGTAAACTCCATTGATGGTTTAAAACTTTCAGAAGACTATAACATATAGTATATGATGTACATGGTGGCACAACCAATTTTGGGTCCTACACCTTGTATTTATTTAACTGTGGTTGTAATAGTTCAAAGTTCAAATATCCAAATGACTGCTCTATATATATCCTATATTTTGTTGCCCGAACCATGATCACACTCTCTCGAGCACCAAAGCTAAAAATTTAACTAATATTATGGAGAAGAAAACTTCCAGCAATCCCATTTTGTATCTCTTTTTCTCCATATTATACTTAAATATTTTCACTGGAAAAAAGGCAACAGCGCAGATTATCCCCATAAGAGTGGGGGTGGTGATAGACATGAATGATTATGGAGAGATGACATTAACCTGCATATCAATGGCGCTGTCGGAATTCTATGCTACCCATGATCATTACAGGACCAGGCTGGTTCTCACCAACAGGGATTCCAAAGGAGACGTCGTTGGAGCAGCTGCAGCAGGTACTCAGCCTTAACACACACACACACACACCAACAACAAAAAAAAAATTATCGTCAAGTAATGTAAATGTTTATGTTCGTGCGCATACATATGCTTATCGACTCCTATGTATAGTAAGATGTTTACTCTATCAAATGCTTTGGATAGGATTGTGTACTTGTAGGGCCTGTGCTGCATATTTTTCTGGTTGTCATTCTTTCAGTTTTCAGCAGCATTAATGGTTTGGTAACCTTATTTTGGAATGCATTCTTTGCTGAAATCAGCTTACTGGGATTTGGGGAATCAATATATTTGATGGCTTTGTGTATCCTAATATTTTTGAAGCTATTAAACAAGACATGTTATACCTAGAAATAAATGAAAATATGGCTTATGACCGTAAACGATGGCGCGATATGATCCGTATAGCCGACCCCACGTAGTGGGATTAAGGCTTAGTTTGTTGTTGTTGTTGTTGTTGTTGTTGTGTATCCTAATATTTTTATGTTTTTTGAGAACATTGCATCAGGTCTTCAATGAATTGCATAATTTTGACGTGCTTTTGTACATGTCTTAGGGAACGCCTTGTTTAGTTAACTTAACTGTCCCATTTTGTTTATTTGTGATATGCTTTTGATCAATCAAATTAACTATTACTGATCCAAAAAATAATATGGAGAGAAGAAAGAATATTTATTAACTACTTGGCAGTTAAGATGTGTACTTACAGAACTCCTCATGTCAAACTCTTTTTTTTCTTTTGGTTCATGAAGATCTGGATTTTGACATTGTATTCCGTCGGGTAATGAGTAAATTTCCTGTAGAGTCACTATCTTATTCAGGTTCACGACAATAAGATATGTTTCTTGCCTAGATATCATAGAGCAAGGAGTCTTCATCATCTGTTCCTCACAGGACAGTTTTCTTAAGCAAATGGTAGTCTTATATGTATAGATGATCTATCTGCTATACAAATTTCACATGCACACCCCTGAATGTGACAATCAACTGAATTTGTATTGCACATGCAATGCAGCTCTGGACCTACTGAAGAATGTTCAAGTTCAAGCCATCATAGGTCCCGTGTACTCAGTACAGGCCAACTTCCTTATTGCTCTTGGACACAAAGCTCAAGTTCCAATCATTACTTTCTCAGCCACAAGTCCTGCTCTGACATCTATTCCGCGCTGCTCTGAATGACTCTTCACAAGTAAAGGCCATAGGTGCAATTGTTAAAGCATTCGGATGGCAAGAAGTTGTGCTCATCTATGAGGATAATGAATTTGGAGAAGGGATTGTACCATTTTTGACAGATGCCTTGGAAAAGGTAAATGCCCGTGTCCCTTATGGAAGTGTCATTTCACCACTAGCAACGGATGATCAAATTGTTGTCGAACTTTTAAAACTGATGACTATGCAAACTAGAGTTTTCGTCGTCCACATGATGGGTGCTCTTGCTTCTCGCCTCTTCACCAGAGCAAAGGAACGTGGAATGATGAGTCGGGAGTATGCATGGATTATTACAGATGGTGTAACAAATGAAGTAAATTCAATGGAACATTTTGTCATAGAGTCCATGCTTGGAGTAATTGGAGTAAGAGCTTATGTTCCAAAGACAAGAGAGCTCGATGACTTTGCTATTCGATACAAGAAAAGGGTTCTGACGAACAACCCAAGGGCTTATCCTCCAGATTTGGACATTTATAGGCTATGGGCTTACGACGCTGCAATCGCACTAGCCATGGCAGCAGAAAAAGCAAGCCTAAGAAATCCTACATATCGAGATGCAAACATTTCCAGAAATTCTACAGAGCTTGAAGCTTTTGGAGTATCAGACGCTGGACCAAGGCTCATTCAGGCCGTATCAACTACCACATTCAAAGGCCTTGCTGGAGACTTCGAATTAGTTGATGGCCAACTCCAAGCACCTCCTTTTGAGATAATCAATATGGTTGGCCCTGGAGCTCGAGGCATAGGATATTGGACTGAAAAGAATGGAATCGTTGAAGAACTGAACTTCCCAAGTCCAAAGACGTCCGAATCCAAACTTGGGCCCATTATATGGCCAGGTGAAGCTTCATCTCCACCCAAGGGTTGGGTGATTCCGACGAATGGAAAGAAACTGAGAGTTGGAGTGCCTGTAAAGAATGGTTTCACTGAGTTCGTCCGTGTCACTTGGAATTCTGACAATTCGACAAAAGTGGAAGGATATTGCTTAGATGTTTTTGAAGCAGTGATGGCATCATTACCATTTGGTGTGCCATATGAATACATTCCGTTTGCAACACCTGACCATGACATGGCTGGAACTTACAATGATTTGGCATATCAAGTATTCCTTGGAGTAAGTGTTTTCAGTTTTCCTCTTTGCTGTTAAAATTCAACAACAGTTTTATCAACTTCGTGCATGATGCTGCAGTATGTCTTATATATATATATATATATATATATTGGGCCTAAATTGTAACTTTAGTCTTGGTGTCAATAATGGTCATGCAGAGATTACGATTTGCAAAACAAATTCCATTTTTGAAAATATAAAACTCTCGATTTCAGTTTTTTGGTAATTGGAAATTGAAAAACTTACGGGGAAAATTCACGTGTCCACATTCCTAGCTAAGCTCGCTGATGTCAACCAGTTTCGCTTATGTGAACATCGTCTAAAGTAAGTTTTTCTTTCCTGAACTTTTGTCGCAATTAAAATGGCAACTCATTTGGAGGATGTCAACATGAACGAAATTGGTCCCACATCGGGGGGTTTGGCCGGAAATGTGGACATGTGAATCTTTTTCAATTTTTCGGCAGCTAAAGGACTAAAATCGAGATTTTTTTTAAAATTGACATGATTGTTTTTTCAGGACCATTATTGACACTCCTACTGCTACATGACTAAAATTGCAATTTTGTTTATATATTCGCCATGTGAATGATTCTAACAGTAACCCTTTGTCTGGTCAAATATTTCACAGAACTTTGATGCTGTCGCTGGAGATGTGACAATTGTAGCAAACAGGTCAGAGTACGTAGACTTCACTCTGCCTTACACAGAGTCTGGTGTTGCAATGGTTGTACCAATTCAAGATGATAAGAGCAAAAATGCATGGGTATTTACGAAGCCACTGACTTGGGAACTGTGGTTGACAAGCTTTTTCTCATTTTTTTTCATTGGGCTTGTGGTTTGGATTCTTGAACATCAAAGAAATATCGATTTCCAAGGGACTTTTTGGTATCAAGTAGGCACGATGTTCTTGTTTGCCTTCTCAACCGTTGTCTTTGCTCACAGTAAGCCGATTATCATCTTTTAAATTAGAGTCCTTTTTTCACCGTTTAACATTTGAGCAAATTTATATTAGGAGTCAATCTTATGTAATGGATACATTACAAATCACGTAAATCTGATATTGAGAATCAAAACCTGCTTAAAATGAAAAATGATAATTACAAAACTGTCAATGAGGTTTAGCTTAATTACAAAAAAATCATGTCATCTTTTAAAATTACAAAATGTAACCCTGAGTATTATTACAAATACCCCTCGAGGTTTATTTTTGTTTTACAAATTGATCCCATCAATAGGGTGCATTTTGTAAAATAGAAACAAATGTCAAGGAGTATTTAAAATTTTGAAAAATAATTTAATTTTTCATAATTAGGCTAAACTTTAATGATATGGTACTTGTAATTATGTTTGTGACCATTTGACTTTGCTTGTTTCGACAGAGGAGAAGGTGCGAAGCAACTTGTCCAAGATTGTGCTGGTCGTATGGTTCTTGGTGGTACTTATAATAACCCAAAACTATACTGCCAGTCTTGCATCCATGTTAACAGTCCAAAAGTTGCAGCCAACGGTTACAGATGTCAATGTGCTTCTTAAAAACAAGGATTATGTGGGATACATGGAAGGATCATTCATACTTGGACTTCTTAAGAAAATGACGTTTGATGATTCACGACTTATACAGTACAAATCAATGGAGCAATTGGATGAACTTCTCTCCAAAGGAAGTGGAAATGGTGGAATATCTGCTGGTTTTCATGAGGTCCCATATATAAAGCTGTTCCTAAGCAAATACTGTCCGAATTACACCATGGTCGATGCCTTACATAAGGCTGATGGTTTCGGCTTTGTATGTGACTCCCTCCTTTCGCAGTATTTCCTTTTTGGGATAATTACAAAAGGGATAATTTCAGTTTTAGTACCTAAACTATACCATGTGTTCACTTTTATACCCTACTTTTTGACCATATCAATTGTGGTGCCCCATGTTTTACTTTCTAATCACTTTCGCTACATTGGTCAAATGTTCATCAATTTTGGTACCCCATTTAATCACTCCATATGTAACAAATAGTGATTAAAAAGTAACACATGGGGTACAAAAATTGTCATATGTTCGACAAAATATGGCGAAAGTGATTAAAGAGTAAAACACGATGTGCCAATATTGATATGACTGAAAGTGGGGTACTAAAAGTGAATTCGGCATAGTTTAGATACTAAAACTGAAAATATCCCATTACAAAAACCCACCCTTGGCATTTGGCCTAATTACACACACACACACAAAAAAATGCTTTTAAGTTACAGATACCTTGAAAGTATTACAAACACTCGCTTGAGGTTTGTTTTTTCTTAACAAATTGTAAAATAGAAATGAATATGAATAGGGTATTTATAATTTTGAAAAACAGTTGAGTTTTTTTTGTAATTAGATTAAACCTCAAGGGTATTTTTTATAGGTAACCCTTTTGTCGTCTATTTCTACAAAATAATTTCTATTTTCGTCGTCTAAACTGTCTTTATTCTACTTTGCAGGTCTTCCCAAAAGGGTCTCCTCTAGTACCTCATGTTTCAAGAGCAATCTTACAAGTGACCGAGGGTCCAAAGATGGTGGAGATTGAGAAGAAGTGGCTGGGTAACGACAACAAATGTCCAGACCCTGACAGCTTACGTTCGCCCCAAAGTCTTGGAATAGAAAGCTTCTGGGCACTCTTCGTAATCGTAGGATTATTTGGAGTTGGAGCCTTAGTAATCTACGTGATTAGATCATTCTTTTTTGAAAATGACAACAACGGTCATCAGGCGATAAACTGGGAGGGTGAGCTTGCTAATGGGATAGTAGAGTTAGTGAGAAGGTTGCACAACAACATTGATCAGGGGATAAACCATGCTAATCCGAACGCTAATCTGAATGCTAATCCGAACGGTAATCCGACGCAAACGAGTGAATAACGTCAACATGTGCAAAATGGATAGATTCACTGTCATTGGCGGCTTAATTAATGTTTTAACTTCAGGAAATGGAAAGGTTATGTTGAGAAAGAGTGTTGTCTTCTGCTAATTAGATATGGAGAAGGTACTTCTAACTTGTCTTTACTTCTTTTTTTACCCTTAATTCTCGTTTGGAAATGTTGTCTTCAGAGTTCATCACTACAGCATTGTACGGTTTTATTTTCAGTGAGGATTTCCATTTCAGTATTTTTAAGAGAAATATTTGATTCTGTACTAGTTTACGGGAGAAAAGTTTAATTGTATTTGTTTGAAGAGAAATTTGAGCACACAAGTAGGTGATAGAAATAAACTTATGTTTGTTTGTAGAGGTAATTTTAATTTGCCCCCAAACTATACGAGTTTTTTTATTTTGCCCACTTAACTTTGAATTTTTCTACTTCACCGTCTCGAACTTTGCAAATTGTTACACTTAGCCTATAATTTCCAAAAGAGATAATTACATTTTGCCCCAAACTATAGGCGTTTTTAAGTTTACCACCTAAACTTTCCCGAGTCGTACTTTTACCCCCTGAACTCGTGATTTTTGCACAATGCCATATTTTGCCATCTTTGGTGGCGGAATATTCAGAATATTCCGGCATGTGCCTTGCACGTGAGGGCAAAAATCGTCATTGTCTCAATTTTTTAAAAAAGTTGTTACATTTTACAACCTTAACTTTGTTTGACTTGCACTTTAACCCCCTAAACTTTGCGTTATTTCACTTTTCTATAAAAATTGTTTTTAAAAAAATCATATATTTATGCATTTATTTTATATCTTTTTTTTCCTAATTTTTTATCCACAAAAAATATATAATTACGTACTTTGGTTAAGTATATTATCAATAAAATTATACTATAAATTCTTTATATTAAACTTTCTTGTAAACACTTAGTTTATTTTCCCACCACTAGCTTGTAGCTCAAGTGGTATCACTAACCCTTTATAAGGGTGTTAACCAGAGTTCGAATCATGTATCTCTCAGTTTCTTCGGAATTTATCTCATCCCTCCAACCAGTAGTCCCAACTTATTAAAAAAAACTTAGTTTATTTTCCTTTTACTGTATTAGTTTTTACATTATAATTAAAAATATAAACTATCCTTTTCAATTTCTAGGTGAATAAAATTATAAATTTTCACCAAAGTCAATTTGAACATAATACGATGCATTTAATTTTCTTTTGATTGATTATTTCACCAAAGTCAATTTGAACAAGTATTACAAATTTAATGAATTTGATTATTTTTACATTTAAGTAGTTTATAAGATTTGTAGAAAATTAAATTAATTTTCATAATTTTTAATTATAAAATTAAAAGAATTTAATTGTGAAAGGAATATTCTTCAAGAAATTTAAATATAATACATTATAAAATAATGCAAATAATAAATTTATTTTATTACAAATCCTATACAATACTTAAATGTAAAAATGACCAAATTCATTAAATTTGTAATACTTTTATCTTTTAATAATTGCATTTACAAAAGAAAGTTAAATGCATTGTATTATGTTCAAATTAACTTTGAATATTATAATTCTATTCACCTAAAAAATGAAAAGGATAATTTATATTTTTAATTATAATACAAAAATTAACTTAGTAAGAGGAAAATAAACTATGATTTTACAAGAAAGTTTAAAATGAAGAATTTAGTGTAATTTTGTTGATAATATATTTAACCGAAGTAATTATTTATTTTTTGTGGATAAAGAATTTGAAGAAAAAAAAGAAAAAAAATGATGTATAAATATATAACTTGTTTTAATTTTTATGTGGCAAAATAAAATAATGCAAAGTTTTGGGGTGTAAAGTACAAGTCAAACATAGTTCAGGTGGCAAAATGTAACAACTTTGGGACAACGATGATTTTGCCCTTATGTGAAGGAATATTCTTGGAATATTCTGTCGGCGGTGGCCAATATATGGCGTCGTGCAAAAAATCCTGGAGTTAAGGGGGTAAAATGCAACTCGAAAAAGTATAGGTGGTAAACTCCAAAAACGCCTATAGTTTGGGGGGCAAAATGTAATTATTTCTTTCCAAAATTACCCCTTAGACTTTATGGTTATTTAATTTTGTGATATCTGAAAATGGTGTCATAGCCTTGATTTATTGAAGAAATTTACTGTTATTCAATAATATTTGTATATTGACTAAAGATGGGGAGATTTTGAGAGAAATTTGATCCAAATAATTTTTCGAGATGTAATTGCTATAGACAATCTACTAATAGTGAGGGGTAAATTTGGAAATTATAGGTTAAGTGTAATAATTTTCAAAGTTCAGAGGGTAAAGTAGAATAATTTAAAGTTAAGTGGGCAAAGTTGAAAAACACGTATAGTTTGGGGGGAAAATTAAAATTACCTCTTGCTTGTATTTTATGGTACTATTTTCAAAATTTAATGTATAAAATAATTTTTAAAATTATAATGTATGTTTTAATTTATTCCAAAGTATTTTTCTTTTGGAAATTAGATAAAGGAAACGGTAGCATATGAGTATAAACTAATAATATTTTATTTTCAATTTGTCTATAATATATTAATTTAGTCAATAACATGTATACATATGCATATTATCAAATGTTCTTTTTGTATATCTACGTATGATAATAATATTTAATCATAATAAGATAACCATAATAAAATAATGTATCGTTTTATATATTGATTATGTCAGGCAAAAGGGATAATTTCAGAACTACTACCCAAAGTTAACCTACTTTTTTGCTTTTAGTATCCTATGTTCCCAACTCATCAAATATAGTCCCAAAGAGGTGGTCCGATCTGGCGGAAGACGAAGAGCAAGATGAAGAAGAACAAGACAAATCAGAAGCTTTAAAGACCAAGTTAGTCGTCTCTTCAACTACTCCGTTTGTCATTCACTCACGTACTTCCTCAGAAGCTATGAAGAATATGGACATTGTAGCTCGAGGATGTTGGGCCGACATTCCACAAGATACATCAGACCATCAAGATGATACTCGAGCACGTGCAAAAACAACAAATGACAATATCACTCGAAAATCCTTGAGACAAAAACGCCCTTCACTCAATTTGGTTTGTTAAGTTATTTTTGTGGTTTTTTCTTGAATTTTTGCATTGTTTTTCCTTTGCTACATGATCGGCTTGTGATCAGGATTTTTTTCTTCTTTTTATATATTTTCATTTATTTAAAAAAAAATCATCAAATATAGTACCCGACATTACACTTTTACATCAACGTCACTACTGGCCGTTAGTTGACCGTCAACTATGATCGGAAAACCTATTATAACAGGTAAACATAGGTGAAAAAGCCTGTAATTTCCTCTCTTTTTTTCCTTATTTTCACTTTTGTCTTTATTTCTAAAGTCTCAAATCCTCAAGAAGGTGTGAATTATTGAGAATAATATAAATTATATTTTTAATTTGTAATTAATATATTAAATTATAATAATACTTTTGATTAATATAATAAAGAAATATATCAAATATAGGGAGAAAATCAAAATTAATTACTACAGGGGTTGGGATTTATGTTCTTAGTTTTTTTTTTTCCTAGAAAATATATGTTCTTAGTTAAAGGTTAGTAATTAATATAAAAGAAGCCCTTTGTATAACAAAACTAAAGTTATAAATTCAATTTGGAATAAAATTTTAATGTTTCATCCAGATTTTTTAGAAATAAAATTTTGATGTTGCATCCAGTTTTTTTTTTTTTTTTTTTTTTTTTTTTTTTTTTTTTGGTATTGGTACTAAATTGCGTGAAACTTCAATGATTAAAAGAGAGAATTGATGGAAAATAAAAAAATAATCAGTGAAAATTGAACAACCCAAAATAAAATTGTGGAAACTAAAATAAAAAATAAGAAATTGTATGTTCACACATTCTTTGATGGGCATCACACCTCCTGACTATTGTTTTTTAAATTTAATTTTTGAAAATTAATTTGAATTGATCTCTAAGTTTGATATATTACATAATTATAATAATTAAATATATTAATATAATTTAATATATTAATCATGAATTAAAAATACAAATTATATTATTCTCAATAAATCACTCATTCTTCGTTGGGTATCACACCTTCCTGACTATTGTTTTTTAAATTTAATTTTTGAAAATTAATTTGAATTGATCTCTAAGTTTGATATATTACATAATTATAATAATTAAATATATTAATATAATTTAATATATTAATCATGAATTAAAAATACAAATTATATTATTCTCAATAAATCACTCATTCTTCGTTGGGTATCACACCTTCATGCTATTGTTTTTTTTAGTTTAATTTTTGAAATATTTATTATTTTCTCGCTATTTGATATATTGCATAATTATATTAATCAAAAGCATTACTATAATTTAATATATTAATTGCAAATTAAAAATATAATTTAGATTATTTTTAATAATTCACACCTTCTTGAGGATTTGAGGCTTTAGAAATGAAGACAAAATTAAAAATGAGGTAAAAAAAAAAGGAAATTAACAGCTTTTTTACCAATGTTTACCTATTATAATAGGTTTTTGGTCATAGTTAACTTTTAAAAAATTGCACATTTGGTCATATTTTTCAATTTTGCGGATATCATATTCCTAAAATGACGACATGGCAAAATTAACATTTATGTGGATTAAAAGTGGGGTATTTAGATGTAAATTATGAATGTTGTGGCTTAATTGGTATAAATGATTTATATTTTCTTATTTAACCATACCATATGTAATAAATGGGAGGGTAAATTGATAATATATATTCTATTTAGGCACAAAAAATGAAAAATGAACTCAAATGAAGAAATACTTGTACTTATACCATCTACATGTACATACACACACGTATATATAATATACTAATAGGAATAGGATCAAATGAGACCACATAATTAGAGTGAGACAGGTGGACTAATCCTAGCCACAAATCTCAAATTTTAGATGGTTGAGATTTTTCCAATTTAATAATCATTTTAGATTTATTTTAAAGCTGAAAAGGACAGGTTGGTCATTTTCTTATTAGTAGTTTTCATCCCCAATTGGTCTCCCCCAAATCCCGTTCATCTCACCCACAATGGCTTTCTCTCTCTGTTCCCCCAAATTTTTCCTCCTCCTTCTTCTCCTCTCCTCAGTCCCCATAGCTTACATCATTCATTCCGAAACCTTCGAGCGTGCCACACACGTGTACGCCTACCACAGCAACAGATGGCTCCGGGAGTGCACCAAGTGGGACAATCTCAAGCGTCGGTTCCTCGTCTCTTTCTTCGAGGGCGGGTTTGGGGAGGTCCCGTTGCAGGAGGACCAAGGTAGCGGCGTGGTTTTGGAGGAGATTCAGGTTGTCGGTAATGTTGGCTTCGGGAAGAATTCATCGCTAGGGTTCGTCGTTAATGATGTCCCAAGTAGTGAGCAATTCTTATTTACAAAATATTTCTGTGCGAGAAACTTCAAGCAAGCTAGGGAAGAGAAGCAAGGACATCATAACCTGGTTATCAAACCAACATATATGCTCATCTGTTGTCAAACTCGTATGTCTACAATCTTAAGACGAAATGTAAGGTTGTAAAATCCGGTGCATTAACGCTGGAATAATCGCATGTATTTTTTCGGTGATGGTGGTTAAGCTTTTGTTAATGTAGGTTCTATTTTTTTTCTAGTCGAAGAAGATGAATTTATATGTTTGATGTATATTTATATTTTAGTATAGATTACTGTATACTTATATATTTTTCGATGTATACTTATATGTGTTTTGCTATATAAGTAGTTAATTTTTTATGTATGTATTTATATTGCTTTATACTTATATGTGTTTTGCTGTATACCTATTTTTGTTGAAAAAAGTATGAGAGTTTTGTTGTATACTTATATGTGTTTTGATGCTTATTTATTTAATTTTTACCGTATGTTTTTTTATATATTCTGCACTAACACTTTATTTTTGATTTTTGTGTCGATCGGAGTTTTGTTAATTATGGCTAAAAGAGATAGAAAAAGTGGACAACGATCGAGGGCGCATGTATACATACCGATTTTATTGTATAGTTAGGCATAGTTTACTGTATAGATAGTCTGATTTTATTGTATAGTTAGACATAGTTTACTATATAGATAGTCTGATTTTATTTGTATAGTTAGACATAGTTTACTGTATACTTAGCCTGATTTTATTGTATATGTAGACATAGTTAACTGTACAATAATTTAGTTAATTGATTTGTTTCGATTAGTTGTTGATATTTTTAATTACTGTTATTTGGTATACCGTAATAAACCGTAATTATTAGTCTGCCCGAAATAATCTTATTAATTGATTCTTTAATTCACGGTCCTCACATATTTTTGTTTGACCATTTTAATATACAGTAAAATTATGTTAAACATACAGCAAAATAGTGTTAAGTATACAGCAAATCATGGACAAATATACAGCACAATAATGAACGTGATTTCTCTCTCTCTATAATTGATTTACTTAATCCACGGTCCCCCACATGGTAATGAGCGTGATTCTCTATTAATCGATTCTTTAATTCATGGTCCCCCACATGTTTTTGTTTGACCCATTTTTAATATGCAGTAAAATTATGTTAAACATACATTAAAATAGTGTTAAGTATACATCAAATATATGATAAATGTACAACATACTGAATGACAGAGCACATGCGTGATTTTCTCTCTCCAGCGTGATTTCTCGCGATTTTCTCTCTCCCCACGTGATTTTCTCTCCTCCTAATAATCGATTCCATATTTGGATGGTCCCCCACATGTTTGTTTTGACAATTATACCCTTATTTTGCCTTAATTAAAGGTTTAATGTAATTTTAATCCATATTTATCTTAGCCAAAGATATAGATAAGGGAGGGTTGAGATGAGTCCACATTGTCTCACTATAATATGTGGTATCATTGTAACCTCCCCTATACTAATATATATAATACATAATATAAATTATTTTATATGTTTTTTTACTGTTTGTTTGGTGGAGGACGAGGGACTGGCGGGATGGGTTTCCTCAATTGTTTATTTTTTCTTATTATTCATTTAAGTATACATGATTTAATTATTTTCAAATTATATTCTATTTTGTTCAAAAAAGAAATATAAATTTAAATAAATATTATAATTTTAAGTAATATTTTTCAAATTTACTAAAACACTAATAATATATATGATGCAAACTATTTTATTTTATCACTACTAATTTAAATACCTTTTGTTTTCTTAAGTATGAAATTCTTAGTATTATTTTTTAATTTTTTTTATAATTTTTATAAATAAAATTTATTTTTTTTAAAATTTGTAAACTATTTTATTTTATTATTCAATTCCAAAGTTTATGTTACGTATGTTGATAAGTAAGCACCACATCACCAAATTATATCCACACAAGCATTAATTTTGTCATTCAAAGATTCCAGAATAAGATATCCCTAAATTTGAGAAATATGACCAAATGTGCAACTTTGTAAACATTAATGGTTGTCAAACGCTACCCTTAAACTATAGAGGACTGAAAGTGTATTTGGATCCACTTAAAGGAACAAAACTACAATTTTGCCCCTTATGCCATATATGTTATCACAAATAAGATTAATTAATGCGTGTTTGCAATATTCTTCCATATTTTATAATTATTTATAAGATGTTTAATTGAACTCTTCTTATCTTGATATCTTATATATTATATTTTCGATTTTGATAACAATTATCAACTTGCACCACAAAAAAAATCAATTTACCTACAAAATATAAAATTATTTGTAAATACCTACAATATTTCTATCGGTAAATTTAAAAAATATCGGTAATCTGTCGGTATAATATTGGAAAAAATAATATTTTTTATTTTATAGGCATTTTGTAGGTACCTGCAAAATTTAGTTACAAAATTATTTATGCCGGTAAATTTTGTGTCTAAACTGGATGTTTCTTGTAGTGAATTCATTAATAATTTATGGGATAGTTACAAAAAAAAAAAAAAACTAAGGTTTGGACTAATTACAAAAAAAGCCTAGAGATGTTTAAAATTACAAAAAACCCCCTCAAGTTTAATTATGTGGAAAAAATTAAGGGATAACTATAATATTTCTAAAAATACCAGGGAATTTTTGAAACATTTTTGCTTATGACTGGGAAAATATAAGACGAAATCAAACCTCAAGGCCTTTTTTATAATTTTTAAAAATTTATGGGTTTTTTTTGTAATTATCCCAAAATTACAAAAAAAAATAACAATCTTCTTTGTAAAAATGATACTTCGAGAAGTAATAAACACTACAACATAGGTGACATAAGGTAACACCCAAACAATATTATCTAATAGCCATTTAGATATTATTATAGAGAATATGTAACACCTTTTTATGGTGGTGCACTTGCTCGTGCTACCTCTAGCCTAATGCAATGTTTTTAAACCCAGACTGGACATCGAACCGGACTAATAATTGGGTCACTGGGTCACTGGTTTAACAGGTTGAACCATTTTTAAAACCGGTTGACCCGTATGCATATACAAAAACACATATATATACATATACATATAAATAAAATACAAGTACAAAGGTATTGAAACTAACAAAGGCAAATAGAAAGATACAAAACTAAATTGACAAACTGCATATCCAAATAAATAAATCTAACATAAGTAGAAGTTATTTATATATGTTTAATAAACATAAGTTTAATAAATAAAATCAAATTAAATGTCCAGAAAGAAGCAACAAACTAAAACAATTGAAATACTATACTAAAAGAATCTAAATCAATTCCAAATGTCATCTTTCTCCATGTTATCACCATCATTACCACCAACACTAGTTCGATGACCAAAGCATTCTAGTTCAACATCATTCATTGCCGCAATATCTTCTTCTATATCTAAAATAAAATATTAAGAAGCAATCATATCAAATAATACTAGAAATAAAATTATAGAAAAAGTAATAATTTAAACAAACCTATCGAAGGATTGGTGCTTGACTCTTCCTTGCATCTTGGTGATTCCTCCTCAAGCATATTTTCCAACTCATCACAATCAAGTTCACTATCAAGTGTTTCTTCCATTACCCAAAACTCTATCTTGTCAATACATTCATAATCGTCAGGATCATAGGGCCTCTTGCTATTTTTAAACCTATAGTAATCCCAAATGTGGAGATAAAGAGTGCATAAAATAAAATAAAGTAGCATTAAGTGCACAAAAAAAGTTCTTTATGTAATACTAAATAATTTTATACCTGTTTTGCAACCGTAAGTTATAATGCACATAAACCAAATCATTCAACCTTTGACGCTCCGATCTATTTCTCTTCTTCGTGTGCATGCGTTCAAATACACTCCAATTACGTTCACATCCAGAAGAAGTTGTTCGACTCAATATTTTAATTGCTAATTTTTGTAAGTTTGGAGCATCAGTGCCAAACAATTTCCACCAATCATCTAGCAAGATAATACCATGAAAAATAAGAGGAAAAAACATATAAAATATTCAAATTAGAAGCAAAATAGTAAATACAAACTATCATAAATTTAATGTTACCTGGACTGCTTGATCTAGCAATTGTCAAAGCGGTTGGTCTTGAAAAGCTCTTTTACCTATCTCGAAAGAGGGATATCTCATCATATATTTTTGAATTTCCAACAATCCACCCATGATCTCTGGCTTATTACAAAATGATCCTTTGTCATATTGGAAAGCAGGATTCAGATAATATGCTGCAGCATGTAGACTTTTTCGCAACATCCTATCCCATCTCTGATCAATAATATCAATATATGGTTGATATAATCCTTTTTTATTTCTAAATAACTCTTTAACGCCCTTCCTTATCATATACATGCCTTCATACACATAACCCATGGCCGGCTTCTCATCAGAATCACAAATACGCAACAAACGTAAAAGTGGAGCACCAATTCTCACAGTGATGGTACAATTATTCCAAAATCTTTCATCTAAAATAATCAATTTAACTTGCTTTGCAACATCCCTTTTTAAAATCTTTTGAAATCTTGAGATGTTACCATGGCTTGCAAGTCTTCTTTATGGTCATTCAAGCTTTTCAATGCAATAAAAGTAGTTGCAAAGGGAGTATCTCCAGGACGAAGAATTTCCCTCCAATTTTCTCTTTTCCTCGGCCAATTGAGAGGCCATTTGTTATTATATACAAAGCATGTAACTCTAGATGCAAGAATAGCCAAATCACTAACATGTGGCAACTCACCAATATCTTTCATGATCAAATTAATGCAGTGAGCTGCACAAGGTGACCAAGTAATAGATGGATATCTATCACATAATAAATGTCCAGCTGCTTTATAATTACTTGCATTATCAGTGACCATTTGAACCACATTATTTACACCAACTATCTCCACAATTTTGGCAAATAAATTACAGAGATTTTCGGCATTTGTCTCAAATCCAGATGCATCAACAAACTTGATTAAGGAGATTCCACTAGGACAATAAACCAAAAAATTAATCAATGCTCTCTGTCTGGAATCTTTCCACCTATCACCTATAATGGTACAACCGGTTTCTATTCATTTACTCCTTAAAGAATCAACAATCAATTCAACCTGTTTTTTGGCATCCTTTAATAATGTAACTCACAGTGCATGATAGCTAGGTCCATTATAACCATGACCCATAGATGCAACTTTACTCATGGCAATTTGGAAAAATGGAGAATTGCAAGCATTTAAAGGTATACATGCATCATAGAACCACATTGCAAGTGCTAAATCAGTGTCATGCCATTTTTCTCTACTTTGTAAAGAAGCCTTTATAGAAGGTTGAGAGGGATCGAGAATACCATGTTTAAAATAAGTATGCAATCCAGTTGTGGCTTTCCTCTTTCCCAAGGATGCAAGTTGGTCAATCTTGTGGACTTCTCTTTGGGTTGATTTTCCTTGAGTTGGTTGATGGGTGATCTCTTGGATGTCATCATTATCGTGCAACTCGTGTACTTTATTAATTTCAAGAACTCCTCGTCTTTCTTTTGCCTTTTCAATATTCTCCTTTAAAGATCCTTGAATCATAAACTGGACATCATGAGGAACTTTCTTACGAGATACGACATTTCCTTTTGCTCCAGCAAGATGTTGTTTTAACCTATTAATACCCCCACATCTAAAAGAAGCGTGACAAAATCCACATGTCAATATCTTTTTTCCTTCAGTATTTTTCGCCTCAATTATATATCTCCATGCTATATCTCTTTTTTGCCGTGGATTATTTTCAGATAATTGCCCTTGACCTTCAACAGATTGAGATTCAAAAGGTGTCGATTGAGAGCCTGTAGCCTCCATTATACTACAAAAGGAATAAAAAAAGAATATAGTATATTATATGTCCATGGATAAGAAGCTTGACATAAAAAATGATAATTTAAGCATAATATATCCATGTGATCATTTTTTTCGATAATCTTTATTTGCCAAAATCATTAAATGGCGATTTTGTGGTTCATAAAGTTTAAAAATTAAAATCAGTTTATATAGTAAATGAACATTGTAGTCATACTTGATGTCTTGATCATGCATATACAATATATTGATTATAACTATCTAAAAAAAATTCTTTAAACGTCATCTTTTTCTTTAAAATTATTTTTTCATTTTTTATAATTCTTTTCTAACTATCAATGAGGATTTAATTTTCTTTTCTCCATACCTGTACCAAATATATGTAAAAGTTATTGTAGTCATAGTATTTCAGTTTAAGCACCAAATATATATATATATATATTATATGTATGTATACAAATTGTTTATGTAATATATATATATATATATATATATATATATATATAATCGTGTTCACTCTTTTTTTTTTTTGCCTCAAAAGTTCGATCAAAGATACAAATACAAAATCAAAATTCAAAAGTTTGTAATGATAAATGTATGCAATATAATACAAGTAGGAGAAGAAAGTGTTATAACTTATACATAAACAAAACTTACTTGGTCCTTGGAGAAACAAAAATAGAAGCCTCGGGAAGCGGAAGGAAGATTAATGGACGTTGAAGCGGAAGCGTTTAAAACCCGTAAAGCAAAAGCGTAAACGTAGTGCTAATTGCAAAGTGAAATCGTGAAAGAATTAAGGAGAAGACTAAGATTTAGTTTTCCTTATTTTTAGTAGGGATGGCAAAATCCCCGGGGAACCATCCCGTTGGTACCGAATAAATTGGGACGGGAATCCCGATTAATTCGGGGATGGGAGCTTGAGGATGGGGATTCCCCGCTTTTCGAAAAGGGGATGGGACGGGGATGGTATTTATATTCCCCGTCCCATCCCCGTCCCCCTTCACCGATATATATATATATGCATATATATTATTAATATTAATTATGTTTATATTTTTTATTTTATTAAATTATAAAATTAAACCCTAAAAATTATGTGTTTTATACTATATGATTTTTAATTTTTAAAATTACAAAATTTTGTATTTCGAAAATTGTTGTATTTAACTCAATTTATTAAAGTATTTTATATTGTGGAGTTATTATAAGATTAGCTAGTGATTCATGATATTTTATCTATTTTAATTATTAACTATTTTAAGTAGAAAAAATATTTTCTTTTATTAAAAAATACAAAACGGAGACCCCGAATCCCCGCGGGAACCCCGTTCCCGAACGGGAATTTCATCCCCATCCCGTGCGGATGCCCAAAATGGGGAATGGTACGGAGATGATATTTGAAATGGGATTCGGGGACGGGGATGGTATCCCTATTTTTGAGACTCCTCATTGAATCAATTACCTTATTTTTTCCCCTTCTTTTTGATTTTTTCCTTCAAAAATCTGGAAAGAGAAGAAATAAATTGACCCGGGTCAAAAATAGGTTCCGGTTCCCGGTTTTCCTCCAGTTTTTACCGGGTCAAGCTGGGTCACTTGTGATCCGGGCTGAATATATAACCGAACCGGTCTGGGGATCGGTTCCCAGTTAAACCGGCTGGACCGGTCCGATTTTAAAAACATTGGTCTAATGTATAACTTCTAATAGCTTTTAGTGACACTTTTTTTAAGTGTTACATTAAGTTTTGTATTTGTATCACTTTGAAGAAACACTTCTGAAGTGTTACATATGAATCTTATGTAACCCTTTTTAGTAGCACTTTTTCTATTTGTAACACTTTGAAAAAATTACTACTAGAGTGTTACATACGAAGCTCATGTAGCACTTTGTCTTTTTTTGCCCCCAAGGAGCTTCAAACCCAGGACATGTTATGTGTGGAGGTGGCAATTTGTCACTGAGCTAAGTTAATTCTTATTACAATTTATGCATATATATATATATATATATATATTTAAATTATATCATATTATGTATTATATACTTTATTTATTAAAGATTAATATTATATAATAAAAATTATAGTATAAAAAATATATAAAATAAAACTATCGACTAATTAAATTTTCATTGGTAAAATAAAAAAAATCTAAAAATACGAATCTAATTTACCAAAAGATTGAAAAATTATAAGAGTAAAAAACAACATTAATAAATAAATAAGGAAAAAGTAATTTACCAACCGAAACAATTCGTAGGCAATTACCAACAACATCAATTTTTGTTGGTAAGTATTTTCTAAAAAGTAAATAAAATATAAAAAAAGGTTACCGATGAAATTGGTTACCATCAGAAAAATTAAAAAAAGATTAATAATAATAATAAAATATTTACCTATGGATTTTTCGTCGGTATTACTACGAAATTAATTGCCTCCGTAAAATTTTTATAAAAAAAAAACTTAAAAAAAAAGAAAACAAAAATTAAATAAAAAATGGAGTACATAATGTTATGTTGAGTGACTTCTTAGTCTGATTTAGTCTTCACCTATTTTGTGATATCAATTAATGAAATAAATCATTGGTATTATTTAATGAAAACGATATAATTTTGTGTTACCAAAATATAACCAAAAAAGTGTTACAATTAATAAAATATAGTGTTACCCAGAGTGTTGTTTAATTAAATGTTACCTATTTGTATTACAAAATAAATAACAAAAACAAGAACTTAAAGGTGTTACTTGTTTAAACTCGTATATAAGCGTTACATATTAATAAAGTGTTGCAAAAGTGTTACATAAATATTGCAATATAAAAAGTATTATAAACACGTGTTACATAATGTGCCTTATGTAAAAAGTTCTACAATTTTGTGTTATATTATGCCATTTATGTTGTAGTAAAAAATGTTTGATTGTAAATTTATGGGTAAAATTCAAGTAATCCCCTTGTACTATTGGTTTTGTATCAATTACCACTTCTACTATGAAAACCTTCAAAGACACCCTTAAATCTATAAAAGTTATATTGACCGACAAAAATGCCTTTAATTCAAATAAAACAATAAATTTGATTTGGATACTCTATAATAAACTATAAATATTTTGTCCATCTATAATTAAATATCGATTAGTTTGATTCTAATTTTTGTTCAAAACTAATTTTATAAATAAAAATAATCTTATATATAACTTAAAATAAATAAATTTAAAAGTAACTCTAATACTATAGAGAAGTCACATTTTTAATATTATAGCGAAGTCACATTAAAGAATACAACTTTAATAAATTTTGAATCAAATTAATAGATATTGTTTAACAATACATATATTTTTATTATGTATGGTGCACGTACGTAACTGAAATAAGTTGATGATATTGCAATTTGTAATTATTTAGTATCTGGGAAAGACAAATTAATATTATATAATAAATAAGAAAATATTGTAAAATATTAATACAATTATGAATTGAGTGAAGAAGTGCTAAAAAATAATAATCTAAAAGATGTTTTCTAAATGTGTTTTATATTTATTAATATTATATATATTTGTTTCGAATTTAATTAATATTGTTGTTAAATATAAATTATAATCAATTATTAATACTTAGTTGTCAGAAAGTATTATAAGATTTTTTTGTTTAATATTTTAAAATATTTGTTTTGTTCATAAATAAATTTGTGTATTGGTTAATATCTTGTACATATATCACATCTTATATAATATAAATATTTAAGAATGTCAATTAATATATGAACTTTAATAATATATGTTACTTTTTAAAGTAATATATACACATATAATGATAATAATACCTTTTGCTAGTTTATTCATTTTATATTTAACTATTGGTTTAGCAATTTACTAAAAATAGAATTAATTAATATCTCAAATCAAATTAATTGTAATTTAATTGCAGGGGAGATAAAATATGCAATTAAATATTTTAAACATATATCTTTATTAGTTTAGTGAGGTATTTGAAGGTTTTGATAGTTGAAGTGGGTATTTGATACAAAACCAATTATACAAGGGAGTAAAGTGAATTTTACCCTAAATTTATTAAAAACAGAATTCATTTTTCATCCAGTCATGTCGATATATATATATATATATATATACATACAAGGCGTCTTGCGTGCGTACGGACAGGTAGTGGGAGGGGGGCCCTGTCCCCCCCCCCCCAACATTTTCAAAAATCTTACTTATATATATATATATATAATATATATATATATATATGTTATTTTTGAACTCAATTATTTTTTGTTTAGTGGGCTTAAATTTGATGATACAAAATTTAATTGATCCATTACATTTGTTTTTAAAGTTTATGGGCCTACAACCCACCACTTCAATCCCAAATTTCAACTCACTAGTATTGAAAACTATAGTAGAAAATTATCTCACTAATGAGAGTGCCCCCTTCCACCCATGTGGAGTCTTCTTTCAAAACATTCCTTCCAATTATTCCCTCTGAATTAATGTTTTATGGTTTTTAAGCTTACTCATTATGTCTGATCTAATTAATCCCGTTTTTTGTCCTCTGCGGCTTTGAATTTTGTTCTTGACAGAGATGGGGTTTTCTTCTTTTTTGTTTTCTTTTTGTTTTTTTCCTTATGTCTATTAGGGTTTCTTCTTCCTTAACTATCGCCGTCATTCTCTCTCCTTTTTTCTTTTTTGCTGGTTTATTTTTTATTTTTTATTTCTTTTAATTTTTCCTTTCGTGCTCCTGCTCTTGTTAGGCATCTGTTTGGTCTGGTTTTTCTTCTTCTTTTTATCCGCTTTGTAATTTTTTGGTTTTTCTCTTGATTTGTTGCTCTTTCAGGTCAGTCGAGCCTACTTCATTGAGTCTGGTGTGGAGATTGGAAATACCTTTTTGGATGGAATCAGAAATCTTTAGCAGATTTTCACGCTTTAAGCTGGGGGAAGAAGAGATTCGAGGGGTCCAATTAGTAGAGACGGATGTTGTTTGAAGTACTAAAGAATGCCGTAATAGTTTATTTGCTAGGGTTTTTGGATCAAAGAAAGCAAACTTTACGGGTCTTAAAACTACCATGGGGACAGCCTGGCCTATTACTAACTCTTTTGGGATGAAGGAGCTTGGTCACAATACCTTCCAGTTCACCTTCAAATCTGGGGAGGACAAGGATAAGGTGTTTAACAGTGGGCCTTGGTCCTTTGATGGTCAATATATTTTACTCAATGAATGGTCGGAGGATGTTCTTGAGAGTGTTAATCCGAGCAACAAAGTGAACTTATGGATTCAAATATGGAATTTACCTCTGGAGTGGATGGCTATGGAAACGGGCCTTAAAATAGGCAAGCTGTTTGAGAAAGTTGGTGACGTTATTATACCGGATTCAGGTAGCAATAAGGGTCGTTTCATTAAGATTTTGGCAACTGTTAATCTGGACAAACCTTTGCTGAGAGGAACTCATATCTCCTTGGGTCAAAAATCCATCTGGGTCGAATTTAAGTATGAAAATCTCCTCAGTTTTTGTTTTTATTGCGGACATGTTGGTCACATGGAGAGATTGTGCTTGACGAGGAAAAGGGATTTTTCTACAAAAAATTTACAAAGTGAACAATATGGAGAATGGCTTCGTGCAGGCGATTCCGGAGTAAGGAATAATAGAGGGAGACCAAGTCCGGGTGATAATAATAGAGGTGCTGCGAATAAAACTGTAGTCTCTACATTAAACCCAGGAGACAAATCTGGTTCAAGCGAACAACCACAAACAGAAATGGGTACGAAGAAGAGTATGGTAAAATCATTTGGGATGGAGATAACCGAACGAGTGCAAGTGACTGATAACAAATTCATCGGGATATCATCTCAAGCTGGTCCGGATAATGCAGAGAATGCGATGGGATATGATAGATCCATGGTCAGTAATAAGGTGAAGGATATAGGAAATTGTGGTCTGACGACGGTTGAACATCAGCATATGGACATTGGTGAAGTGAGCGGCTCGACTGTGGTGTTGTCGAATTGTATAAATCCAGGGACAGACATCAGCGTCACTCATAAGGGGTCACAACGAATTCCCTTGCAGAATATTTCTAATTATATTTCAGAAACTGGAACATCAGAAGCTGGTCGAAAAAGGGGAAGGAAAAAAACTGGCATTCAGATGAGGATTGATAAGGAGAATGACGACCAACTTGTAGATATGGGATTTAATAACCAAATTCAATGTGGGGGAAAAGGAGCATTGTCTTAGTGGATGAGTTGGATGATACTCTCTCTAAAAGCAACAAAAAAGCCAAATTGGAATCTTACATCTCTTTCGCAAATCCAGAGGTTGCGGGTGCCGACCTAGAATGGCCCCTCGGTGATCAATGAGAGTTGGGATGTGGAATTGTAGAGGTTTGGGAGGACCCTCTACAATTACCCAGTTGAAGGAAGCTCTCAGAGCCCACCTTCCAAAGTTACTTTTTCTAAGTGAGACTAAACAAAAGAAAAAATTTGTTGATACAGTGTGTAAAAAAATTAAACAGGTTCATAATTGGTTTTGTATTGACCCAGAAGGTAGAAGTGGTGGTCTGTTTGTTTGTTGGTCTAAGAATATTCAGGTGACGAGCATGGTGTGTTCGAATTTTTGTATGGAGATTGAGTTCACAATGAATGGATGTAATGAGCATATGTGGGCTATTTTCGTTTATCATAGCCCTGACGATCATATTAGATTCAAACAGTGGGAGTACCTAGTTGATAGAAAAACCCAATGGGGGGATTATTGGTTTTTGGGTGGGGATTTCAATGATATTCTTGAGCAAGAGGATAAAAGGGGGGGCCGGATTAGATCAAATGGTAGTATGGAAAGATTTCGTAATTTTGTGAAGCTGATGGGCATGGGGGAGATTAGGTGGTCGGGTTACAATTGCACTTGGGCGAATAATAGAATCGGGGAAGGTTTCGTGGAGGAAAAATTGGATAGGATTTTTGGGTCTCCGGATTGGTTACTTAAATTTCCGGATGCTAGAGTAGAGAATATTGAGAGAGTGTCTTCGGATCATAATCTTCTTCTTCTCAAAACGAACCATGATCAAATATTCCGGAAAAAAAGATTCGTTTTTGATGTTAGATGGACCAAGAAAGAGGGCGTGGATTCGGTTGTGAGTCAGGCATGGCCATCGGTTGTGACGGGTACCCCGATGTTTCAGCTTCAGAGCAAGATTAAGAATTGTAGAGTTGCATTTCTTAAATGGGCGAACAATGCTTTTTCTAGTGCGGCTAAAATGATCAATTTTTGTAAAATGAAAATGACTAGTATGAAGAGATCATTGCATACAGGAACCTGGAGGGACTGGAGTACTTATAAAAATATGCTTCATACTGCTTATAAGGATGAGGAACTCTTTTGGCGACAAAAGGCAAGGAACCAATGGCTTCGGGAAGGTGATAATAATACGAAGTTCTTTCATGCTTGTACCTCACATAGAAGAAATATTAACAGAATCGAGAAGTTGGTGAAGGATAATGGAGACATTTGTTCAGAGAATGATGAGATTGCGAAAGAAATTTCGGATTTTTATGCTTCCCTTTTTACAACTTCTGCCCCCCCTCGGGATGATTTCATTCTTCAGGGAGTTCCATCCTCCATTACAGACTCAATGAATATGGTTTTGACTAGACAAGTGGATGATCAGGAAATCAAGAGGGCACTATTTGAATTACATCCGGATAAAGCTCCAGGTATTGATGGTATGACTCCTACTTTTTTCCAACACTTTTGGCATATTATCGCTAATGATTTGTGTCTTGCTGTCAAAAGTTTTTTCTCTTCGTGTAGGATGCTCAAAAGTATTAACCACACTCTTATTACTCTCATTCCTAAGATTTCGAATCCTACATCAATCTCTCACTATCGCCCTATCAGTCTCTGTTCGGTTGTCTACAAAATCATTGCCAAAATTTTAGCCAATAGAATGAAGCCGTTTCTGAATAAATGTATTTGCCTTAGTCAATCTGCATTCATTCCCGGTCGTCAAATTATTGATAATGTCATTATTGCCAACGAATGTATTCATTACATTAATAGGCATAGGAATGGGAAACGATGTTTCATGGCTTTAAAATTGGATATGGCGAAAGCCTATGATAGAGTTGAGTGGAGTTTTCTTGCCTTGATTATGCACAAAATGGGGTTTCACCCTAAATTTGTTCGTTGGATTGTTACATGCATTTCTACTCTAGTTTTTTCCTTCAATTTACAAGGTCAACCGTATGGTTTTGTTACCCCTTCAAGAGGCATTAGACAAGGTGATCCGCTTTCTCCGTATCTTTTTATTATCCTGTCTGAAGCCTTTTCTAACTTGATTTCACAAGCACAATCACACTCTCTCTTCCGTGGTCTTAAAATTGGCAAATTTTGCCCGACTATTACCCATTTATTCTTTGCGGATGATTCCTTGCTCTTTTGTGAAGCTTCAGAATACCAAGCTATCATTGTTAAAAAAATCATTGATTGGTATTGTAGGGCGTCAGGCCAAATGATTAATGTGGAGAAATCTTCTGTTTTCTTTAGTAAGAATACTCTCCCTAATATCAAAAACCAAATCTGCTCTATTTTCCAAGGTATTCAAACTGATCCAAATATTAAATATCTTGGCTTTCCAATGGTGATTGGTAGATCTAAAAAAGACACTTTCAATTTTGTGCTTGATATTGCTAATAAAAGAATTGGAAACTGGAAAAATCAATTTCTTAATCCGGCAGGAAAAAAAGTGCTTCTCAAGGCAGTTTTTTCTTCCTTACCGGTGTATATCATGTCGTGTTTTCAATTACCAGCGAGTGTGTGCCAGGATCTTTGTAAAATTGCTGGCAGATTTTGGTGGGGTTCTTCGGATGAAAAGGGAAGAAGACTACATTGGGCAAAATGGGAGAAAATGGCAAAATCTAAGGAAGAAGGAGGCCTCGGATTCAAGGATTTTCAGGACTTTAATTCAGCACTACTTGCCAAACAATTATGGCGAGTGGTATCTGAACCTGATCTTCTCATGAGTAAAATTATAAAAGGCAGATATTTTCCCCTTGGCGACCTTTCATCGGTTAAACCTCATTCTTTCAATTCGTGGATGTGGAAAGGTTTGTGGATCAAAGCAAAAAGGTGCTTGAATTAGGATTGAGATATTCCATAGGTACAGGTAAACTTGTTAAAATTTGGGAATCCCCATGGATTCCTAAGTTTCCTTCATTTTTACCAGATTCTACAATTAGAGGTGATTCGAAGGTGGAGTGGGTGTATGAATTATTGAATGATACCGGCACAACTTGGAACGAGGATTTAGTTCGCAGCACTTTCACTCATAAGGATGCCGAGCTAATTCTTAATATTCCTATATTACACTCGGATGGAACGGACAAACCGATATGGCACCATTCATCTAAAGGTAAATTCTCGGTACAATCGGCTTATTTTACTATCCAAGTTTCTAAAAGGCTGGGGTTGGGAGATCCAGGTACTAGTAATGGAAATATGGCTACTAATATAATGTGGAAAACATCTTGGAAGCTGAATATTAAAAACAAATTGAAGCACTTTATATGGAGATGTGTTAATTCTATATTGCTTACTCGCACACTCACTTAAAGCGAAAGGATTAGCGATTGATGATGTTTGTTTTGCTTGTGGGTTGGAAATGGAAACAGTGAACATATTTTCTTCCATTGTATTAGAGTCGTATCGTGTGGAAAATTGCCCCTATTTCTGGAATTTCGGCCCTCGAATCGAATAAAAGACTCATTTGGCCTATGGTGGAGAGATTTGTGTGCGTTGCCTAAACGGTCTATTAACGGTGATCGAATCACCTCTCGGTCTATATATTGTGGTGGTTGTGGAAGACGAGGAATTTATGGCGATTTGAGAATATCATTACATCGAACATGAAGTGATTAAGTGTGCGGTTGAGGAGTGGGAGGAGTTTGGCTGCATTCGACAAGGTAACACCCTTAAGGGTAATTCTCCTCCTGTTACAACTCTTTCGAACACCAAAGAATCTCCTTGGTGATGTAGGACAAATATTTCTATTTGCCGATTGCACAATGGGGGAGAACAATGGTGTGAGTTGGGGGATAATGGCTAGAAATCAACATCAAGATATTGTCAAATTTTGGAAGGCATCTAGGTTCGATTGCACTTGTTCGGTGGATGCGATTTTGATGGCAATAAGAGATGGTCACTCACGGGCTATAAAGAAAAATGGAAGTCTATTGTGTTCCATTGAGGATGAGGATATTGCTAATAAATTGAACAAATGGATTGAAACCTCCCCGTGAAAACGATTCGATAGCGCACGATGTCTTAATCCTTCTAAACATGTTTCATAGTTGTACCTTTTTCTTGTCGTTGATGCTAGTCATTTGTTAGAGTGTAAGTTGTTAGCTGCTTTGAAGCAACCTTTGTTTAATTTCGGTTTGATACCCGGTTGGCCCTCTCCTTGTGTACTCTCAATGTCCAAGGTGGCTCTATATGTATTTCTCTACTGTAAGTTTTTTTTGATTGTCTTCTAATAAAATTTTAACTATCGTGCGAAAAAAAAAAAAACTCACTAGTATTAAAATTTTCCAAAAAGTAAAGTTCTTCTCTTAATTCCCAAACCCTCACGCACACAACACACTTTACAACTATTGGAGATTTGAGCAAATAACTCCTCATTTAAGTTAGTGGTTTGTCCTTTTGTATTATTGATTTATATGAAAGCTTTTGCAACTATTGGAGATTTGAGCAAAAAAACCTTTAAGGAAGGTAAATTTTATAAACTTGCTTGCAACATTCATTTCAATAATAATATTTTTTTATTATTATTAATGGGTTATTAATTAGATAATGAGATTGAAGTGATTTTAGGTAAAAATTTTGACTGCCTAAACTATATGGAAGATGGAAGATGGAAGATGAATTTCTTATAGATTGTTTGCTATATATATATATTGAAAAGAAAATTGCACAAAAATTTAGTATAGATTCAATTATAGAGGATTTTCGTGATATACAAGAGAGACATTCTAAATTGGGATTATAATTATGTATTCTGGGATGCTTAATGATGAATATTGATGTTGTATTGATGCAATTATATAATATATTTTAAATTTTTTTATTATATAAAATAAATATTTGATCTTTCAGTTTTGGCCCCCTCTAATGTTGAATCCTGGTTCCGCCCCTTATATATATATGTATATAATATGTGTGTGTGTGAGATCTAATCATCTAATGCATATAATCCACGTACCACGGTTTTTTTGTAATTTCGTACGTAAATATAAAACCTTTTTTGTAAGGTTTTGCATTTTATATGTGATCAGTTACTTGGTCTTGAAAGAAATCTAATCAAGGGATTAAAAAATGAGTTGAAAATAGCAACTAGAATTAGAATACCGAGTACGTACCCTACTAAGAATATAGGGATAATTACGAAAAGCCCCCTGAGGTTTGAGCTAATCACAACAAAACCAAGAGGTTTTTGAAAATTACAAAAACCCATAAGGTTTGTTTGTGTCTTAATTAAAGGGGATAATTGTAATATTTTGATAAATGTAAGTTGAGCTTTTGAAATATTTCTTTGCATATGAAAGAAAAAATTTAAGACGGATCAAATTTAAATGGTCTTTTGTAATTTTTAAAAATCTCTGAGTTTTTTCTGTAATTAGCCCAATTTTTAGGGGTGTTTTGTAATTATCCCTAAGAATATATGCAAGAACTGCTTGCCTTCACGTCGTCATGGCCCATGAGCCTCATGATCATGGCATATATATATGTCCGGTCTTCGTCTCCTTTATATTCTTCGTCTTCTTGGCTAAGTCAATTACACTTGGTGAATCTTTCAAAGTCAATTTTATCATTCAAATATGAACTTGTTTTGCAAATTAAATCAAAGGATAATTATAAAAACACCTCTTAGGTTTTGCCAGCTTACAAAAAAATTAAAATTAATAATCAAGTTATCTTTCCAAATTATAAATATGACTTGACATTTATTTCTCTCATACAAATCATGCCCCAAGAGGAGAATATTTAATTTGGAACCAGGGGGTTTAGCCCACCTGACCACCACAAGGGACTTATGTCTCTTGTGGGGTGGAGGTTATGGGTTCAAACCACACACCATCAAAATGCCCCGCAACCGCGGAGCATATGCGAGCTGGTAAAGGATTGGTGGGAACTCATACTAAATAACATTCGTGTGGATTCAATTCAGGGAAGATCAACTATGATTAGATTTGGAGGGATCAAGCATACTTGTTCTCTTTATCTGAGAGGATCTCGTCGGCAGACCCCATGGTCCCACCAGAACATTAGTCAGTCCGTGCATATCTTGCGGTTTACCTTAGTAGCAGCGATGAGGGGCCGGAGTGGCTGTCCTCATGCATAGTTACACGTAAGCTTAGAAGCTGAGTTATCAAAAAAAGGGGGAGAGAGTATTTGATAGGTAAATATAAACTTCAACGGGGTATTTGTAACCCAACAAGGAGGCATGTATTTGTAATTTTTGAATATAATAGGAGTTTTTTTTGTAATTAGACTAAACCTCATAAGTGTTCTTGCAATTATCCTTGCCTTCAAGTAATGACCCTAATTTTCAAATCTAACTTTATTTTTGTTAGACGCGTGAAAAATAATTAAGTAAAGGGACTCATTATCTTGATATAGTTCGAGTAATGCTTAAAAATAACAACAGTTTTTAATTTCGAGGTGTTACATTACATGTTATGTAAAAAAAAAAAAAATTCCTCTCCTAGCCGCTTTCGCTCCTTCATCTTCTTCTTATTTTTCATCCATCATCCTCCTACGAAGGATAAGAAAAGTAATTTTTAATGTTTTTAGTATCAATAAATTTGTTCTTAATAAGTAGGGTTTTTTTTTTTATCTCAATTAGGTAATTGTTTTCCAGTTAATAAGTTTATCTCATATGGAGGACTTGTAAGTCCAAGTGGCTACGATAATCTAGAGGGGGGTGAATAGATTAGGTCCATTTTCTTGATTACGCCCTCTTTTTCGAATATAATAAGCCAAGACAAGAATGGAAGTGCGGGAAGTAAATAACACGCGTCGATTTATAGAGGTTCAACCCACCTAGGGCCTAATCCTCTACCACCCCATTATCTCCGGGATGGATTTCAAAAAGCAAAAAAAAATTTATTAATTACCACAATTAATACAACATCACCTTACAACACCTCTTTGGAGATTACCACAATCTCCCTTGAAGATTACCACAATTTTCTACGGCACCTTGTGAAGATTACCACAATCTTTCACCTTGAAGAACACCAAATTCTTCAACACCTCAAAGAACACCAAACTCTTCAATAAGAAGATTACCACAATCTTCTAACACCTAACACCTAGATCACCCAAGTGTGTTCTTACCACAAGAACACTCACAAGGATATCTTGTGTTGAATGATGAACCTCAATTCAAGATTACAACTCGATAATGAAATATACAAGTTTGAGTGCAAGTGTAATCAAGAATAAAGCCTAGACCTCAAGATGTGAAAGTGTAAGACCTTAGGCTATTGTTCGACCGCTAAACACCTATAAAAGTCTAACAATCCTCGCAAGAGAACGAGATCAATTGTAGGGTAGCAAGTTGACCACAAGTCGTCTCTCAAGGAAGACTTAGCCGGCAAATAATTATTATGTATCACAATTGACAGAAAATAAAACCTAAACACTCTAACCAGATTTGTTGGATTTATTTAAACTAAAATAAAATAATTAAACAAACGAATTAAAACTAAGCACGAGTAAAATTGGAGAAAAAGATATGGAAGAAAGTCTAGGATTATGGATTCATCTCATCAAACTTGCAAGCAGAATATCAATTAATTGATCATTCGATTAACAAATATAATAATCATATAAAGACTAGGTCTAGATCTGATAACTCTCGTATTCACAGATTAGGGCTATCCCAACATAATTTGCTATTTTCATTAAGCCTTGAGTTAGATAACACATTTCTGATTCATATCTAACCCCCTGAATAAATTTAATCCAGGGATAATATCTTCGGTCAATCTCAATTATCCCCTTAAACAATCAAGAGTTGGCCAAACAGTCAATCAACAAGTAAAACAATTTATCCAGGAAAGCAGATCAATTAATCAATACTCATGCTTGTTTGTTTGAATCAAATCATCATAATCCTAGAACAAAGAAATTAGTTCATGCTTGGGGATGAGATCATAATTTCAATTGAAGGAAAGAAAACAATCATAAACATGATCATGCAATAATAATAATCACCCCAACAATTGAAATTAGACAAAATAGATGAAGAAATCTTACTCTTTGATTAAGAAGCAAAAATAACTTCAAAGGGAAGAACCCAAACAATCCCAATATTGAAAGCAAGAGAAAAATACCAAAAACTAAAGTATAGAAGTGCTATGAATGAGAGTGTGTCGAAAATAGGGGCTCCTCAAGTCCTATTTATAAGCCTAGAGTCCTAAACAAGGTGGAAGAGCCAAAAATTGGAAAAAAATCAAAAATTTCGTGTTCAGGAAGTCACGGCGCGCACCACCTTCTTTGTGCGGTTCCGCCGGTCGCAAAGACGCGACCGCTGGCCTCTAAACGTTGGAATTTCGTCTTGATGTCTTCTTACTAATTGTATCTCTATCTCTTAGCTTTCCAAAGCCACTTGAATAACCGTAATATCAATTGTTTAGAGAGAGTTATGGCCAAAATACCAAGACGTGTCATTTCCGAAATTTCAACATATTATTTCGACTTGCGCATGATTGTTACCCATCCAAACGTCTTCATTTGCATTTTGTAGAAGATATAGACATTGTAGAACTTTGTCCTAGCTTTCCAATGGTATATAAATCATGTCAATTGGACTTCGGATGTGAACGTTACGTCCATAATACGATGACTGTCGCAGTTGCGCGAAATGACTTTTTAACGTTTGTTTGCTCCAAAACTTGTTTTTTCCACCAAAACCTAAAAAATCAATAAAATAACACAACATAACACTAAAACATGCAAATGTAAATAAAACACGCCAAAAATATGTATAAAACATCACACAAAACACACACAAAAACATGCAAAACAACTCCCCCACACTTAGCCTTTTGCTTGTCCTCAAGCAAATAATAATGCCAACAAACCCAACAAGAAATATAATGTCCAATTTGATAATCAATTAATCCATAACACCATGTTCTATCTACCTCGAATTATTCCTCATCGATCCCCAACCTTCACAATAAACTCACTCAGCTCAAATTAAACATTAACCAAAGTGTTTGACCTTCCTTACTAAATTTCAAATTTGTGTCAAAAGTTGCAACCCTTTTACTCACACAACCAATCACGCAATTACTATCCCTTCTTTTTTTTTGCGCTAGAACTCTCGAGATATTATTCCACTAGGTGTAAACTTGGATGTTTTCCAAAGGCTCCTAGGATGGTTTCCCATACTCATGTTTTGAGCCGCCGTTTTACATAAAAGTCAAACATAGGGCTATGAGTGCTCCTAGTTACTAGGCAGCTCAACCAGCGGAGTATAATCTCGATTGTTCCATTTTTTTCTCTTTTTTTATATAGCTCTATAATGCTTTTTTTTATATAATGTTTTTTTTTCCGCAAGGCTAGCAATTTTGTAACACACAAATCAAAATAGGGTTTTAACTTAATTCACATCAACGAAATCTCGTAATTCAAGCCCCACAACTCGGACTATTGTTTAACCGTCACCTAATTCGTTCACCACAAAGGCTAATTCACGAATTAGTCAAATTCTGCGTATCAAGTTCACAAAGTCATTTCATATTTGAAACTCAAATTAATACATCTATTTCAAGTTGACTAAATAACACTATTATTAAACTTGGGATAATCACTAGGCAAAGTAAAAGCATAGCCACATGCAATCATCATATTTTATCAATGACTAATCATCCCCCCCACACTTAAATCACGCAATGACCTCAATGCGTAAAAGTAAAAGAGAAGGAAAAAGATACGTCCCTGAAAAATGCGAAGATCGATAAATGGCACCATAGTTATATCCACCTACAAACTGCAAAAGCCATGTGAAGGGACCAAACAACACATGCAAACTCACGCCGGGCGGAAAACGCTGATTGCCTCCCAAAAAGTGCTTTATTTAACGTCATTAGCTTGACGATATTAAAAAAAAATCATGGCGGGTCATCGAGCAAGACCCTTTTAACTACCTTGGAATTTTTATCCTTTGAATTTCATTATGTTCCCGCCACAAGATATCTTTCACAAATGAGATCGACAAAGTCAACAATAAAATTATCGGCAAATCACAAGCGAGGACCATGAGCTATATCAAAAATTGAAAACGTTACAGTTTTTCCCAAGACATTCATATTTAGTTTTCTATTTTTGACATCTATCATAGTATTAGTGGCGGCCATGAACGGTCTACCCAACAAAATGGTATGATCCTTAATATTACCTTTATTCTTCCCCATATCCAAGACAACAAAATCAATGAGAATTTTAAGACCACCTACTTGGACGTAAATATCTTCAACAATACCTTTAGGATACCTAAGTGACCCATCAGCAATTTGCAAACATAATCTGGTGGACCTCAATTTCCCTAAATTTAATTGTTTAAATATAGAGTAAGACATAAGGTTAATTCCAGCTCCTAGATCAAGTATACCTGCGACATTCTTACCATTCCCAAAAGCAATATTAATGAGGAAACTACCTGGATCTTGTTGCTTTGGGGGTGGATTTGGGGATGGATTAGGAGATTTGTAAGGATTGTCAGTTTTGTGTAAGGACGATCCCGTACTTGTCTCCTCATTCGTACTTTCTTCACTTGCATCATCCTTCTTTTCAATTTTAGCAAAAACAATTTCAAGATTAGTGACAGCTTGAGCTTGCTCTGGTTGACAAGGCAACGAGTCCTTTTTGACAAGATATTGAGTTATTTCACCAACTTGCGTAGCCAATTGGCCGACTTGAGTCGCTTAAGAGAGGCCTCCAAGGATTCAAACCGTCTGTTATTCCACTCTTGTATTTGCTGACTAACTTGAATAAAATAATTCAAGCTCTCTTCCAATGTGGGTCGTGGTGGTTGCTCTTGACTAGTCGCCGTACCTGGTGCTTGTATAAACAACACTAGAAAAACAGATCAAACGCACCTGACGAATAAACCTAAACTAGAGACAAATAAAAAGAATCCTAATCTAGAAATAAGAAAAAAAACACAATAATTATTACGCCTAAAGCCTTCCCCAACAACGGCGCCAAAATTTTGTTTGACCGCTAAACACCTATAAAATTCTAACAATCCTCGCAAGAGAACGAGATCCATTGTAGGGTAGCAAGTTGACCACAAGTCGTCTCTCAAGGAAGACTTAGCTGACAAATAATTATTATGTATCACAATTGACAGAAAATAAAACCTAACACTCTAACCAGATTTATTGGATTTATTTAAACTAAAAGAAAATAATTAAACAGACGAATTAAAACTAAGCACGAGTAAAATTGGAGAAAAAGATATGGAATAAAGTCTAGGATTATGGATTCATCTCATCAAACTTACAAGCAGAATATCAATTAATTGATCATGTGGTTAACAAATATAACAATCATGTAAAGACTAGGTCTAGATCTGATAACTCTCGTATTCACAGATTAGGGCTATCCCAACATAATTTGTTATTTTCATTAAGCCTTGAGTTAGATAATACATTTCTGATTCATATCTAACTCCCTGAATAAATTTAATCTAGTGATAATATCTTCGATCAATCTCAATTATCCCCTTAAACAATCAAGAGTTGGCCAAACAATCAATCAACAAGTAAAACAATTTATCCAGGAAAGCAGATCAATTAATCAATACTCATGCTTGTTTGTTTGAATCAAATCATTATAATCCTAGAACAAGGAAATTAGTTCATGCTTGGGGATGGGATCATAATCTCAATTGAAGGAAAGAAAACAATCATAAACATGATCATGCAATAATAATAATCACCCCAACAATTGAAATCAGACAAAATAGATGAAGAAATCTTACTCTTTGATTAAGAAGCAAAAATAACTTCAAAGGGAAGAACCCAAGAAATCCCAATGTTGAAAGCAAGAAAAAAATATCAAAATCTAAAGTATAGAAGTGCTATGAATGAGAGTGTGTCGAAAATAGGGGCTCCCAAGTCCTATTTATAAGCCTAGAGTCCTAAACAAGGTGGAAGAGCCAAAAATCGGAAAAAATCGAAAATTTCGTGTTCAAGATCACGGCGCGTGATCACTGGGCCAAACAAGCGCGATCGCTCTCTTACTTGCTGCGCCCGCATGAACTCTAAACGTTGGAATTTCGTCTTGATGTCTTCTTATAAATTGTATCTCTATCTCTTAGCTTTCCATAGCCAGTTGAATCACCGTAATATCAATTTTCTAGAGAGAGATATGGCCAAAATACCAAGACGTGTCATTTCCAAAATTTCAACATATTATTTCGACTTGCGCATGATTTTAACCCATCCAAACGTCTTCATTTGCATTTTGTAGCAGATATAGACATTGTAGAACTTTGTCTTATCTTTCCAATGGTATATGAATCATGTCAACTGGACTTTGGATTTGAACGTTACGTCCAAAATACGATGACTACCGCAGTTGCGCGAAATGACTTTTTAACGTTTTTTTGCTCCAAAACTTGTTTTTTCCACAAAAACCTAAAAAATCAATAAAATAACACAACATAACACTATTACATGCAAATGTAAATAAAACACGCCAAAAATATGTATAAAACATCACACAAAACACACACAAAAACATGCAAAACAGCTATTACAACAAGAATATAGAAAATATAAGAACAAAGTGTTTGATTGAATGTTTTTTGTTGTGTTGTAGTATACTCTCTTGTTGTGTTGCTTCATTATTTTTTATCTATTTATAGAGGATGTCTTGAACTTGATAGGCTCCTCCTAGAAGATTGAAATCTGCAAAAAATTGCAAGACAAATGAAGAATATAGCTGTTAGAAATCAATACCATAAATTGAGGAAAAGTTGTCCGCCGCACAATCTGTTAGAATTTGTTGATAAACATATGAGGCGACGGTCGCGCTCTAATACTGAAAAGGAATTAACACAATGTAAATACACATTGGGACCGGCCCGGAGGGTTGGACCGGTCGACTATGGTCCGACGTCGCCGCCCCACAGGGACCGGTCCCCCTCATCAAAATGTGAGATACAACTTGTTCTGTAATCTCTTCAGGAACCGGTCTCCCTTCATGATGACCGGTCGACCTCCAGTAAAATTTCAAACGTCTCGTTTCTGTTTTGTAAATCATCTTTCAGACACGGGTTGCCCTATATGGCTACCGGTCCAACACGAGACATAAGTGTTGTCTAATTTTTATCGAAAATAAACTTCAAGAAATACTCCGAAAAATTAGTAAAAACATTTTAGATCGATCGGAGTATTTGGATAATATTTAAAAACATTGTTTTGATGTAAAAACACATTAACACAAAATCATCAAAAGTGTTGTCCAATTTTTGTCGAAAATTAAATTTGAAGAAATACTCCGAAAAATTAGTAAAAATATTTTAAATCATTTAGGAGTATTTGAACAACATTTAAAAACATTCTTTTGGTGTAAAAACAAAATCATCAATATCATGATAAAAACATTTATCTAACAGGACTTTGTTCAAAATATTCAGACGAGTTATTACCAATGATACGTCGTGACAGAAGCAAGATTAATATTTTTTGTACGTATTTTGTAGTGCCTTGGTTGCAATGTTATGATTCTACCGATAGTTAATTAGATTTGTTTAGATTTAAAATTTGTATTTTTCTCTAAAAAAGTTGGTTTAGCTAGATTTATATAGGTTTATGATCCTATAGAACTTGCAACAGTTTTTTATTCGGTATTGTGATCAGTTGTAACTTTTCTCTCATAAATGAATGAAATTAATATATTATTCTTATAAAAAAAAACATGAAATTTTAGCTATAATTTTCTAAGAATTCCACTCAATTCGGAATAAGACATATACTATCAAAAATTAAAACAAAATAAAAATAAAGTAACATACGTGTGTATATGAATACATATAACATTGTCATATGAAGTAACCGAAATTATTGTGGAAAATTGTACATTTGTTAAGAGAAATGTTATATATCATCCTTTACTAATCTCATGTTTTTTCTAATTTAGTAAGTAATCATTGCAATAAATCCATATAAAATAATTTAATAAATTAATACTTTGCGAATTGAGAAAAAGTTCAAAAAAAATGTGAATTAAAGACTAAATGGTAATATATATATATATAGGATTTGGTTCAAATGAGACTACCCTCCCTAGGTGAGACAGTGTGGACTCATCTTACCCATTGATCTTAAAAAATGAAGGGATGTGATTAATTCAGTTTTTTTAATTATTTTCTAATTTTCGCTGATTTTAAGGGTAAGATTGTAATTATGTAATTCAAATTAGTGGTCCCAGCGTATTTTATGGGCTGAAATTGACACTGCCGGATTTTGTGGCGGAATTTAAGGAACCTATTTTCTTTCCAAATATTTTTATTTTACAACATAGTTAGGGTTCTTCTACTGCATAATTAGACATTAAATAATGCATATTTAGTTATTTTGTTGGCAATGTTTTACGAAAACAAGACATAATTGAATATAACATACTGCATATGTAGTTATACTACACTGCATAAATAGGTTCAATATAATGTATATTTAGTTATGAAAATGGGATGTTGCTTTTGGAATCTATAAAAATGAGATGTTACATAATGTACTGCATATTTAGTTATTCCACAATGCATAGATAGTTTCTAGATAATACATAGTTATTTGATTTTGTTGCATAGTTTATTGACGTCTTGCATAGTTGGATATATTGTACTACATATTAGTTTTTTTACGCTGCATAGATAGTTTTCAGATAATGCATATTTAGTTGAGTTTTGTTGCATATTTAGTTTTCGAACTCACTGTTCGTTATTTCTCTATAATATTGCACCGATTTTTCTTGTTTTTTCTTTTTAATTTTCATGAACTGTAATTTTCGAGTTCTTCACAGTTTTCTTCATTTGCGTTAATGGAGGAATGAGAGAGAGAGACGTGAGATTTGGGAAATTGGGAGATGTATAAGAGAGAAAGAGATTTGATTACATTTTTGTAACTAACTTGTTATGTTATTTTACCCTACTACCCTTATATTGATTAAATTAATATTTTAATATATTTTTTATCCATTAAATCATACCCATTGATTAATAGTGGTGGATGGTTGAGATTAGTCCATTGTGTCTCACCAGAGAGACATGGTCTCACTTGATCCTCCTCCCTATATATATATATATATATATATATATATGGGGAGGGGATCCTATAAGACCACCCTCCTAGGTAAGACCATAGGACCAGATCTAAACCATCAAAAAATAAATCAATGGCCAAGATATGAAGAAATATATACAACAATTCATATGAAAATATACATTAGAAGGGGTAAAATAAGAATCCAAGAAACTAAATTTGGTAACCGCTACTACAAATTAGGAACGTGATATGTTATTGATCATGTCCCCATAATCACGCGATTCACCTTTTTTTCTCTCTCCCTTCTTCAAATATGGCAATGAACCATGCAACAATTAATGAAAAGTATACAATTCCACTAAACTAACTATACATTAAAACATTACTAAGTATACATAAACAATTAACTAAGTATACAATTACACTAAAACTACCTATACATTAAAATATTACTAAGTATACAGAAATATTTTTAACTAAGTATACAATTACATTGAACTAACTATATATTAAAATATTACTAAGTATACAGAAACATTTAACTAAGTATATAATTATACTGAACTAAATACACAATTCCACTGAATTACTTATATAACTAAGTATATAATTACATTGAACTAAGTATACAAATCCACAGAACTAAGTATACAAATTCACTAAACTACTTACTAAACTACTTATATAACTAAAATACGATTCCACTGAACCAAATATACAAATCCACTAAACTAAATATAAAATAAAACATGACTAAGTATACAAGTCCACTAAACTAAATATACAATAAAACATGACTAAGTATACAAGTCCACTGAACTAAGTATACAATTCCAATGAACTAAATATATGATAAAACAAAACCATGTGTAGGTCCCAAGGGGTGTGAGTAAGGTTTAGAAGGGGGGGTTGAATAAACCTTACCAACTTTTCGATTTTAGTCCTTTTAAAATAATACGAGTTAAATACACTGTGACTAAGTCTCGAGTGACTAAGTTAGTTAACCAAATAGAGTTAGCCACTCACGGACTCAATTGAAATTTGTTGATAGAATAACTCAATTGTTTAGTCTAAACCTTAACTTGGTTGTGATGAGATTTTCAATTGGAAGACTTAACACCCTTGAATTTGGTTTAAGTTTGTTTCAACACTTAGATTTAGACTTTGTTAATTATCGGTTGGAATGCAAATTATCACAGATATAAAGTAATATGCGAGAAATAAAATCTTTGAAATGTAAATGACACAATAAATTTTATAGAGGTTCGGAGATGGGGTAATTCTTCTAATCCTCTCTTCTCCAACTCCTGGAGGAATCCACTAAGTATTGATCAGTACAAAGTGGTTATTAGTCCGATACAAGTCTTGATCACACGGTGACTTGATCCTTTGGGACTCGTCCGGAGACGCTTGGTCACGGTGGCTTCTCGTCCGACTCAGCCTTCTTCATAGGTCGTTGCGCTTGCTTGCTACTTCACTTGCTCAAGCTTCTTGGATTTGATCACGAAGCCCTCCAATGACTTTAGACTGGTTCGACCTTGAACCTTTCTACAATCCTCCTTGGAATGTAGACCCCTTTTGATTCTTCAAAAGTTTTCTATTCAACAGTTTGAAGTTGTCTTTCCTTCACAGCTTTGTGTTGGATCGATTTCCTTCGAAGTTTAGGCTTGAGGATTTGCTTGAATAACTTGAGAATATTTTTGTAGGTTACAGCTCGAATAATAGCTTGAATGTTCGTGTTTCAGGTCACCTTCCCCTCAACTCGATTTTCCCTTTTCTTTCTTATGCTCTTGTTGTCTTTCCTTCACAGTGCGTCATTCTTCTCACCGCGGACTTTCAACGTCTTTAGGTATTCTTCTTCCCCTTTTTGGCATCATCAAAGGAGAGAGGAACCCCTGGGGAACATACCAAAGAAGCATGAAATCTAGGCGGCCGATAGCCGAGTTTCGCTTGGATTCTATCGGAGTATCTTTCAAATTTCGAGCGAGTGGCTTTTGATTGGTGTCACCAACTCCATTTCAGCCATAAGAAGGTTGAATTTTGCATTCATGTTTTCCTCCATGTGCAGAAGTTCTTTGCGATGAAATTCTCGCAGCAGTTCCATTTCCGTGGTATGAGAGGCATGCATCCTATCAATATTTTCTTGCATCCTCTTCTTCATGTCAAGCATTATCAGCGCTCATTAGCATTTTATTGTACAATGCTTTGAAGTATCGAACTGTTCCACACGCATTGTCTCGCCTTTGTTGCCACCATTCCCGATTCTCGACCACTATTCCACGCAGACGGTTGTAAGATTTGCATCTCTCGTTATCCGGCCGCATATCCAATGAGGCCTGGTGCCTTTCCATCTTCTCTATCTCGCAAATATTGCCTTTGAAGACTTCTTGAACCTCTTTGTCACCTCTGTCTCACCGGTGGCGCCAAGCAACATCAAAATCAAAATCTCTTTGGGACGATGGTATCGTGGGAATGGATCGGGTTTATGGAAACATCGTTGATCTCTAGCCGATTCTTCATCAAGACCAGGCACTCTAGTGAGAAAGGGAATGTTTATTCAAATGCATCATCACGGACATAGGGAATTGCTCAATCGTGACTTGTGGCCGTGATGTGCCCGGTTAAGTCGAATCGCTGCAGGCGTTGGGAGCCCGCACAGTTGATCGTGATTCACAGGGTCTTTTGTGGTATGGACCAAGTCGGCCGAGCCTCATTGTCCCCAACAGCCTTCACGGTCTCATTGGTTTTTCCATTGAGTTATCATTGTTCTCTACCGTATCAAGTAGCATCAGGAAGATGATGAGATTTCAAGCGGTGGCTCATCATCGAAAGTGAATGTTTGACGAGTGGCTTTGAGATCTGACTTACTCGTGCTTGGGAGAACATCCTCAGCTGAGTCTTTTGGATTCGCAATGGGGGATGACTCAGCTTCATCTTCACCTTCAGATCCCAGAAATGTTACATTAGGGTTATCCTGGGAATCATGAAGTGCACTAATCTCCTTCTCAGATGCATCGATGATAACAGGAGGGATGTTCTGTGCTTATGCCTCTTTACCCCGGGAAGTCTCAACCTCCCGTAGGCCTTCAGTACCTCCTGCAGTCTCAACTGCAGCAAGGCCTTGGACATTCCCTTCGACAAACTCAGCTGTCTTAAGGTCTTCTATTGTGGCATCCATAGGAGTCTCAACTCCGTGGATTGCACTTTCATTTGCCAGTGTTAACTCCCGGGCGAGATCCATCATGTGCCTCGATTGCATCGGCCGGTGTCCTCGCCTGCTTGAGAGCGATTGACACTTCATTTGAGCAGTCTCAACTATCCGAGCTTCGTCAGTGACAACTTGCTGTGTTTCTGTTTGTTTTTCTTCTCCACTTCGCCTCCTAGATTCGTTGTGGAGTCATCTGCAGCAACCTCCGACCTAGCTGCAGTGGAGGGAGTTTCCCCACGGTGGCACACCACTGATTGACTTGGATTGGGGTCACTCTTCTCCAAACTCCCGGCCGTTTCTTGTGAGTGTTCAGCCGTTGAGGCAGGTGGTAAAACACCTTCAGTAAGGGTAGGCTCGACTTGGGTCCCCAAGTTCCCAGTTCCATCACCAAGTCCCCTAGATCCATTCTCTGAGTGAGCTGGGGAAGTGGTTGCAGCAATAACAGTAGCAATTTGGTGCACCACTCCCAATGGATCAATTTCCAGCTGAGATTTGGAAGACTCCCCAGGTCCTTCCATCAGCTGTTGCTCATGCATCATTCTGGATTCCCGCATGGCTTGCTTTGTTTCTAGTTTTTCTGTATCAGCAGCAGGGTCTAGGTCCTCATCACTTTCTAAGAGTATGTCAAGATGAGGATGAGTATGATCAGTGGTTCCAGTGAGAGGACAAACGCTGGCTTTCTCACGAGCTTCAGCTTCCTCTGCCAATCTCTCATTCTCCTTATCTTTGAAGATCTGCAAGATATCTATGCAGTTCTCTTCATCCAGTACTTGGACCACTGTGGTCAATCTGAGGAAATTCATCAGTTCTTCCTCTTCTGCAATGAATTCAGGTCTTTGGAACTGTTCCCTTGCGCGACTTAGCTTCCATTTCCTCCGTTCTCGCAGACGATTTTGGATGTCTGGATGTGGTGGAGATTGCATGATCACATCATCATCATCATCTTCCTGATGTACTTCTTTCTGAGGAATGGAGGGTAGCAGAGATTGTTGCTCTTCACCCTCAACAGCGTCTGTCGCAGGCGGAGACACAGTCCTGTTGACAAGAGACTTAGCTGTCTCAGCTGTTACTTGCTCCTCAGCTGTTCTGTCCATAGCTGGGTCTTCGACTTGCCTCTGCTGATCGGCCTCAGCAGACTTGACGGTTTCATCAATAATCTCTGGAGACTCTACTTCTCAAATTGTTTGACGATCTGTTTCGGTGAGTGGCAGACTAATGTTTTCTCAAGCTCAACGCTTGAAGAGTCTTCTTTTGGTCCTCACCAGAGGTATTTCCAGTTCGGATATAGTTTCCTCAGAGTCCTGGGCGGTAGGGGCCGGTGCTACTTTCTTTTTCTGAGGAGCTGGCTTTCTTGGCTTGTCAGTCCTCTTCTTCTTGACAACTAGAGAATGTATTTGAGGTTCCTTCTCAGTTGCGGCTATTGGGGCGGGAGACACGGCTGCGGGGGGTGAGCTCGGCTGCAGGGGCAACTTTCTTCTTGGGAGGGAGACAAAACTATTTCCTCGGTCGGTGATTCCCCTCACTGATATACGCTCTCTTGGCATAAGCTCTCTTCTGAGCTCTGGAAAGATTTGATCGGAACATTTTCTTATTGACATGGAACACCTTTCCATGTTGGAGTGGAATTCCTTTCACCTCCATCAACCGGCCAATCACAAGGCCATATCCCAAGGATCCTCCAAAAGACCCATCTTCCTTGAAAGACTTATTTCCAACATTTTGGCGAGTCCGTTGTATACAAACTCAAAGCCGATTTACCTTCTTCTCCTCCATGATCGCAGCCCATCACGATCGGCTTAGTTTTGACGGTGATTAAAGCTTCCAAATTTGATGTCTACACTTGGCAACAATATCCAAAGAACTTGTGGTAATCTTTCTTGACTTCTTGTCAACTGTGTAGACAACCTTCGCAGACATTCGGTTTGGCCACTTCCTTCCATGCAGCAGCCAGGTTTACACCGGCCTCATAGATCTCTGACACTCCTTCCGACGGCAGCAAACAATGCTCCGCTAGATCTTCAACAGTGATTGTAAACTCCTTTCCGTGAACAGACGACTTGATGCCTCGTCGTGAACTTCAAAGATTCACGAGAATGGGCGACCTCTTCCACATACGTCATCCGAAACTCCATCGTGAGAAAGGGTTTTGATCCAGATTTCTCTACTTTCTCAGCTATCTTCTTCACAAGGGTTTCATCAGACCCCTGTTTGATCATCCCTTTCGAAATCCACGGTTGAACCAGTGTGGATTTGCTTTCCCAACTTAGTGAAATCATAAGTAGTTGCCATTTCAGTGATTTTTACCGAACGATTTTTGAGAAGCTTGCTTTGAAGATTGATAAGGTTTCGATTGAAAAATATAGTATTTGCTTTTGGAGAGATGAACAGTTTTGGTGTAGTGTGAGAGAGAAGCTGAACAAAATGGTATATGTATGGGTTATGAAAGGATGTGCATACAGTTTTTGAAATTTGATCGAGATCAACGGCTCATATTTAGCACGCCGATTAGCATTTAATTGCTCGCATTTAATGCGGCAGCATTTATATCCAATCATAATCTTTGTCGCGGCTTTTTT